>LPNX010981768.1:186035-364565 GCA_001517045.1 Pseudotsuga menziesii
TATGTCTAGAACATATCGTGACCATCGAATTAGAATATTTACAAATGCATACTAATGCATACTAAAGAAACACACTTTTACCTAACGGATATATTACACAAGTTGATCTTAACTAACTCCTAAGTGTCTAAATATACTAACAGTAGTGTCTGGTCCACGAATGAAACTTCTTGGAAGTTAGTTATGTTTTCACAGAAATATGTGCCCTTCTCGGGCGAGTTGAGTGAGCCCTCTTTTCTGGTTTATCGAGAAATTTATTTGAAATGACAAACCCTATCTTTGCAGTGTCTCCTTTCAGGGTGGATCTGAGTCCATGTTAATTTTTCTTAATTTCTTAGATGATATCTTAAAACAATTTTCACTAGTAGGATCATTAAAAGAAAAACAAGCATAGTAACACACATAACACAAATATTTTCCTCAGGGAAACCACAAGGGAGAAAACCCCGTAAAACTTCCTCACTATAAAACTCAACCAGAGCAGTGTAAAACCCAAGACATCTGCTTCTCTCTTCTTCCTGGTGCACTTGTTCTTCTCTCTCTTGCAAACTTGCTTGAGTGATTATGTACAAATGAAGGGGAGTGCCTCCCTATTTATATTTGTCACTTGAATTGACCTAGAACCTAGTAGGGCCAAATTTTCTAGTAAGACACCAAAAATAATAATTATTATAATGACACTTGGGTACTATTGACCAAACTTACATCCATAGGTTTACATTGATTCTTTCAATGACTCTTGCATGACCAAACTCATTTCCAGATGGAGGAATACAATCAATACATATGGAATATCTTCCGAAGTTACAATACTTTAACAATATCAAGATTAGTGGAGGTTGATTCCATGGGGGGATTAATAGTTTCCGTGGTGGAGCGATATTGGTTGCGTCGAGTCTGTAAGTTGTCTTCAGATGACAATGTCATAAGATGATGGACACCAATATTGATGGGTTGAATCGAAGAAATGGTTGCAGTGTTTTGGACCAATTATTGGGTTGTAACCATACCTTCATTCGGTAACGAGTTCTGTAGTACCATAGGTGGAGGACCTTATGGTGCTGGGTTTGGCTACGTCAGAGCGACAACATTAGATTCACGTTGATTTTTGGCTTGTAATAAGTGGTAGACTCGATGCATTTGGGGGAAATGGTGTGTATAATGTCCATAAACATGGAAAATGGTACACATATGGTTAGTCCATAACTGAGGGTTCTTCCTTAGTCTAGGAGGACATTGGGGGTTTTGTGTAGGAGCATTGGCTTCATTGTTGTTAGGATGGTTGGGTTGTTGACTTCCCCCTTGAGGTTGGTTGTTTCCCCGGTTCCTACCTCTCTTTCTTCTTCCCTATCCTTTTTGGTTATTTGGGGCGGGTTGCTTGGGGAGGTTTTGTTGAGCATAGACCTATCCTTGAGGAACATGAGGAGCCGGGGCCAGAGTAGGTGTAGGTTGCACAGGTGGTGGTAGTAGGAGGGAATAGCTGCAAATTCTACCATCTAGCCATTACAAGTAGGTTCCAGGGAATTTGGTCCATGAATTTGAGAAACATGTGCGGGAGACACATATGAAGGTGTGGCTCCGGATTGAGCCGATGAGCGTGAAAAGTAAGGGATGTAGCCAGGTTGGGAAACACTAGGGGTGTTATCGGAGTGAGGTGGAATCGAAGGAGAGGCCATGTATAGGTGGGGGTGCTAGGTAATAAAGCCAATGATTCAATTATCAACATGGGATTCCCCTGAAATATTGCGTCGTGTGGAGCAAACACAAGGGGCATAAGGTATGATGGTTTAAAGGTAACCTAACTGGGAATAGATAAGTTCGAACTACTATGCTTTGAGGATTGCTTCTTCCTTAGTTTGTGGGTGCTTGGATGCAACATCCTTGGAAATAGGGGGATTAAGGTTTTAAGAAACCAATCAAGGAATATCCTGTCATCTAATTGGATTTTGCACAAACTATAATGATGATGCAACTCACAAATGTGATCCATGATATGGGTAGTAGTGCTTTGTCTACAGGATAACATGATTTCCATGCCCTCATCGTAATGAACGGGTAGCTGGAAGTACTAGAGGAACATTGAGGCTAAATAGGAAAAATCAAGATAAGTGGCATGGGGAAACTCAATATACCATTTGGTTACAACAGTAGTGAGTGTGCATTGGAATAGTGACAATTAGATAGAGTCGTCCACTATGCTATTGGAGGAACACCATAAGTGGAAGGACATGATATGGTTCTGAGGGTCTTCTCCCACCTTTCCATCAATATTAGGGATGTTCGAAGGGATTTTGGTATGCATGGGAGGCCACAATGGATCATGACAGATGGGGTCATTCATTAACCATTCCAAATCAGGCAGGTTGAGACTAGCCATGAATGGCATACTAGGACTTGGGATAGTTTTAAGAGGGCCAACAATGGTGTTGGGGCCGACAGGCATGTAGGTACTACAAGAAAATGGGGGTTGGAAGGGTTGAATTTCGACTGTAGAAGTAGTCACTAGAATGGCGTGAATAGCCAAAATAGTGGTATAAGGGCCCATTCCCCCATGCAGGCATGTAGGAATTGTGTGAACCATGGTGGATGGAGTGGGGACACCACCAGTGGGTAGCGAACCAACAACAGTGTGTGTTTTGGCAAGGGGCCCACTAGGACCAGGGCCTATAGGGTAAACAAAAGTGAAATCTAGTATGACGGGTAGAGTTTTCACAAGTCCACCACCAACAATACCCCCCTAGAAGGGGTTGGGAGGTCTACCAACCATGGGTCTAGATGGAGCAGTGAACAAGGGATGTTTGGACTGATAGGAATCCAAATCTGAATCAGATGCAGTATATGTCTCTGAAGGTGGTGAACGATGCCTAATATGGATATGACTATGGCAGTTCAAGGTGTTGTCACCCAATATTTTTCCTATGGTTGTGGTAGGAGAATCATTGGGGTAACCATTTCAAACCAATATTTAGACTATATTCTAGTCTATACAATCAGAGAGGGCTCTCTCTTTGTCACAGGGTCATTCACATACACATATAGCTTTAAACAAGCATTCAAAAGGATAGATTTATGAGGGGAAGGTTTGTTTGGATTTTAAAGGGTGTAAGATAGACATATATTAAATACCATTAAAAAATGGAGTCAAAACCTGAAACATTCAAGGACTTACAAAAAATAATGACCAATGATAACCTTCAGAGTCTATGACAAAATAGGTGTTAGTATTCAACAAAATATATTTGGTAGATGGTAGGGGTAAATGAGAAGAATCCCAATGAGACAGGAGGCACATATCTATGGATGAATCTCTTGAAACATCTTTAGAAAAAGAAATAGTGATGACTGATAACTGAAATGGAGCATCTAACACAGGATGAATTCCAAGACATTTACCATGAACACATAACAAACACATTATCTGATGCAAGGAGTGCTTAACAGAGAACAGATTCCTTGCATACAACTAGAAACACATTAATAAAAACTACACATACATGAAAATGAAGAAAAGAAGGGAAAACAGACTTAACAATGAACACCGTGATGAATCTCAGACATTGATGGCATACTTTGCATTAATGCACCCAAGAAAAGTTGAAAAGCTACAAAAGCAAGCAAAGAGGATTCAAAATGAATATCAAATCCTTTCTTCCTCTCTTGAGGATATATTTATAGAGTACTAAGATCCCAAGATCAACCTCCAAACATAGCCAAAAATCAGTTCTGATATGGGAATCAAACCTACACATAAAAAATCCTAACAAATTCCGATCTGGAAGATTTGCCATGATCACAAAAAATCAGGAAAGCACATTGGAATGTGTGTGGTGGATCAATTTGGGAAAAGTTAACACCTAGGACTCAGGCCTACTTGATGAAAATGATTGTTCGAAGGATATTCGAGTGGCATGCAACATTTTCATTCATCCCTGCATCTTTAACCAACGAAATTGTTTTAGACCGTTGAACTTTCCCAGATGAAATTTGCACCATCCATTTCCTATACCCTTTAACTCAATTTCACTGGTTTTCTAATATTATCTTCCCCACACCTTTTCCCCACGAAATCATTATGGACCATGGATCTATTTGGAAAATACTCAGATGCACCTACATGTGTATTGACTTACACACTCTGTAAAATTCCGCTGAGTTCTGGAAAATTAAACCAACAACACTTTGAACTAGTGGAATTTTTCCCATCCGTTGATCAATTTGATCAAACCATGCTATGTAGACGTGAGCATCTAAATTCTATTGATTTTAAAATTTAATTTCGCCTCGCATGTTCTGGCAGCATATTTTTTCTCATTCAAGGATCTTGATTGGTCGTTGATCTGGGCCGTTGAATACTTTGGGGTCTACCAAATTCCGTTGTTTTCAAAAGTTACTTTCTTCATGCATATTGCCTCAATGGAATGGATATCGAATGTAGATATTCATCCTGGTTCCCACCCGATGAACAATTTTTCATGCACGTTAACCCCTTTCCACCGTTAATAACATTTCTTCTGACCCTGCATCTTGCCCTAGCGAAATCATTCTAGACCGTGGATCGAAAAATCCACCTCGATCTCCATCGTCAAATTTTGCTGGACATACCATATTTTTCATATTGGGAAATATACTTATCCCATGCGTATGTTTTCCTTTTTGCACCATTGATATTATACATAAACTTTCCCAGTCGTTGATCTGAGATCAAGCTGCAGGCTGCGAAAAGTGGAAAGCAGGCTTCTGACTTTTCATAACAAATTTTTTTAGATTTTCACTTTTCTCCTTTCTCATCCCTTCCAGGACATTGATCTAAGATCAAAGGTGTGGAAGCTTTCTCGACCTTCGATCTTACGGGCTGATGGAAAGTAGAAAGTAGGATTCCAACTTTTCATAACCAAATTTTTGTATTCCAACTCCTGCCTTTTTTCTCCTTTTCAAGCTGTTGATCTGATATTAAAAATGCGGAAGCAATCTGAACCATTGATCTGTGATCAAATTGGGGACGCGTTACGAGATGGAGGAAAGCGGAAAGTGGGATTTCAACTTTTTATGGCTGGATTTTCTCCTTTTTTTATTCTTCCTTTTTACTTCCCTATTTTTCCCAGACTATTGATTTATCTTGGTGCCATCCTCTACCGTCGGATCTCAAACTACGGAAAGTGGAATTTGGGTTTACCAGCTTTCACAATAGGATATTTTCCTTTTCTACTTCAGCCTTTTTGTTGGTCCATTGATTTATTTTAGACTTTGTCCTGACCCTTGATCTGGGATCGGATGTGGATCTCCTCTTTTCTTTGACATTTCTTCTGCGGGATTCTTCCGGAGCGTCAGATCACTTTGTGGCTCAAATCTCCACTATCTATTCTCTCCAAGACTTTTCCTTGATTGGATTTTTTCATACTAGGCTCATTTCCAAGGTCGTGCCTAAGGATTTTTTACTGTTTTCTTTAGTTTTGACAAGGAACGAATCCTTCATAACCTGCATCAACACTCACTTAGGTCATATGACATGGGAAATTTTTGACCTTATGCATCACTTTCACTTGCTTATCATGTTGCAGGGGAATTAGCATGGATGCATCTGTAAAAATCCTTAAATTTTTGCATAGGTGATAACAACGAATCCAACTTTGCAAAGAAACTTGTAGACCAAGTTCTTGATCCATTAGGATGGTCCCAAGCTTTTCTTGAAATCCTCAACATGCTCCAAAAACAAAAATTGAACTGATATTGAAAACAAACTGAAACATTTCTAAAAGAAATGCTCGCCATGTCGATCTTATTCATACCTACCTACCCTACTCACTAAACAACAATGCCCAATCAAGTAAATTCTGACTTCCAATGAACCCAACCAAGCAATTGATCTAATGATTGAGCTCCTTCATCATGCTTGATAAAAAACCGAAGAACTTAATGGAAAAAGGTTTTGATGAGAGATCTAATCTTTACTGCAAATACATAACCAACTATTATCACTGTAAAGATTTTCCAAATAATCATCCACTAGGTCATAAAAGTCCTGACAAGCTTCAAAAATTTATGTTATGTGCTTGTCCTGACAAGGCTGCTCCAACTGTAACTCCTCTAGCACCCGGTCAAACTGCTTTTCAAAAGATTATTGAAGAATGTGTTCATGACAATTTTCAAATAGAACATCAAAAATCTCCTTTAAAATTTATGAAGTAACAACTTGATTCTCTTTATGTGCTTCAGCAGAAATATCATTCTCTCCTACAATACAATCAAATGAAATGAACTCTTCTTGACATGAAAATTATGAATTTTAAGAACATGAAGAGACATCCCATTTAGGACCCTCATCTTTTTCTAGGTGATCCAATCCTTTATTGCAGACTGCTTTTTCTTTAGGTGCATTATCCAAGTAACCATCCTCATATTCATCATATAGAGGTGGACTGAAATCTTCTTCAAAACCACCATAGACAAAGTTTGTAACATGCTGATTGCATTCTTCATAAAACAAATTGTAACTTTCCTCCTGTACAACACTAGGCTGATTATATTCTTGCTCATCAAAATAAGGATGTGAGCACAAAGCAGATTCTAGTTGTTCACATTTCTCATCTTCCACTAGCAAAGAATGCTTTGTATGTTCATTTAAATATTCAAGTGAAATTTGAGTTTGGAAAACACAAAAAGGTTCGTCTTCAACCATTAACTCAAAATGTGATTCCTCTTTTAATTCAAACTACAAAGGAGCTTCAGGATCTTCATGAGGGATGTCATTAAAGAGAGTGGAAAATCCTGGATCAGTGTCAACAACATAAATAGAATGATTATTACCTTGATTGTCAACCATTTGAGTTATTTTATCCCTGTATTCAGCATTCCTCAACAATTCATTGAAAGAGATAGAATTTTTTTGCTTTGATAGTTATGTCTACAAATTGAAGGATGATATTGTTTGGTCTCCATCTACCAGTGCTAGTTGTTTATTCTCTTTTGAGTTTTTCTCTTAATCTATCTCTAAAATATGATTGTCCTCTTCTTGAGAAAATAAATTATGCTCTTATTCAGTAAGGTATATCCTGAAATCATTGTCATCAAAGTGATGATTTTGATTTTCCATTGGATCTTCTCCTCCCTCCTCAACAACATAATTATCTAGGAAAGGTGGCCTAATTTATTGGTCTTCAAGAATTCTTTGATTTCTTGGAGGAGAAAGGGGCCTTGGGAAATTTCGGTCTCTATTCTATTTCTCTTGATTTTCTATGGGAGGTGGCATATTGTCCATAGTGAGTCTCTCCATCAACTTTTCCATGGTTTTCATCATCATGTCCATCCTGGCCTCTTGCGAGTTAGAGGAAGAAGGATGTGTGGGCTCTTTGTCCTTTCTTCTTTCTCCATCTTCTCTCCTTTTCTCTCTAGCAACAGTCAAGTTTATCTCCATCTATATAGAATCATTCATCATATCGGCTAGGGAGGATGATTTTCTTTCACTTAGCCATAAGGTAAATTCACTATCAAAAGATTCATCATATTGGAGTTGGGAAGAGCCAGGTGGAGACTTCAACTGGGAAGAGATGGAATTATATACTTTCATAAATCTATCATAAAAAATCATGGACAGTTTCACTCTCCCTCCTCTTCATTGAATGGAATTGGGAAAAACACTTCCTGGTGTCTTTCTTGTCTTCCCTTTTTTCCTTGAAATATTCTTTAAAAGCTTGATAGTTCAAAATGGAGTTGTCTAGAAGATTTGTGAACCATTTTCTTGCTTATCCAAGAAGAATTTGGGAAACAACCTGACTTTAATATGCTCATGGTCTACTTCCTCCAAGTTTGTCCAGTCTGAAAACCAGCCCAAGTGTTCCTCAGTTGAATACCCCTCTCCCCATTAAATTGTTTGATTTTTTGGGCATATCCCTGGGGAAGGTCATGAAGAGCAGTAGGGTGAAGTATAGGGGAAAACCTTTTAGAATTTCCTGGGGTTATAGCAGGGTTTTCAAGAGGAATTGAAACTGGTGTGACAGACATAACCAATTGGTTGTGAGGAACTGCAGAGCTATGAAGGGCTGTAAAACATAATGATGAAGGCTGCTTAAGATATAAAGTGGTGGCAAATAAGGATATGGTAGCATACTAATCCGTGGCAGTGGATTTTAATGAGGATAATTAAGAGGTAAATAGGGGGCATTATCAATCAAACAAGGGTTGGAGATCCCTACCTAGAGACTCGGAAAATGATGCAATATCAATTGTAGCACCATGAATTTTATAGGGATGATAATTGTTGTTATGTGGATCAACCAAATGATATTGGTAAAAATAATATGTACAAAATGAAGAGATACTTTTATTTCTTAAATAAGGATATATAGGGGTAAATCCATGACCTTGTTTTGAGTGCAATAAAAAATGGGAAATCCCTTTGACAAGCTTAGGAAATGATAGGAAAAAAATTACAAGAAAGGATAAGATATCTTGGAGAAGATTCAAACTTGAGTACCTAATTTCACCATTCCTTTCCATGACTTTGCAGTGAGCTCATTTTCCCAGTAGAATTGCCATAGAAAATTTTGAAGATTGGATTCTTTGAAGATGGAGTCTCCAGGTGAAAGATGCACACCATTCTTGATGTTTGACTATTGTTCACCATAAATAGTCAAATCTCAAACTCTGTTGTTCATACCCAGGGAAGATTTGAACCCTCCTTCCCATATCGGTCCTTATGGCCACTAGTCTTTCCAGTGGAGTCACCTTCCATAAGCTTTGAGTGGAGTCACCAGAGCATATACAACCAACATGTGTCTAGGACCAGATCCTCAACTAGGTCATAGAACTAGGACAATGTCTTTTCCCTAAGGGGATAATATAAATTAGTCCCCTAAAACGATGCGAATATGTTATCAGTCAATAATTTTCCTATGGTTATGGTCGAAGAATCACTAGGGTAACCATTTCAAACCAATATTTAGAATGTATTCTAGCCTATACAGTCAGAGAGGGATCTCTGTTTGTCATAGATTCATTCACATACACATATAGCTTTAAACAAGCATTCATAAGGCTAGATTTCTGAGGGGAAGGGTTGTTTTGATTTTAAAGGGTGTAGGATAGACAAATATTAAAAACCATTGGGAAATGGAGTCAAAACATGAAACATTCAAGGACTTACAACAAATAATGACTAGTGATAACCTTCGTATTCTAAGGAAAAATAGGTGTTAGTATTCAGAAAAATATCTTTGAGAGATGGCAAGGGGAAATGAGAATAAGCCCAATGAGACAGGAGGCACCTATCTGTGGATGAATCTCCTGAAACACCTTCAGTAGAAGGAATAGTGAAGGATGATAATTGAAATGGAGCATGTAATAGAGGATGAGTTCCAAGACATTTACCATGGACACATAACAAACAAGTTATTTGATGCAAGGAGCGCTTAACATAGAACGATTTCCTTGCATAAAATTAGAAACACATTAGCAAAAACTTATACACATACATTAAAATGAAGCAAACAAGGGAAAACAAACTAAACAATGAACACCATGATGAATCTCAGACATTTAGGGCATACTTTACATTAATGCTCCCAAAAAAACATTTCAAGCTACAAAACCAAGCACAGAGGCTTCAAAATGAATGTCGAACCCTTTCTCCCTCTCTTGAGGCTATATTTATAGAGTACTAAGCTCCCGAGATCAACCTTAAAATAGAGCTAAAAATTAGTTATGATACGGGAATCAAACCCGCACACAAAAAATATTAACAAATTTCGATCTGGAAGATTCACCATGATCACAAGAAAATCAAGAAAGGATGTTGGAATGTGCGTGGTGGATCAATTCAGAAAATTTGACACCTGGGACTCAGGCCTGCTTGATAAAAATGACTTTTGAGAGAATCTTCGAGTGTCCTGCAACAGTTTCATTCATCCCTGCATCTTCAACCAGTGAAATTGTTTTGGAACATTGATCTTTCCCAGATGAAATCTACAACATCCATTTCCTACACCCTTTAACTCCATTTCGTTGGTTTTCTAATTCTTATCTTCCTCGCATCATCACCCCATGAAATCATTCTGGACCGTGGATTTGTTTCGAAAATAATTGGATGCACCTACATGTGTATTGACTTACACACTGTAAAATTCCGTCGAGTTCTGGAAAATTAAACCAACAACACCCTGAACTAGCGTAATTTTGACCATCTGTTGATAAATTTTATCAAACCATGCTGTGTAGATACGTGTCTTGGATTTAGCCATGAGCATCTAAATTCTGCGGTTTTTAAAATTTAATTTCTCCTCGCATTTTCTGGAAGGGGAATTTTTCTCATCCGTGGATCTTGATCAGTCGTTGATCTGGGTTGTTGAATGCGACAGGGTCTGCCAAATTCTGTTGATTTCAAAAGTTACTTTCTACGTGCATGTTTCCTTAGCAGAATGGATATCGACCATAGATCTTCATCACTGTCCCCATCCAATGGTCATTTTTTCCTGTAGGTTAACCCCTTTCCAATGATAATAACATTTCTTCTGACCCGACATCTTCCCCTAGAGAAATCATTATCGACCGTGAATCTAAAATCCACCTCAATCTCCACCGTCAAAGTTTGCTGGCCCTACCAGATTTCACATATTGTGAAATCTACTTATCCCATGCACATGTTTCCCTTTTCTGCACCATCGATCTTAGACAACAAATTTCCTAGCTGTTGATCTAATATCAAGCCACGAGCTATAGAAAGCAGAAAGCGGGCTTCCGACTTTTCTTAACCAAATTTTCTATATTTCCTCTTTCTTCCTTTTTGCTCCCTTCTGGGTTGTTGATCTAATATCAAATATGCATAAGCTTTCTAGATCATCGATATTACGTGTTGGAAAAAAGCGGAAAGCACGATTCCAACTTTTCATAACCAAATTTATGTATTTCCTCTCCTGCCTTTCTGCTCCTTTCTGAGTCATTGATCTGAAATTAAAAATGTGGAAGCATTCTAAACCATTGATCTGTGATCAAAGTGGGGACGCATTATAGGATGGAGGAAAGTGGAAAGCAGGATTTCAATTTTTTATGGCTAGATTTTCTCCTTTTTCACTTCCACCTTTTTACTTCCCTCTATTTACAGGAACACTGATTTATCTCGATGCCATCCTTGACCGTTGGATCTTGGATTGCAGAAAGAAGAATTCTGATTTACCAACTTTCACAACTGAATCTTTTCTTTTTTTGCTTCCTCCATTTTGCTGCTTCATTGATTTATTTCAGACTTCGTCCTGACCGTTGATCTGGGATCGGATGTGTATATCCTCTTGTCTTTGATGTTTCTTCTATGAGATTCTTTTGGAGTGTCATATCACCCTGCGGCTTGGATCTCTAATTTCCATTCTCACCAAGACTTATCCTTGATTGGATTTTTTCATACCAGGCTCATTTCCAAGGTCGTTCCTAACGATGTTTTATTGTTTTCTTCACTTTTGACCAGAAATGGATCCTTCAGAACATGCATCAACACTCACTCAGGTTATATGACATGGGAAATTTTTGACCTTACCCATCACTTTCCTTGGATTATCCTTTTGTAGGGGAATTAGCGTGGATGCATCTGTAAAAATCCTTAAATTGTAGCATAGGTTCCAACACAAGGAACCAAACTAAGAGGTAAGCCCCCTAATTCTATGGGAGTAGTGTGGTGGAGAAATGGTGCCCTGATGATATGTTACAAGATGAATGAAGGATCAAGGATGACAAATACAAGCTCAATAATCTTGCTACAACGAAGTGTGTAGAAGTAGATCTGATAAATGGTAGCACACAGGCCAAAAAAAATCTCTAAAACTGAACTGTAATAGTGTTTCATACCAGGCGATTCTACAAACAAAGTAGTCACAAATCCAACAAGAAACACTACCTATGAAGAAAATGACGCAATAACCTATGGGGTATAAGTGCAATAAGTCTCCTAGCTAGAATTTGGAAGCCCCTAAAAAATTGTATCCTCTGTTGGGTGGTGAAATCCACATTCAAATAATATGAAATGGAAGAACCGAAGGCTAAGAGAACCCCACTGCCGAGAGGGACCTTGGGTAAAAGAGTACTAAAATACTGGAAACTAGGATAGATCATTGATGACACATTCAACATGGTTTCCTGGCACTTCAGCCCTTTGGTCCTTGGCATGCACTAGGAGGATTATGAAGGTTTAGCCTTTGGTAAATAATGGAGTATAGCTTTCCACCCTGACTTCCATAACCCCTTCGTTATAGTTTACCCCCATAGAGTAGGAGGTCCCCTAATAAAATAGTTGTGAACATGTCAACAAATACTAAAGGATTTTGGTTCCCTAGAAGACAAAAACTATGTCTTAGATGTAACAATACAACAAAATACCCTTTTGGGGGAATTTTTGGCTTGCGGCGGTTCTGCTAACCCCCCCAATNAAAGTCCTGAGAATTTGACTTTTGGGGGCAGTTTTTAAACCCCCCCCCCAAAAAAAAATGTCTTGTTAGAATTTTGGGGGGGTTTGGAAAGAGTCCCCCCAAAAGTCCAAAATAACATGGATTTTTGGGGGGGCTTTGGAAAGACCCCCCCCCGAAATTCCAACATGACTTGGACTTTTTGTGGGGGGGGGAGGGGGGGGGGGGTTGGAAAGACTCCCCCCAAAATTCCAACATGACTTGGAATTTTGCGGGGATTTTGGAAAGAGCCCCCCCCCACCAAAAGTCCAAAATGAATTGGACTTTTGGGGGGGGTTGTAAAGACCCCCCCCCAAAAAAAAATTTCAACGTGTGTTTTTTTTTTGGGGGGGGGGATTGGAAAGACCCCCTTGTTAGGATTAATAATCCTCCCTTGGTCAAATTTATATTAGATTAATTATTTCCTAACTTAGGAACCTTAAAATTAATTAATTGGGTCCAATAGTACAATTGGGACACATGTACCAGTCATTGAAGTGTGGGTAACAATACTAAAGGTTAACTACCACTTACTGCATGTTCATGCATGAGTTAGGGTGCCTCCTATACCAATTCATACATTTTAGGAGCCACTGGGAGTCCCGACACCAACCTACTTCAGTTAATTGGTGTTAGTACTAGTTAGTCTTAGTCAAGCCCCAGTTACAATCAGTTAGTCTAGCGCTACTAATGCATGGATAATGCATGGTTGCATGGGGAGGAGCACTTTTCCTACCTACCACACTCAGTTGCACTGAGTTAACTAGCTGTCAGTGATTGTTGGAGTTATTGGTCATCAGGGATTTGTATGTTTGGACTCCGACATTGATTGGGATACCTTGAGTTAGAGATTCAGTTAGATACAGTCTTATCCACTTGGAGGATTCAAATTCATTACTGATGCATTTGAATTCTACCTATGTAAACTATTGTAACACTGGATATTATTATGATGAATATACTATAAATTAATGAGTAATACTTGTTTGTTTCCTGTGTGGTTTGTTTTGATTAGTTTGTATGTTCATTCTCCATTCAATTGCTGCAACATTATCAGAACTCTTTGCTTGAAGATATAAATGGCATTCAAATTATAATATGGTATCAAATCCTTTTCAAGCATTTTTCATGCTTTTTTCTCCCCATCAAACATCAGAAGCGGCTGGGTTTCCACAGAAGTCCCCTATGAAAATTTGCTAGCTCTGGATTCATTCAAAGCAGCGGAGAGGGCATGACAAACCCTGGAAACATGTTCATGCCGGGAGGAAAATCATGATTCTAACAATTCATATGTTTTAGTGTGTTATTGTAGTGAAATTGACAGGTGCTACATAGCTTGAGAGAAGTATTTGCAGTCTTCCAGCTGGAGCAATTATGAGTTCTCTAACTCCTGAACCATGGATCCTCACAACTTCCAATTACCTTGATTGGAGGATTGATATGTAGCTGGCCTTGCACAAGCATGGCTACCATAGGATCATACATGGATGGGAGGTTGAGCCTCATCAATATGTAGATCGAAACAAGTTCCTTAACCATTGTAATGAAGCATTCAAGTACTTATGTACGTTTATTTCTAGAGATCTTCTCTTTCATCTAGAAGGATTGAGGACTCCCAGAGAATCCTAAGAGAATATTGATAGCTTGTTTAAAAATCAAGATGAGATTTAGGGACAAATTTTGGAGAATGAGTTGGTATCTTTACATCCTAGCAGTTTTGAGACTATTAAGCAATTCTTCTCCAAATTCAAGTCTCTAGTACTCCAATGCAGATAGTGTGGGATAGAATGGAAGGATGAGCATAATTTCCTTTCCATACTCAACAAAATAGGCCTTGAGTACTCTATATATGTCTCTATGTTTCATTCCAAGCGAGAAAGCTTTCTTGACTATAAACTTCCTTCTTTAGATTGATTTTCTGAGTCCTTAATCAAGGAACAAGACAAATTGATTCGAATGAGAGTCATCCATACTTCCAAAGATCAAGCTCTCTTGGTTACTCACTCTTCCAAAGCACAAACAAAGGGGAAACCAAAGAAAAAGGAACCAAGGGCAGCTGATTCGAAGCCTAAACCAAATTAGAAATCTTCTGAAGGGGCCTCCGACTCTAAAAAAATAAATTTGAAAAGAAGTTATTTCCTTACTGTGAAAAGGGATACCATCTTGAATAACATTGTATGAGGAAGCAACTTGATGAGATGTTTTCTCTTCTCAAGCAACAAAACATTGCTCCTCCAAGAGAAAAGAATTCTGATGAAGAAGCACCGACAAAAGATGTTGAAAGGTGTCATGCTTTGAAATCAACTCTTTCTCCATCCTCAATAAACATTATAGATTCTGGAGCCTCCTACCACATGGTTTCCTCCAAAGAATCCTTCTCTAATATTTCACTATCAAAGGGGCCTAATATTCACATGAGAGATTATTCCTAGATTCCACCAGAAGGAAGGGGCTCAGTCAGAGTGAAGCATGGTGAGTTCAAGAATGTCTTATATGTTCCCTCCCTTGCTGCTAACCTGTTATCTATTTACCGGATGACTCATACAGGCTCTACCAAGAGGGTCACATTCGATTCAGACTCAGTTGAGATTATAGAAAAAGCCACTGGAAATCTTGTAGTGAAAGGTATTGCAAATCACTCTAAGATTTTTCACATTTCTTACGTGTTTCTCCTCCTATAGCTTTATTGTCTCATGCTAACAACACTAGAAATATTTGGCATGAGAGATTTGGCCATCTCAATTTCAAATATATGAAGCGGCTCCACAATGATAACATGGTTGAAGGTTTTCCCTCCATCCAAACTTCTGATGGAGTATGTGTTGAGTGCTTGATAGGTAAGCATCCAAAAAAGAAGTATGATGTTGGGAAGGATGATAGAGCTATCTCTACACTTGATTTGATACATAGTGATGTAGCTGGACCTATGCACACAAACTCCATTAATGGTTGCAAGTATTTACTGAACTTTATTGATGATTGTTCTAGGTACTATTGGATCTACTTCATGAAACTAAAATCAGAAGTTTTTGAGACTTTTAAAAGTTTAAAAGTTATGGTTGATAACAGTTTCAATAATAATATCAAGTCAATAAGATCTGATGGAGGAGGAGAATATGTTAAAAGATATTTCCAGAATTTCTGTGAATTGGAGGGGATTCGAATGGAACACTCAGTTCCATACACAGTACAGCAAAATGGTGTGGCTGAGAGGAAGAATAGATCACTGAAAGAGATGGTAACATTCCTTATCCATGGAAAGCATCTACCTCCTTCTATTTGGGATGAAGCAGTAAACTGTGCTTCATATTTGCAGAATAGGATGCCCCACAAGTCAGTGGTTGGGGTCACACCATTCAAAGCACCGCACGAGTATAATCCCAATGTCTCTCATCTGAGAGTTTTTGGTTCCAAATATTGGGACATGATACCACTTGACAAGAGGAAGGCCTTCTAAGCCCAAATTAGCGAATGCATTCTGCTGGGATATGCAGAAAATGCAGAAGATTACAAACTGATGGAGCTTGCTGCCAGAAGATTCTTCATTGAAAGAAGTGTCCAGTTCGAAGAAGATCAGCTGCATGATACTCCTCCAATAGTACAGGAAGATATAACTATTTCTCCACCTATTTTTAATGATGATGATGTGCTACAGGTTTCAGATTCAGATGAAGAAGATCACATATAGCAAGATCCTTTTATTGAGACTGAATCTCAAGAGATTCTAGATCCATATCCACTACCCATTCCTAATCAGAAGCCTAAACCTAGATGGGTTCAAAATATTCTTGATGTAGCTGGAAGTGGTACTAGAGTTCCAGAAGACAGAAGAAGAACTAGGTCCCAGTATCAGAATGAGCATGCTGCACTATCCCTCATAGATTCACTCTCTACAGAATGGTGCAGCAAATTTCCAGGTCGGTGTTACTTGATGATGGAAAATGATCAGCTACATGGCCCACATAAGCAGAGAGTTCATCATTCCCTACCTTCACCATCCAACATAAACAAATAGAATCATCAATTCAGAAGTACATTGAGAGGTCCACTGATGGACCATGCTGCTACATAGAGATGTAATTTTGCAGCAGTGTTTTACTCAAGTTATTTTTCTAAGGAGGAAGCTTTTTTCTTCTAAAGATAGCTTTCAAATTTCTATTTTCTTGCTTATTTTTGAGGGGGGGTTTTTCCCATGAGGTTTTCCCCTGTTTCCTCAGTTGTATTAAGAAACAATTTTTGTTATTTTCTAGATTTTATTTGGGTGACCTATGGTCTTGTTACCAGGGCCCACATTTTTCCAAGTTAGGGTTTAGGGGGGGTGTTACGATAATTGATCCTACCTTGGTAAAATATATATTAGATGAATTATTTCCTAACTTAGGAACCTTACATTAATTAATTGGGTCCACTAGTACAATTAGGTCCACTTGTCCCAGTTGGGACACATGTACCAGTCATTGAAGTGTGGGGAACACTAATATAGGTTAACTACCACTTACTACATGTGCATGCATTAGTTAGGGTGCCTCCTAGACCAATCCATACATTTTAGGAGCCACTGGGAGTCCCGACACCAACCTACTTTAGTTAATTGGTGTTAGTACTAGTTAGTCTTAGTTATCCCCCAGTTACAATAAGTTACTTATCAGTCAGTTAAGTTAGTGCTACTAATGCATGGATAATGCATGGTTGCATGGGAGGAGCACTTTTCCTACCTACCACACTTAGTTGCACTGAGATAACTAGCTGTCAGTGGTTGTTGGAGTTATTGGTCATCAGGGATTTGTCTATTTGGAATCCGATATAGATTCGGAGACCTTGAGTTAGAGATTCAGTTAGATACAGCCTTATCCACTTGGAGGATTCAAATTCAAATTCTACCTATGTAAACTATTGTAACACCAGATATTATTATGATGAATATAATGTAAATTCCTGAGAAATACTTGTTCATTTCTTGTGTGGTTTGTTTTGCTTAGTTTGTATGTTCATTATCCATTCAATTGCTGCAACATTATAAGAACTCTCTGCTTGAATATCTAAATGGAATTCAAATTCTAATACCCCCATAAAGGTTTACTTGATAGTTTTTAAAGGTAGCAGTATAATTCAAATATTATATGTAGTATAATATATAGTAGGATCGCTAAATAACAACCAAGCATAGAAATAATAGACACAATATTTCGAAATTCCTTATGTGGAAATTCCTTGTTCAGATGAAATTTTCATGGTTACTTTTGAACTAATTGCAATGCATTCTGTACCTCCTAGGATTGTAAAGAAGAATAATTCACTAGAGTTCATCATATAAGGCTATGAGAATCTTAAGGAGGCAGTTTTCTATACATGGCCAACCTTTCCTGATAGATATCAGCCAATTTCAGGATCAAGTGATCAGACTCAACCTATTGGAAAATGTAGAATGGGACCAAAATTTGTATAATAGCTTGCAACCTCGTGTACAAGTACACTTTTCATGGGATTTACACCAATGGGCTCCTGTCCATCATTGTTATGGATTAGGGATGAGGACTAGCGTACCCCATTTGGAGTTGTAAACATTTTACATTTCATTAATAATTTTTTATACTATTTGGTGTAATCCATATGGTGAATTATACTATTTAATACATATGAATTATGTATTTGTTGCATTCAATTATTTCTGGTATATTATTGTTGTGTTATTATTGGTTTTTCTTTTCTAATAAAATTTTCATTATATATGAAATTTGTAAATTTGAAACAATAATATACATTTCATAGCATGTGGGTTATTGTGAAGATGCTTCTATACTGTCTTCAAACTGTCCGAAAATTCTCTTATTATAACCTTCTAGAATCATCAAAACACTCCCCATGAGGATCTACACTTACATGAAATAGAGTATAACTTTCCAAAAACAAAAACCTTACAACAGTGAGATTTTCTAAAAAGGAGGAGCTGTAACAAGAATTTTCTAAAACAGAGTAGCTGTAGCAAGAATTTTTTAAGAAGTTCTATAATAGATTTAACAATCTGAGGAGTATATTAAAGTTACATATTTCATTTAAAACCCCAATGATATTCAAGTTTTCTCTAGAAGGTGTATTTCTTCATTATTCACCTCCTCTTATTGTGAATACTCAATAACACCTTGAGATTCATGTTGTTCAACAACAATTATTTCCTTGGGTTACTTGACATAGTTTGTGGCCAGCTAAATGGAGTGTTAAAAATATATCTCTATCTTTTTAGCATGAAATTATGTCACTTTGATAATTTAACAAAGACTCCCACCAAACATAATCAACAACATCAAAGTACTCAACTATATAATTAACATAATTTCTTTACTTGTCTCTTTGGAAAAACTGAGACCATGGTTGAGTATACAAAACAACAACCTACAAGATCCCCATGTGCTGCAGGAATTTTCTTCAATACACAATTTGCAGCGGACATCCTCTTAGGGATACTTGGACCAATTTTCTTATACTTAGCCAATTTCCTGATTTTCACTAATTTGCCATATTTCTCCAGAATGTTGTCATAATGAAACAATGATTTTAAATTCATGCCACATCATCATATATGCCATGCCATGCCATGCAGACATCATCCTTAGTGCGGGAATCAACCTTAATGTGGGCATTACTTAGCCCCTTTACAACACTTAGCTATTTTTCCGTTGTCTTTAGTATGTAAAATAACATTTTTCTTCTATTTTGGTAGGCTAATATTTTCCTTATCTGATCACCATAAGAAAAACCAAGAGCATGGCTAGATATCCATTTAAAAAATGAATTGGACCATATCATCTGATGAATTTTATCATCAAAGGAACACCCTCTTGCAGGCATTTCCAAATGGTCTCTCAAACTCTTTTTCAATCACTTAACTAGTTCTCTTCAAACCCCAGGTCACCAAGGTGATTTCGTTTTTCCTTCAAACTTGGAAAGTGAGATTCCCAATAAGTAGAGGCCAACAAGGTGAATCCATCAAGACCAATTTCATCTTCTAGAGCTTCTTTCTCTCTCCTCGGTGAACATTTTTCTGGAGTAGTACAAATATGGCTGAGAGGCACTTTTGGCAAATTGATATCTTCTTCCTGAAAGACTTTTTGGTCAGGCTAATGATATGGTTGGATGCACCATACAACACTCTAGAGATCCACACTCTAAGAATATTTTTATCATCATACTATGAGCCGTGGAGGGAATTTCCCTAAGGCCAATTAGGCATATTTTACCAATAATTCCATACTTGGATAATTTTTGATCTTCTCCTAGGCTTGGTCTAATTTCCCTAAACCAGAGTTTTGGAAGGTCCATAAATTCTTCTCCAGGGTCTCTTTGGACAAAATAAGAGCATGGTTGAGTAGAAAAAACAAAAACCTACAATATTCCCATGTGCTGTAGGCATTTTCTTCAACACACAATTTGTTGTAGGCATCCTCTTAACGCTAATTGGACCAATTTTCCCATACCTAGCCAATTTCCTCATTTTCACTAATTTGTCATATTTCTCTAGAATGATGTCATAATGCAACAATGATTTCAAATTCATGCCACATCATCATATATGCCATGTCATGCCATGTGGGCATCATACTTAGTGCGGGCATCAACCTTAATGTGGGAATCACTTAGCCCCTTTACAACACTTAGCCATTTTTCCTGTCTTTAGTATGCAAAACAACATTTTTCTTCTATTTTGACAGGTTGATATTTTCCTTATTTGATCACCAGAAGAAAAACCAAGAGCATGGATAGATATCCATTTCAACAATGAACAAGACCATATTATCAGATGAATTTAATCATCAAAGGAACACCCCCATGCAAGCATTTCCAAATGGTCTCTCAAACTCTTTTTCTAACACTTTAGCAGGTCTCTTCAAACCCCAGGTCACTAAGGTGATTTCATTTATCCTTCAAATTTGGTAAGTGAGATACCAAATGGGTAGAGGGAAACAAGGTGAATCCATTAAGACCACTTTCATCTTATGGAGCTTCTTTCTCTCTCCTCAGTGGGCATTTTTCTGGAGCAGTGCAAATATGGCCGAGAGGCACTTTTGGCATATTAATATCTTCTCCCTGAAAGAATTTTTGGTCAAGCTAATGATATGGTTGGATGCACCATACAAAACTTTAGAGATCCACACTCACACAATATTTTTATCATCATCCTATGAGATATGGTGGGCATTTCCATAAGGTCGGTTAGGCATATTTTACCAATAATTCCACACATGGTCAATTTTTGATGCTCTCCTAGGCTTGGTCTAATTTCCCTAAACAAGAGTTTTTGCAGGTCCATAAATTATTCTTTAGGGTCTCTTTGGACAAACTGAGACCATGGTTGAGTAGAAAAAAAAATAGCCTACAATATCCCCATGTGTTGTGGGAATTTTCTTCAACACACAATTTGTGGCGGGCATCCTCTTAAGGCTACTTGGACCAATTTTCCCTTAGCCAATTTCTTGATTTTCACTAATTTGCCGTATTTCTCCAGAATGATTTCATAATGCAAGAATGATTTCAATTTCATGCCACATCATCATTCATGCCATGCCATTCCATGCGGGAATCATCCTTAGTGCGGGAATCAACCTTATGGCAGGAATCACTTATCCCTTATACAACACTTAGCCATTTTCCCTTTGTCTTTAGTATGCAAAATAACATTTTTCTTTTATTTTGGCTGGTTGATATTTTCCTTATATGATCACCATAAGAAGAACCAAGAGAATGGCTGGATAGCCATTTCAAAAATGAAGAGGACCATATCCTCTGATGAATTTTATCATTAAAGGAACACCCCCTTGCAGGAATTTCCAAATGGTCTCTCAAACTATTTTTCTATCACTCAAATAGTTCTCTTCAAACCCCAGGTCACCAAGGTGATTTAATTTTTCCTTCAAATTTGGCAAGTGAGATATCCAATGGGTAGAGGCCAACAAGGTGAACCCATTAATAACAATTTAATCTTTTGGAGCTTCTTTCTCTCTCCTCGGCGGGCATTTTTCTGGAGCAGTGCAAATATGGCTGAGAGGCACTTTTGGAAGATTGATATCTCCTTCCTCAAAGATGTTTTGGTCAGGATAATGATATGTTTGGATGAACCATACAACCCTATAGAGATCCACACTCTAATAATTTTTTTATCATCATATTATGAGTTGTGGAAACCATTTCCTTAAGGCCAGTTAGGCATATTTTACCAATAATTCCATACTTGGACAATTTTTTATATTCTCCTAGGCTTGGTCTAATTTCCCTAAACCACAGTTTTGGTATGTCCATAAATTCTTCTTCAGGGTTTATTATTGATGTTATTAATTTGTCTATTGCACTTTTCTTCACCAATTTGAAAGAGCTGATTCATGGATGAGTAGGCTTAGAAATGTGTAATTATGCCATTCCAGATTTCATACAAGGGATGTCAAGTTTGGTCATTAGGATTAATTAATGAAGAACATATGAAGTTGGTTAAATATTCTAATCAGATTTGAAGACACTCCATTGAAATTCCAAACAAACCATATGACAGTTTAAGAAAACCGATTGAGGGCATAATAAGGATCAACAGACCAAAACACTAGTATTGAATTCTTATTGGATGAATTCTGAATGCGACTGTAATTAAGCTATAATTTTCCACTAGAGTTTCAACAATACAAGTGATGCAATTTATGGAATGAAATCCAAGGAATATAACTGAACGAGTGCATGAAAGGACACATTCCCTTGCAGCCGATGAATTAGCTTGAGTTCATAAGTAAGTAGAGGATTATAGTTCTTACTGATTAGTTTGATATTACTTTCTATTACTGTTTAGTTGTACCCATTTTGTTGGTTGACAAGTCCACATTATGCTCATTTTTTTAAGCTGAAAAAAGTGTGTCCATATTTTATTTGTCTAAGTCCTACTATACTTTTTTGCTTTCTAGTTTCCATAATTTGCTGAAAACTAAAACATTAATGTATTAATAGAGTTCTCTTTGGTTCATTATTTAATATCAAGGAACTGATTTTTCATTGTAAAAAAATTAAACAGGAGTGTGCTATACACAATGAGAATTTTGGAAAAGCTAAAAATTAACAAAAATTCCGTCAATCATCAATATTTTCATAATACAAGCAAGGTAGCAAACAAGAGATGAATGATATCTTAACATTTCCTATTCTTGAACGATAACTTAATTGATAGATCCATGTACTCCCCCTATCATTGTACTTCTTCTCCTTTGTCAACATTTTGTGACATAGTTTACACTCAACATTTTTTCCAACACTCTTCCATTTTTTGTTCTAGGATACATGTTTTTTTTAACAAAAAAAACTCTTTTCCTGCTGCCATATCTAATGGTCTATTATTCCTATAAGTTAATTGTCTTGCACTTTTTCCAAGATTCCTTAAGCCTGTGCATTTATATATTAATATAAAAACCTAGCATATACTATTGGATTCTTTTGGATTTTAGATCTATATTATCAACTGTCCAGGGAAGCATAACTTCAAATCCTCAACACAGAGATTACTTCAGTTTATTACATAATTTCTATGGTCTCACTATCTAAGACACAAAGACTCATAACCTCGACCTTTTTCTTTGTCAATTTTGAACTCATCGTGCTACCTTATCAATAGACTTGAATATTTATTTTTTACACTTGAGTTTTTTTTTTCTACTGTCAACCATTTTAATGTGTAATGACGTTCAAATAATAAGTGAACATAATCATCTTTATCTTCTATTTGATTGCAGACATCATGGTCTTCATGACTCTCACATTTTTTTGTTCTCACGTTTCTTCATACATTCTCTCATGTCATCCATACACCATCCTTGATTACCCATCATCATTGAAGAAGATAGTTTTCAGTATACTTCAACATTAGACACCAATTGATTTTTTTTTTGGATACCAATTGGAATTTTCTGACTTTACCTCCCCCTGAGTATAAGCTTCCTCTCAAACCAATGGTGGTAGCTAATACAATTTTTAAACTAGAATCGAGGTTCATTAACCATGTAATGAGGTATTACCAGATCTGATCTGTGTTATCCCTCTTTTTCTCTTCTTTTCACACTGAAATTTAACCAGAAACAACTTTTTTCCTTCTCATCTTTAAAATCCTTAACTTAAAGATATTAATATCCCCCTGAGATCATGTGACATTTCCTATGCCTTTAAGATGACTGTTCATGCCCTCAATTTTTAGGTTTTTTTTATTATTACAAATGAGAGAAGTTTTTAGAATTAAATTCCAGAATCACTGTCTCCTTCGCCATCTCTTTCATCCTTATCTGCATTGGGGTATTCTTCTACATCACTAAGTATCTTTCCCTCATGATGAGTGTCATTTTATCTATGACCTAATTATTCTCAACATCAACTACATAGACTTCATTAATGAGTGAAAGTTGTGTTTCTTCTGAAGCTTCTAATTATTTCATCCACACCTTTTCAGGAGGTGTACTATTTACTTGTCCTTCACCATGCTCCGCGTTGGTGTTTTGTTCCCTTTTCATCCTTTGATTTTCTCCCCTAACTCTGTAGTCAGCCACCTTGTGACCAAACTTATGACAGCAATGACAATAACCATGAAATTTTTCTTTATGCACAGGATGTCTTTGGTCTCTCTGTTTCCTAACTGCCATTTTCTTCCACTGTCTCTGAACTTCTACTGGAGCATCACATTTTAGTTGACAATTCCTAGCCACGTGTCTAAAGTTATTAAATTTGTAACACTCTATATCAAATCTTTCGAGAAGTCCAAACAAGTTATGATTCCTTACCTTCGGATTTTTAATTGCATCCTTCTTGTACTCATGAACTTTTTCATAAGCCTTGCATTTCAGGATTTATGACCAAAATTATTACAGGAATAACAATGACCCAGAAATATTTTATGATTTCTATTTATTACTTGTCTCTTGTGCTCCTCATGAGTTCTGTCTTTGTCATGAAAAGATAAAACATATTCTTTTCACTTCTCCTTTTTAACAAGACTCTTCAGTACTTCAGCATAACTCTTTCTACTTCCTCTCTAATTAGTGAGTGGGAAACTCTCTAGATTCTTTTCTTTAACGAACCCTAAACCAGATCTATCATTGGATGATCTTTGACTATTCAGAATATCATCCGAAATATTTGAGCTATTTCTAAACTTAGATTTTATAAATTTTTATCAACCCCTTCTCTAAGTCGAGCAATTTCTTTCTCAAGTTTTTCAAAATCTTGAATTCTCTTCCTGAGAAGAACTACTAGATATTCCTCACTCTTCTGGGCCTCTTGACGTTGGTTTCTCAAAACAGTAATAATCTGATTTGTCTCTTCTTGGTATTTATACAGTTTCTCTTTCAAAAATTTGTTTCTTTTCCTACTTCTTTCAATTTCATCGACATCAGCCATGTATTCAGCTTCTATGTCCACTTCTAGTTCCTCATCTAAGTTTGATGTTCCTAAAAACAGGATTTCATTATCTTCACTCATCTCCTCATCTTCATTTTCTTTATTGGAATAGAAGTTCTTCCTTTTTTATTTTAACTTCTTCTTACCCTTATGACAACAAGATTCTTCATGGTCACTCTCCTCTTATTTTGGGTAGGAACACTTATAGGAAAAATTTCCAATCCTTCCACAGTTAAAACATTTCAAAGGTAGTTTACCTTTGTATTTCCCAGTGCCTTTATTAAGCCTAATTACAAAGAGGGCTTCCTCATCATATAGATTTTTTTATTGATTTTTGGAAGTGACTTTAAATGCTGCTTCTTTCTTTGAGTTTGTATCATGTCCAGTTCTCATCTCATAAGCAGTGAGAATTCCATGCATCTCATATACTATTACCTTTTTAAGGTCATCCCGTTCCTCTAGGGTGGAAACCTTTGAGTCATATTTCATTGGTAATGTTCTTTAGGTCTTTCTTACCACTTATTTTTCTTTCAATTTTCCTCCAAGACTTCTAATATCATTAACCACCTCATCTACATGAAGAAGTTATTACCCTATAGTCTCTTATTCTCTCATTTTGAGGCTTTCAAATTGACCTTTATATGTCTACAGTTTGGATTCTTTGACCTTAGATGCTCCTTCATAGACAATCTTCAATTTATCCCAGGCTTGTTTGGAAGATGTGCATTGCATAACCTTGGTAAACACATTGTTTGTTAATCCACTCAAGATTGCATTTAGGGATTTGGCATTGCCTTCATATTCACCTAGTTCAAATGTGTCTGTAGGGTACTAGTTTCCCACAGGAACCTCCTTTTCAGTTGCAGCCCAAACCTTCCATCCAAGGGACATCAGATGGCATCTCATTTTGACACTCCAAAATGCAGTCTTCTCCTGTAAATAGTGGAGGTCTATTAGTGGCCATGCCTTCTTGCCGATCCAGAGTGGTTTTCATGGTATATTCCTTCCATTGATTAAAATATAGTGAATGAACTCATTCTGATAACAATTGTTTTTTTATTGGTCAATACTGAGAGGGGGGGGGAGGTCAAATCAGTATTGTTATATTTTTACTATTTTAACCACTTTTAAATCTAGCATTAGAAACACATAACAACAAGAAGACATAGAACACAATTTTAACATGGAATCCCAATAGAGTAAACCATCAATACGTCCTATTACTGCAAATTTATTATTTACAAATAGTTTTTCTTGCTACTACAGACAAGGATGGTATTGCGCCCTGTTTACCAATACCAATTGGAAGGAGGCTACGACCCTAGGACCATCTCCAAGGGTTCTAAGACCGATCAACCTACAAGTGATTCGTATTACTTTCACCATTCCTTCAATTATTCTTCATAAAGTGAGATACTTCATGGGCTTCTTCAACCATCTTAACCATGCAAGGGGACCTCCAAGAGTCAACATCCATCATGACATCACTTGTGGGGTTTCCAACCCTTCTCTTAGGGAACCATGACACCATCAGAGAATTAATGAACATAGAATGGTTCATTAATGCTTCTCTAACATCTACAAGGGCTTCAACACCATCTATAGGTTCTTCAACATCGTCAACAAGGTGCTAGCTTCAATATCCAACCTTGTGGGTACAGGGACCTTGTCAACTAGGTACAAGGTGCTTCAAGGAACACACCCACTCTATAAGGGTTCTAAGGAACTACAAGTGGGACTTGGTGACATCAGTGACAACCTGTGGGGATGTTGTAATTCCATGTTGGCATCAATGACAATTTCATTAAAATTTTCTTTCCCATTACATGATGAGTGTTCACTCTCCCTGCTTGTGAACCAATTTCGAGGGAGTTGGATTCCTTTCCAAGTTTTTTGATGGAGATTCCATTCATACCTCTACTTGGATCTTAATGAATGAGTTTTAGTTTCAGGTTGAAGGACCATATAGTTGAATTCTCATCTATTCCCCTATTCTCTCATTCCTTCTTCTCCATCCCCCCACATTCTCATGTTGAGGGCGCACTTGTTGGAGTCATGATTGCACTTTTCTGATTATATTTGGTTCCCAATATGTGAAATATGATTTATGGCTCTGTAATATCATGTCCGTATGCTTCGTAAGTCAAAATATCTAAAATAAATGTACGAAATACTTTCATTCCCATGCTATTGAATGGCTAGTTTTCATGTATTTGGCTTCCATTATGGAAAGAGTTGCATAATAGATTTGCATGAGAACATTTATATGAGTTTAATGATGACGGGGAAGAAATATATGATGCATGGATCTGTACTCTTATTTCCATATTCTCTGTAAGTCTAAATATCAGAAATCCATGTGTGAAAGTCTTGCATTCCCATGAGTTCAAATGACTAGTTTTCATGTGTTTAGACTACATTTTGAAGGAGTTATATATATGATATGTATTAAGGAATTTATATGATTTGAAATGATTTTTAGGAATCAATTTATATGATGTATATGGTCTCCATTCATCATGTCATGTTCTGAATTATTTCATGTATTTTTTACGAGTTAAAATGGATCTAGAAATATCTGTGGAAATTGAACCCAAGAGACAGAACAATTACACTCACAAAATTGCTAATCAAACATGCAAAATTAACACCAAAGGAGACTGGAATTAAAGCATCACACTAATATGTATTGAGTAAGTGTACAATATCCAACCTTATGAAGTAATAGGCTGTTGTAATATATAATTACATGAGAGAATTGAATGCATAAATATTCCATTTGAAATAGTCAAAAAGCAGGCTTACCAAATCTAGTCAAATCCCCCATAGGTGCATAAAGTAGTTTCCAAATCTAGGTAGATGCTAACGAATTTGCTAAGTCAAGTGGGAAATCTAAAGAGGGATGGAAAGACAACTCATACATACTTTTATTTGGAGAAAAGGAGGGAGGAGGATGTGGGAAAAAAACAAGTCAACTACACCTAGTCTAGCTTTTCCTTTTGCCTTAAATCAGAAATAAAACAAGGCAAATTTTTAGAAAAAGCAGATATGCACTTTAGGGAATCTAGAATAAATCAAACATGCTAAATTGGGTTTCCAAGATGTTTCCCAAGCACCCCATGACTCATTTTTAGCATGTGTTTACTTCTAGGACATGTAGAAGGAAACTAGCATAGAATGGAATCTAGGAAACTAGGTAATAAGACAAAAATAATTAAATTAATGTCTAATGTAGGTAACTATGGGTTTATTATTCTAACACCCCCCCTTAAGCCTGAATTTATGAGTAAATTTCATAAAACTATAGGGCCTAGCAATGAGGCTTAGTTACCTTTTACATACTGCTTGTCCATACAACCAAGGAAAGAGGAAAAAACCCAGTGGGAAAATCCTCCCTTAAGCATGGATAGGAAATTTTTTTTGGGAAATCTTGTCATCAATCATGCTTCACAACATGATCAGTAATCCCCAACAGTGATTTGAGATTGCTGAAGGTCTTCTCACAAAAACATTTGGTGAAGATGTCTGCTACTTGTTCTAAAGATGCACAGAAGAGTAGATCAATGGTACCATCATGCACAAGCTATCTGATGTAGTGCATATGGATCTCAATGTTCTTGGTTCACTGTCTCTGAACTGGATCATTGTATATTCGAATGGTGCTCTGATTATCACAGTAGATAATAGTTGAAAACTCTGATTTGAAGCCACATTCTCCAAGTATCCCCTGCAACCACAAACATTGAGTTGCTGCATTTACAACTCCTCTATACTCTGCTTCTATATATGAGAGTGATATGACACTTTGCTTCTTTCTTGACCAGCTGATTGGCCCATTCTACAAGCATGAACATATATCCCGATGTAGACTTTCAATCTGTGTTGTCACCTGCCCAATCACTATCATTAAAACAAATCAGATTTTTCTTTGTAGAAGATCCCATGAGTTCTTGTTCCTTGGACAAAGTTTAGGATCCTTTTGTATTCTCTCTTGTGGATCTCATGAGGCTTATCCATGTATCTCGAAGCCACACCAGCTGCTTCTTCAAGCTCAACTCCTGAAAGGAAGGGATTCTTGCTTGGCTTGCAATCTTTCACGTTGAACTTGTTGATAAAATATAGAGCATACTTGGACTGATGTACTTTGATTCCATGTTGGGATTGAGCAATTTCGAGACCCAAGAATTGGCTCAACTATCCCAAATCTGTCATATAAAATGCATGGTTCATTGCATCCTTCAAGGAGGCAATCTCTTTATTTGAACTTCCTATAATTAGTAGGTCATCCACATACAATACAATAATCATAAAATAACCATGAATCAGCTTCAAATAGACATTAGGATCATATTTTCATCGAACAAAACTCAGTGATAGCAAAAATCCATCAATCTTGGCATACCAAGCCTTGGGGGCTTACTTGAGCCCATACAATGATTTCTTTAACCTGCACACTAAAGATGGATTAGAAGCAAAACCTTAAGGATTCTGCATGTAAATATCCTCAGTGAGATCTCCATTTATGAAATTACACTTCACATCCATGTGATGTACCTGCCACTGCTTCGAAGTTGCAATGGATAGAGCTAGCCTTGTGGAGTCCATCTTTTCCACTGGTGGAAAGGTTTCATTGTAGTCAATACCATGCAATTGTGAGTAGCCCTTGGATACCAATATTTCCTTATATTTCAAAGGTGAACCATCATCATCAAAATTAGTCTTGAAAACCCACTTACAGTGAACTAGCTTCTTCCCTAGGGGAAGATCAACCAGTTCCCAAGTGTTGTTCTTTTGGAGCTAGCTGAATTCTTCTTTCATGGTTGTTTTAGATATTGGATCATGTGCTGCATATTCATATGTCTGTGGGTATGATTCAACCATCATATAGTACTTCTCAGCAAATAGAGGATCTTTCACACAAAGGGCAATTTCAAATTGAGATCTACTCCTCCTAGTGTCATTAGTATTTCTAGCTAGTTCCCCAGCTGCATGAATGGTATTTTCTACCCATTTTGGTCTTGTAGTAATGTTAGGATCTGCAATCAAATCCTTATTATCAGACATATCAGAATCAGCAAACTCAGTAGTCTCTCCATTTACAATCAATGGTTCTGGTGGTGAAGAAGACTCTCCAACTTCAACTGCTACTGAAGGCTCTTCTTGGAACTGGACACTTCTTTCAATGAAAGCTTTGTTAGTGATCAATTTGAATAGCTTGTACCCTTTTGAATCTTCAAAATACCCAAAAAATAGGCACTCTTGGCTTTGGGGTTGAAAATCCTTCCTCTTTTCAGTTGGAATTATAGCCCAAGCCTTTGAGCCAAAAATCCTGAAATGGGTCACATCTGGCTTGTGCCCACTCCAAGCTTCGAAAGGAGTCATACCATAAATATTCTTATGAGTCACCCTATTCTGGATGTATGATGCATAGTTTATAGCATTGACCCAAAACTTTGGTGGTAAAGTCTTAGCCTCCATCATGCAGGTTGCCAGAGTCCTTCAGTGATCTGTTCTTTCTCTCAGCAACACCATTTTGCTGTGGTGTGTAAGGGATTGAATGCTGTATCTAAATAATTGCATCTTTACAATACTGAATGAAATCAGACTTGACATACTCACCACTATTTTCAGATATGAGGATCTTGAGTTTCGTCCCATACCGGTTTTCAACCAAGGCTCTAAAGACTTTGAAGAGGTCAAAAACTTTAGACTTATGCTTTAGGAAGTGAACCCAACAATACCTGGAAAATTCATATATGAAGGTCAGTGCATATTTGGCTTGACTCATGGACATATGAGGAAATGGACTAGAAATGTCACTGTGGATCAGATCAAGAGGTGCAGAGGTTCTCTCATGCCTAGCTTTCTCATACTTGTACTCTGGGTGTTTTCCTAGGATACAACCTTGACAAACTCCCTTAGAAAACTTGATCTTTGGTTACCTTATGGCCATATATTTTTCACTCAAATCAAAAATATACTTATAGTTAATATGGCCAAATTTTCATGCCAAATCTTACTTGCTTCATTAGCATGAATCAGAAGAGCAGAGGGGTTTGAGTAGGGTATAAAATGGGAAAACTTGTATACCTTCGAAGTGTGATCAATAACACATTTTGCTATGACTTTACCATTTGAAATATCAGTGATTTCAGCATCATCAAGGGAGAATATGACCTTCTTTGGAGACCCAGTATGAGTCATCTGATACAATGAAAAGAGATTGGAGGCAAGACCTGGAACATACAACACATTATTGAAACTACCATGGTCAAGATCAATTCTACCCTTCCCCAAACTGTCAGTGAGAGAGTCATCTCCCAAAACTATTGGTGGACCTTTCAACATGTCAAGAGAGGATAATATCTCTTTTGTCGAAACCATATGTCTAGAAGCTCCAGAGTCTATGATGAAGCTAGGTGAGCTTGATGTGCTAGTAACGAAGGCATGTACTCTCTCTCCGTTTTCTGAATTTGATCATCCTTCCTTGTTCTTTGAGAAATAAGGAAGGGAGATGTTATTCTTCTCCAGGAGTTGGGTCAACATGTCAATTTTCTTCTTCATACAAGATGTCTCAGGATTATAGCCCTTACTACAGTATGCACACTTGATCATTTCTCCTTTGTTCTTCTTCTTCTGTGAGTTCTTCTTGGAACCTTAGGGCTCCTCTTGAGACTTAGACTTGTCTCTCTTTTGCTCAGGTGGAATTTTATCTTTTTTCTTGCTTTTTGAATCCACCCTTGAATCTCCAGCAACCAAATCTTAGTCTTTGGAAGGTTTGATGGTGCCCATCATCACCAACTTATCTTGCTCCTCTGTGAGGGATTCCATGAAATTTGCAAGCTTAGAAATCTTCCAGGCTCGATATGTCAACTTGGTGGAATGCAAGGTCAAAACAAAAACTGAATAGTCAGGACCAAGCTTAGAGAGTATGGCCAAGACTAGTTTCTCTTCCTTCTTTTCGACCCCACAATGTTTCAACTGCAAAATAAGGGCCTTAAATATGGAAAAGTAGAGTTGCAATGATTCGAAGCTACTGGGACTCAAGGAGATCAGCTCATTCTCAATTTGATGTCCTCTCATATCATCTTTCTTTCCAAAAATATCTTCTATCTTCTCCCACACTTCATTAGGTGATGTTAATCCATCAAGATGGAAGAGGAGGTCTCTTGAAATGCTCAAACAGAAAATACCATAGGCCTCATCCGTCCTGTTGTGCCATTTAATTTTCTCTGTAGCTGCATTGGTCTCTACCTCAGTTGCTATAGTAACATTGTAGAAACCTTTCACTCTCAAAAATATATCCATATTGGATTTCCACTCAAATAAATTTAATGGAGTCAGCATGATCTTTTGAGATTGGTCCATAGCTCAGAAACTATGCCCTCCAGTCAGCAGAATGTGCTCCCAGTCAATGATGTCAAAACTACAATAAAATTTTGGAAGGAGATAAATCGATCTACAATGTCTCTGATACCATGTGTAAATTGAACCCAATATATAGAACAATTACACTCACAAAATTACTAATCAAACATGCAAAATTAACACCAAAGGAGACTGAAATTGGAGCATAATACTAATCTGTATTGAGTAAGTGTACAATAACCAACCTTATAAAGTAATAAGATGTTGTAATATATAATTACATGAGATAATTGAATGCATAAATATGACATTCGAAATAGTCAAAAAGCAGGCTTACCAAATCTAGTCAAATCCCCCATAGGTGCATAAAGCAGTTTCCAAATCTAGGTAGATGCTCACGAATTTACTAAGTCAAGTGGGAAAGCTAAAGAGGGATGGAAAGAAAAATCATACATGCTTTTATTTGGAGAAAAGGAGGGAGGATGATGTGGGAAAAAAACAAGTCAACTACACCTAGTCTAGCTTTTCCTGTTTCCTTAAATCAGAAATAAAAAATGCATCTTTTCAGAAAAAGTAGATATGTGCTTTAGGAAATCTGGAATAAAGTAGACATGCTAAATTGGGTTTCCAGGATGTTTCCCAAGCGATCCATGACTCGGTTTTAGCATGTTTTGACTTCTAGTACATGTAGAAGGCAAGTAGCATAGAATGGAATCTAGGAAACTAGGTAATAAGACACAAATAATTAAATTAATGTCTAATTTAGGTAACTATGGGTTGATTATTCTAACAATATAGTTTCCCCCTAAGCAATTTTAATAAAATTTATCATACGAATGTTGTACTTTACAACAAGTTTGAAGAAATAGCACCAATTATTAATTACATACCCTTATTTCTTATATTTATCCCCATACTATTTTCTCCAAGTTGGGTGTTTTAACATCGGTTTCCTAGTGTTTTTTTCCTTCTTTCCCTATGTACAAAAGCAAGTTGTAGAATCAATTGTAAAGTGTATGCAAATCACTATTATTAATTAGTATGTCCTAATACCCCTCAATCTCTTCCATACATAATTTGAAGTCATTTGGGTGCATTTGGGTCAACTTGGGTTTCACTAGTCTAAAGCTAGAATTGGCCAAAGTTGTGCAAACTTGAGTAACATGTAAAATTGAATTTATGATTCAAAAATTGAGTGTATGAGGTATTTTAATATGTTTTAAATCCCATAGTATCCCTCCATAATAATTTTGGAAAGTTTTTTTTGTGTGTTAGGAACCAAACCAAGAAGGACTAGTCGACCACATTTTCCTAGTAAATTTACATTGTGTCTCCTTAACCACAAACAAGGTTTCAGAGGTATAAAGTTAGATACAAAGTGTCCATAAAACAAATTGGTATGTTTTAATACTCACCATAATAGTTCCTTTCAAATTCTGGACCATTTGGAGAAAGTTGGAACCCTCTAGAGTCATGACTAGTCAAGCTTGAATTTTCCCAATTTGTAATTTTCTCCAAAATTCCAAAAAGGGACATTACAATTATAAAATATGTTGAACATGTTATTCTTATAACATACTTCCTAATAATAGGAAAAAATATCTGTATATAACAGTAATGAAACGCATTCAAAACCATTTAGATATGATTTATAAAAGAATTTTGATAATCAAACTACAAATGCTTATATTTTATTGTTTTGTGTGGGCTCACGCTTGATCTATGCATCCTTGTCTAGATTGGTGGAGTCCCTAGGTATTGATATTATTTCTTCACTACAACTTTATCTCTTAAAAATTGATCTCATGTAAAAGGTAGTGAATCTATGCATGGGGAATTAGGGTTCCATTCAAATTAGAGTGAGTGCTCTTCTGCACTAAAGGAAATACTCCTTCCAATGGTCATCATCCTTTTCTTGAAATGATTTCTTCTGAGTAGTTTAATATTCTAAAGCAGTAGAATCATGAAACCTATCTTTTCCCTTTTTCTTTGCATTTCACTCCCTTACATAATGGACCTTCTTTTTACAATAAAAGCACTAAACATTCGAATTGTTGAAGTATTTATTGACCTCTTTCTTCTTTGTAATGAATGGTTTCCTCACTTTCTTCACTATTTCTATGAGGGCAAGTTTTTATTCCTTATTGCACATAGACTTTCTCTAAACTCGGCCCTTTTCTTGGAATAATTCATGCCACAACCTATTGAATTTAGGTTTCTCCTCTCAACCATTTACCACATCCAATAATGTCTCCCATGTCAATGGGATACCATCAATAATGGTTCAGAGAATATCACCTTCATCCGTCACTAATCCAATACTAGAACGTTGACCTCTTACCTGAGAGTAATTGGTGAAGAATAATCCCACAATCTTGTCCTTCTTAATCTTTACATTATAGAGCTTATTCTTCAAATCTCTCTTTTGGATTAGGGCCTTCTCTCATATAGGTTTGATAGTGTATCAAAACATTCCTTATCCATATTTAACAGAGTGACCATGGACATCAAAGTTTTATTAACTAAATCATAGATGATTTGTTTGGCCTTATCTTGGTTCTTCTTGAAGTTTATGCACCCTGTGTTGGATTTAGACTCCTCCATCATTGTGGACATGTACCCATCTACATCATGTTCCTCCAATATGTTCAATACCCTCGCCTTCCAAGTGTTGAAATTGGAAGTGCCCTCAAGAAAACCTTCTAGTCAAACAGATATCACTTCCATTTCTCTCAAAAAAACTCTCAACGCCTTAGTATCTACGTAGGCTTCTAGTTTTCTTGCAAAACTTAGATATTTCACTCCCTAAGCTCTAATACCATGTTGATTTTTGAGAAAATATGTAGATATTTGAACTTTAAAACTTTAATACTTGAATTACTAAACACTGGAATCAATAGAACATTCAATCACACAAATAATTTATCAACATCACAAGATGTACCCTGGGAAAACCCTCAAAATAATGAGGATGAAAAACCAGCAATTCTTTAGAGTATAATTATGAAAGATCGAAGACAATGTCTTTTTACACAATAACAGATTGTATTTCAGACCCCTAGTCCTAGATAAGCGATAATACCGAGCAATAGAGAATAGAGATCAATTATCACAACTTTCCATGTACTCAACACATTAATTACAATCCCAAAACACTACCATGCAAACTAGAGAAAATGGTTGCATGTCGATAGTGCACATATACACTACAATTGTGGATTTCCTTTATGGAATACTAATTCCTTACACTTGAAATATTCATAATGCACAACTAATGTGCCATGCCTTTCATATTTGAATCTAACTAAGGCTTCACTGACAATGGAGTGAACTCAAAATATAATTGAATGCATGACAACTTAGTTAGGATGCTAAATTAAGTGTCATAGTGGTTTAACTCAAGTGTCAACATGCAAACACTTTATACCTGAAGTGTTGTATTTTTATTAACTTAAGCGTCGTATTTTAGTCGTCTTTTAGTTTAACTAAAGTATACATACTTTATATAACTAGTCCTTTGTTATTAATACTTAGTTAACTATTATTAACTGAATCATGATGATTTATTTACACTGGAGTGATCACTGTGAGTTCCTTAAGAACATATTGAGTCTTTAACTGAAGCTCAATAACTCAAGTTCACTTAGTCATCTTTAGGAAATTAGAGTTCTCTCTTTCTATATGCTTATCTCTTTATCTTATATCTTACTGCATGGTCTATATGTGTTAACTTTATTTATCTATCATATCATATTATACTGAGAAGATTTGTCACATGATATGATCATATTATATTACTCTCAAATCATATAGTCATATGATAATGTAATTTACTTTAGAGGTGGTCAGTCTCTAGAGGAGACTTAATAGCTTTAGCTATATTTAATGACCATGGTTAGTAATATATCACATAACATTTATGATTCAAAATGCACAGCGTTTTACTTCTATAACTAGAGGCCCATCCCATGGGCACCCACTATCGTTGGGTGTCCGCATGAGAATCATGACTTGATATACTCACAAGTATGACTTGATATACTCACAATTATAACTTGATATACTCACAATTATGATTTTGTATATTCACAAATTCACCTCTATAAATGGAGGTCCACCCCATACATACCTACTATATATGAGAATCATGAATTGTAATTACTCACAAGTTCGGAGCCTTGTTCACCAAGACTTTACAACATCATAACTTTGATAAATCAAAGTATCAACCTCAAGACATGAGGCCCAATCCTAGTTTCACAAGATTGGATTGGACCTAATATAATAAGTTGTAACCCTTATTAGAAAGGGAATCAATCATGTTCTTTGGGAGTCTATGTGCATTCAAGATACCAATCCAGGAATATGTTCCAATTCTAATGCTTCTGCCATCCCCCACTTGCAAAAAAATCCAGTCCTTGATAAGATCAAAATTTTCTATCAGGTATTTCCTCATAATAGAGATATTCTTTGATACAATAGGGACAAAAATGACCATCCATGATAATCATAGGATACATATATTTCTCATGGATCACTTTAACCCAGAGACCGTTGTTGGAGACCAATTTCCATATACCTTTTGTTGCAAGTGCCTTGGAAAAATTGAGATGATATTTCAGGAAACATCCCCCATCTATTTAGGGAGAGTTAATATATGCCAAGAAATCTAGTGGAATACCTTCTATTTATACTTTATACTCCATAGAATTTTGAAACATAAATTTTGAGTATTCTCATGTACACTTATAGGGACATGGATGAGTGTAACCCAATGAATAGGGAGACCCTCCATAATTGACTTCATAAGAACAAATCTACCATCTATGGAGAGACATCTATTGCACCAATGATTCATCTTATTCTCAACTTTCATATGAGTCATGCCCAATTTTTATTATTATAATAATTTGGATTAATTTGGAATCCAATATAATTTATGCCCTGACTTATATCATCCATTTCGAACTCAAAAATCCTTGAAATCCAATCTGAGATAGCATTATCTAAGTTCATAAAAGATATTGTGGATTTCCTATGGTTACACATCATACCTATATCTTATGAGAATATTCCAAGTAATTATTTAAACTTGAGAATATCCCTATGGGATCCATCAGAGAAAAGAAGGATGTCATCGACAAAAATCAAGTGAGTGATATGAATAGAACCACGAAAGTGGAAACCATTGAGAGTTCCATTCACTCTATCTCGGGATATTATACTTCTAAGTCCTTCCATAATGAGGATAAATAGGAGGGTATCTAGAGGGAATCATTTACTTAAACCACGACCCAGTCTGAAGAAACTAAATTTTGAACCATTGATAATAACTACAAAGCTGACTGACTGTACACATGATAGAATCCAATTCATAATAGAAAGGTCGAATCCAATATGAGTAAGAAGCAATTTGAGATAAGTCCAATTAACACAATCATATGGATTTGAGATTTATTCTTTGATAACGACAGAAGGAACATGTTTAATCTTTTTTGAATGCATACTTTCTTGAGCAATGCCTATAGCATCATGAATCTGATGACCTTCAAGAAAAGTGAACTGTTCAAGTGAGATCCCTAAAATACATAATACCTCTGAATCTATTTTCTAATGTCTTAGTGATGAGATTATAGACACAGTTACACAAAGAAATATTGGGCCTGAGCTCATCCATCCTTTTCACATCGTCTACTTTAGGAATCAAAGTAACAAATCTAGAGTTAAATTCCACTAGAAATATTCCCTTTATCTGAGATTATTCAACAAAAACAACAAGATATTCACCTGTGACCTCAAACATGCCCGACTAGAATTCAATCGTCCATCCATCTGGCCCAAGACTTTTTTCATGCTGCATATACTTAATGGTCTCAATAAGCTCATACTTAGAAATAGGAGCATTAATATATTTTGTTCTGCATAAACTAAATTAGAGACATGGACTATAACTTCTAGCATGGAAATTACGAGGGCTGAGAATTCTTCTTTATATAATCGAAAAAAAGTATTGAGTCTCGACATTTGCAAACACTGTAACCTTAATCATGCCATCATCTCCAATTTACCAAATGGAATTAGTGCATTGCATGTGCTTAATGTAATTATAGAAATATTTTGAATCAGTGTCCCCTTATTGAAGCCAGATGGCTTTGATTTTCAATATGAGGGTGGCCTCCTCATCCCTAAATAACTTTCTTCATTTATATTCAAGTTCTAGGAATGTTAGTTTTTTGAGAGGCGAATCAAACCCCAAAGGATTTGAGACAAAAAAATATTCAATTAAGTATTCAACGTGGAGTAGTTCATTAGAATTAGTATACCAAAATTCATGTTCCCATTTAATAATTTTATCCTTAAGTCTCTTAATATTATTCAAAATCTACACCATTTCCAAGCACCGATAAAAAGTGGAATAAGAGATCCATGTAGATTTTACTAGAGACTGAAATCCCTCTTCTTGTAACCAAGTTGCATTAAACTTAAAAGGAGAGGGAAGCTTTCACATATGACCTCTAATTTCCATAAAGAAGAGGGCTTTTAGTCTTTGGTAAATCTATATGGATCCCTTATTCCACTCTTCCTCAGTGCTCGACAACGGTGCAAATTTTGAATAACTTGAGATACTTAAGGATCAAATGATTAAATAGGAACATGAATTCATGTCTACTAATTCTAAATAACTAGTCCATGTTGAAGCCTTAATCAAATACATTTTTGTCTCAAATCCTTCGGGGTTTGATTCACCTCTCCAAAAACTCACGTTCGTTATAGATTTTACGAGAGAATGAAATACCTCTTCTTGTAACCAAGTTGCCTTAAACTTAAAAGGAGTGGTTTTGTTTTGCATAGGGCCTCTGATTTCCATAAATATACGACAATGGTCAAATTATCCAGTAGAACCAACCCATTGTTTGATACTAATTACATCTTGTAGCAATCCTTTATTGATGAGGAATCTATCCAGTCATTTTAAAATGGCTTGATCACCCACATGCTTATTCCTCCAAGAAGGAAGGAGTTTGAATGGGGCCAAATCCAATATATCTATTTCATCCAGCTTGCTCACAAAGTAATCAAAGAGTGTATCTTTATGAGTAGACTTACCTCGGGTCTCTGCTTCTCCTATGGAAATGTTTAGGTCTCCTGCAAGGATGAATATACCTGTCTAGGGAAATAGAGCTTCAAATAAGTTGTGCCAAAAGTCCATTATATTAATATGTGGTCCAAATATATTAATAACAGTGAAAGTGAAACCTAAATCCTTGGAATCCAAGACAATTCCCATACCAGAGGAGATACCCCAACAAGTAATGCAAGAAAGAGATATCTTTTGTCATCCCGTCACAAGGCCACAAAATTTTCCATTTGCATCCAAAAACTTAAACTCCTATATAGGTAGATGATTATGCAGATCAAATATAATAGTACCAGAAGTATATAAAGTTTCCTACAATACTAGAATGTTCGAACTATAGATGGAGACAAATTTCTTCAAGGCCATTGTTTTGGAGGGTTTCCCAATCCCTCTGATACTAAGGGATATGCACATCATTAGATAACCTCAACATGAGGGGTGTGTGTTAATGCCCCTTTGATGGTTATTTTTCTTCCACTATTGACATCAAGTATAGCTTGAGATCGAGCAGATTCCATATTCGATCATCGCCCCCTGAGTGCTATAGATATGTTTTCATGTAACTTCTAATAATATGGAGGAATCAATAAAAGATCAACTTTAATTATATATATGTTTTCATTATAATTTCTAGTAGTAATGAGGAATGAATAAAAGGTAAACTTTTACTATAGATATGTTTTCATTGTAATTGTATTTTTAAGAGTACAACTGAATGATTTTTTTATAGAGACAAGACTATGGTTTTATAGTAATGCTAGTGTTTTTAGTATATCAACTTGTTAAGTATTTTAATTTCAATAATTTAAAAGGTTTTTTCATATTATATCTTGATGTAGTGTTTTAGCTAAAGGGTTTAAGGTCTTGGTTATAAAAATACAACTTTACATATTTTGATATAATGTTTTAGTTGAAGGGTTGAAGGGGTTGGTTATAAAACTACAATTTTTCATTGTAGGATTAGTCAACAAATAATTTATTTGAAGGATTGTTGTTCATCAAGTTTGGTATCTACAAGGGTGGAAATGGCATTTAGTGATCAATGAAAAAAAATCTTGAGAAGTAGCTCCAAAAATGAATACGACCACATTAATCTAGATGCCCAATCCATCCTCTAAAGGTTGTGATGTTGATATAAATTTAGTGTCTCCCTCTTCTTTGTAAATAGTTCGATTTGATAATATTTGTGGTAAACATTTTTATTCAATAGATATAAAAAATCTAGAATTTCCAACAACTACAAATACACAGTTTAAAATATTAAAATAAAATAAAATAATGTTATTTCTTCCCATGACAACCTAACTATTGAAAAGCATGGCAGTCATCTCACAAAGATATCCTTTTCATTAATTTTCATTGTCCAATTTTTCAAACCATTTATGAAATTTTGTAGATTTAGAAGAGAATAACAATTTTCTTGGTGAGTTTTTTAAAATGGATTCTATATAGGTCATAAAATTAAAGGGTTTTTATATTATATTTTGATATAATGTTTTAATTAAATATTTTAAGGGTTCAATGACTTGGTTATAGAAATACAACTTTTTATATTTTGATATAATGTTTTAGGTAAAAGGTTTAAAGGCTTAGCTTTTCATTTTAAGATTTCTTAATAAATAGATTTTGTTCAACAACCTTAGTTTCTACCCGAGAGGAAAGAGGAAATGACACTTAGTGATCTATGGAAAAGAAATCTTGAGAAGCAATTCCAAAATGAACGCTAGTCTATATATCCAATCCACCCTCTATAGGTTGTGATGTTGATACAAAATTGAGTGTCTACCTCTTTTTTATAAATAGTCTAAATTAATAACATTTATGATTACTATTTTAATTCAAGAAATATAAAAAATCCATAATTACAAATTATATATATAACTAAAAAATAAAATAAAAATAAAACAATGTTATCTATTCCATTACAACCCAACTATTAAAAAGCATAATAATTATCTCACAAATTTTATCCATTTCAATAATTTTCATTTTCCAATCTTCCAAACTATTTATGAAATATTATAGTTTTAGAAGAGAATAACAATTTTCTTGGTAAGTTTTCTAAAATAGATTCTATATAGGTCATAAAAAATGATCACTTTCATGAGAATGTGAGCAGAATATTCAATGGTGATTTCAGATAGATGTAAATTGAATAAGGTTTAAAAATGATTACGAGAACATGATTTCATAAAGTTGCACCTCTTTAGTTTCAGATAGATGTAAATTGAATAAGTTTTAAATGCTGCTAAAAATATTCCCTTTACCCGAGATTATTCAACAACAACAACAAGAAATTCACCTATGACCTTAAACATTCCCGACTAGAATTCAATCAGCCATCCATCTGGCCCAATATTTTTGTCATGCTGCATAGCCTTAATTGCCTCAATAAGTTCATCTTCAAAAATAGGAGCATTAAGATATTTTGTTCTACAGAAACAAAATTAGGGATATGGACAATAACTTCTAGCATGGAAGTTATGGGGGATGATAAATCTTCTTTATATAATCCAAAAAAGTATTGAGTGCTGACATTTGCAATGCCATGAAACCCGATAACCTTATTCCTGCCATCATCTTCAATTTCCCAAATGGAATTGGTGCATTGCATGTGCTTAATGTAATTAAATATCTTGAATTAGTGTCACCTTGTTGAAGCCATATGGATATGATTTTCAATATGATGGTGGCCTCCTTGTTATAGCGGATTTCACCACTCTAGGTGAATCACACTTTGTATGGCCTTCCCCTGTCCCGCTGCAGACTCTTTAGACCCCATGGACCATCTTTTATCCTTTGATGTTTCCTTGATAATCCCTAAAACTATATGAAAAATGATATGCACGGCTTTTTACCCGATAACCGCGTACATACACGGGTTTGACCCCTATAACCGCGTACATCGGGATGTGTGCATAATCCAAATCCTTTTGGAGTTTTCCTTGACATGGATCCGACTCATTCGACTCCTGGCCTTCCATATGCCTTGAGATCGCTCGGATTCGACCCTTCATTATCCCTTGTGAAGCTATATAAGGAACCCCTTGGTACATTGAAGGCATATAGATAGATTGAAAGAAAAGAAACTATAGTCCATTGTGAATTTATACTTGAGTCTGCATCCCTTTGTCCCTTTGGAGCACTTTTGTGTTCTTCCCAAGCTTGCCTTTTGCTAGTGATCTTGCTATCGTGAGATGGAGGATTGAGGTGGTGGAGGCCCAAGTGGGGGATTCAGTTTCTCCAGTTTGCAGACGTGCCGTTAGAGGTTGTATCTATCTTGTAATCTCTGATTTATATTAATAAGAACTATCTTTTCCTGTCCAATGATGTGTATTTGATTGAATGTTGTATCCATTGGAATATGTCAAATTCTTTTACATTATTGATTATATATGCTAGAATAGATCTAACACCATGATATATAGTATGCTTGTATTGTTTACTTGTTGTTGAGGAAGTATTATATCAATTCAAGCTGAAGATTGGAAAGCTCAACGAGGATCTACTTCAACCGTCCGGAATAAGCTACGAGGTCTGATCCTTTAGTGTTAGACATTTTATTTCTATTGCATATTGGGAAAGATTGATTTCTGGAGTCAAAGCTGTCTGTTGTGGTACCCCAAGCCATAGGAATTTCTCTCCGTAACACTCCTCATCCCTAAATAACTTTCTTCTATTATATTCAAGTTCCACAAATGTGAGTTTTTGGATAGGCGAATCAAACCCCAAAGGATTTGAGACAAAAAAAGTTTTGATCAAGGATTCAATGTGGAGTAGTTCATTAGCATTAGTAGATCTGAATTCATGTTCCCATTTAATCATTTTATCCTTAAGTCTCTTAAGATTATTCAAAATCTACACCATTTCCAAGCACCGAGAAAGAGTGGAATAAGAGATCCATGTAGATTTTACTAGAGAATGCAATCCCTCTTCTTGTATCCAAGTTGCATTAAACTTAAAAGAAGCGGGAATATTTTGCATATGACCTATAATTTCCATAAAGAAGAGGGCTTTCATTCTCTGTTAAATCTACATGGATCCCTTATTCCACTCTTCCTCAGTGCTCAACAACGATGCAAATTTTGAACAACTTGAGAGAATTAAAGATCAAATGATTAAATGGGAACATGAATTCAGATCTACTAATGCTATATAACTACTCCATGTTGAAGCCTTAATCAAATATTGTTTTGTCTCAAATCCTTTGTGGTTCGATTCACCTCTCCAAAAACTTGTGTTCATTGTATATTTTACTAGAGACTGAAATCCCTCTTCTTGTAACCAAGTTGCATTAAACTTAAAAGGATTAGTTTGGTTTTGCATATGACCTCTGATTTCCATAAATATAGGATAATGGTCAAATTCACCACCAGAACCAACCCATTATTTGATACTAATTACATCTTGTAGAAATCCTTCATTGATGAGGAATCTATCCAGTCTTTTTGTAATGGCTTGATCACCCACATGCTTATTCCTCCAAGTAGGAATTAGTTTGAATGGGGCCAAATCAAATAGATCTATTGCATCCAACTTGCTCACAAAGTAATCAGAGAGTGTATCTTTATGAGCAGGCTTACCCAGGTCTTTGCTTCTCCTATGGAAAAGTTTAAGTCACCTGCAAGGATGAATCTATTTTTCTAGTGAGCTTCAAATAAGTTGTGCCAAAAGTCCATTCTATTAACATGTGGTCCATAGGTATTAATAACGATGAAAGTGAAACCTAAATCCTTGGAATCCAAGACAATTCCCATATCAGAGGAGATACCCCAACAAGTAATGCAGGAAAGGGATATATTTTTCCATCCTGTAACAAGGCCACAAAATTTTCCATTTGCATCCAAAAACATAAACTCCCATATAGGGAGAAGATTATGTAGATCAAATATAATAGTATCTCAAGTATATAAAGTTTCCTTCAATAATAGAATGTTCGAACTATGTATGGAGACAAATCTCTTCAAGGCCATTTTTTTGGAGGGCTGCCCAATCCCTCTGATATTAAGGGAGATGCACATCATTAGATAACCTCAACAAGATGGGTGTGTGTTAAGGCCCCTTTGATGGTTTTTGTCTTCCACTATTGACATCAAGGATAGCTTGAGATCAAGCAAATTCTATACTCAATCATTGACCCCTGAGTGTTATAGATATGTTTTCATGTAATTTCTAATAATACAGATAAATGAATAAAAGATCAACTTTAATTATAGATATGTTTTCATTCTAGTTTCTAATATTAATGAGGAATGAATCAAAGATAAACTTTTACTATAGATATGTTTTTATTGTAATTGTATTTTTAGCAGTACAACTGAATGGGTTTATAGAGACAAGACTATGGTTTTATAGTAATGTTAGTGTTTTTATTATATCAACTTGTTAAATATTTTAATTTCAATAATTTTAAAGGGTTTTTCATATTATATCTTGATGCAATGTTTTAGCTAAAGGGTTTAAGGGCTTGGTTATAAAATTAAAAGTTTACATATTTTGATATAATGTTTTAGTTAAAGGGTTAAAGGGTTTGGTTATAACACTACAAATTTTCATTATAGGATTAGGCAACAAATAAGTTATTTGAAGGATTTTTGTTCATCAAGATTGGTCTATACAAGGGAGGAAATGACACTTAGTGATCAATGAAAAAGAAAACTTGAGAAGCAGCTCCAAAAATGAATATGACCACATTAATTTAGATACCCAATCCATCCTCTAAAGGTTGTGATGTGGATATAAATTTAGTGTCTCCCTCTTCTTTGTAAATAGTTCAAGTTGATAATATTTGTGGTCAACATTTTGATTCAATAGATATCGAAAATCTAGAATTGTTGGTAAGTTTTTATAAAATGGATTCTATATAGGTCATAAAATTAAAGGGTTTTTTATATTATATTTTGATATAATGTTTTAATTAATTCGTTTAAGGGTTTAATGACTTAGTTATAAAAATACAACATTTTATATCTTTATATAATGTTTTAGGTAAAAGGTTTAAAGGCTTGGGTTTTCATTTTACGATTTGTCAATAAATAGATTTTGTTCAACAACCTTGGTTTGTACCACGGAGGAAAGAGGAAATGACACTTAGTGATCAATGGAAAAGAAATATTGAGAAGCAATTCCAAAATGAACACTAGTTTATATATCCAATCCACTCTCTAAAGGTTGTGATGTTGATGCAAATTCAAGTGTCTTCCTCTTTTTATAAATAACCCAAATTGATAACATTTGTGATTACTATTTTAATTCAATAAATATCAAAAATCTAGAATTTCAAATTATATATACCACTTAAACTTATAAAAAAAATAATAATGCTATCTATTCCATGACAACCCAACTATTAAAAAGCATAACAATTATCTCACAAAGTTATATCGATTTCAATAATTTTTATTTTCCAATCGACCAAACTATTTATGAAATATTGTAGTTTTAGAAGAGAATAACAATTTTCTTGGTAAGTTTTCTAAAATAGATTCTATATAGGTCATAAAAAAATGATCACTTTCATGAGAATGTGAGCAGAATATTCAATGGTGATTTCAGATAGATGTAAATTGAATAAGTTTTAAAAATGATTATGAGATACGTGATTTCGTAAAGTTGCATCTTTTTAGTTTAAATAAATGATTGAAAACTATTAATTTAAATTTAAATTTAAATAAAAAATAAAAAAATGTTGTTAAATATATGAAAAAATAAATATATATAAAGTATGGATTATGGAAATACAAATGTAAAATATAATTATGTTATAAGATATTTACAAGTTGAGTGGGGTAATATGTGTGGAGGATTCTATTGGATCCTCAAAGAAATACAATGCTTACATATTAACGAGGAATGAGACAAGTAACTAATAACTAGGCAATGCCTTACTCTTGGGCTTGGAATTTATAGTCTCTTAGAATTCCAAAAGACTTGATTCTAGGTGATTCTATGTTGGTGATCACTTGGGCCAAAAAAAAGGTGTCCAAAGATAAAGCAAATATGGGATAAATTGAACAAAAAATCATCAATCATCTTGAACAAAGAAGGAAAGTTAACCTCCTGCACATTTAGAGGCACTATAACCTAGTTGTGGATAGGCCAACCCATCATGCCATTACCTTGGAGAATGATTTTATTGTTAAAAATGGGAGCCATCCTCAACATTGGTGGCGCTCGTATGTTTTTAACTGAATCACATTAAACATAATGATTATGGATCATTTAATGGGTCCATAGGCATGAGTACCACTTTGTGCATATTTAATGAGCTAAGTATGAGGGAGCCTCCCTTGCTGCTTCCCCCTTGTTGTATTTTTCAGCTCTGGTTTGTTGTATTTTTCAGCTCTGGTATGGTGTTGTGTTTTTTGTTCTTCCTCTGCTTGTGAGATATCTCTGTGAGGGGATATCTACATAGCAGCTGAAAGTGGCGAGGGTTTCAGCGTGGTCATAATGGGTATCAACATGTAATTGGCATGGACATGTTTTAATGTTCTCTTTACATATTTAAGATAGAGAATAATATGTTTTAATATCAATTTTGTTTATTATTATTATATTATATTAATAAAAGGTGATAGTTCACTAAGATATTTTTTAAAGGTAAAATCATTTATCTTTTAGAAAGATAAATTATTATATATGAATATTATTTAATATAACTATATTAAAAGGGCTACTCAAAATCATATATGTTAGGTTGCATACCAGTATTAAATAATTTTTTTCACAACTTGGAAGGTAATCATTTCTAAGTACTTTTTTGATGTGGAGAAATGACTCAACTTAAAATAAAAAAATAACTTATTTGAAAAAAAACCGAAAATCATCACTATATTCCTTCTTAGTAACATTGTAGGCTTATTTTTATTAATTTATTGAAATAAAAATACAATCTATCGAACGAGAGGAAAATTTAGTTTACTCTACAAACATAATCTAAAAGATATTATGTTTGAATTTTCCTCTGCAAACATAATCTAAAAAATATTATTTCAAACATCCCCACACAAACAAATATCATGTTGTTATAAATTAAACATATAAAATAGTCATTAATTTTAAAATTTACAAAAGTTGTGATTAAACATTAAAAAAAAGTCATTATTTTTAATTATTTTTAAAAAGACAAAAGTTGTGTTAGAGTGGAGCAAAAAGTCGAAGCGGGATTAATTGAAAAGATTATGTTGGGTCATAATCCACCAATCACAACCGCCATAAAGTTGCTTAAAATCAATGGAAATCTTCGTTACCAAAAAACTTATTTCCCATGCACAAGCAACTTATATCCACTCCTTTTTCTTTAAATAATTTATTATCTTTTAATAGCATGCTTTCTAAACGAGTGGACGTTAAAATTAATTTTTTTAAATGAATTTATTAACCTAACTAATGATATTGTTTTATCAATAATAAAAGTAAAAATAATAATCACACAATTCCAAAGTTTACAAGGAGATGAAGATAAGAGTTCATTTATGGTTAATGATTCATCATATCTCAATTTATTTAAATTAAAAGGAATTGGAATTCATTTGTGACCCATGATGACCATCTTCCAACATTAATTTAAATCCAATCTTTACATATTTAATATCATATAAAATCTGACATTATATTTTAAATTCAATTTACCAAACTTATTTGGGTTGAGTTATGATTATAAGTATAATATTTTTCATTAAAAATATCTAAACATAAACTTAAAATCATAAATATAATATTCTTCATCGAGTATTATTTACTAAAATACTTAAACCATAAAGTTATAATAATTTGAAGTTATTCAATGTCATTTTTATTAATAATGTATTTTATTTTTAACAAAATATAAAAATATTTATTAATTTTTTTTCTTTAAAATAAAATTAATCATATCAATTACCTTTAGTTGGATTTTATTAATTCTTTGAAAATGGCTAGATAAAGTAGAGAAGAGACTATTAAGAGGTCAAAATAGGAACTACAGTGCCTTTTCTAAGGCTTATCATGTTTACTATGTTTCTTGTTTGTACCTTAACTAAACTTATTGCCATATATAAAATAAGACCTTATTACTGGCTTTGTAATGCAGTATAATAACTAATAAGCCTAATAAGCCTATATGGAATTAGAGAATACACTAGATAAATTAGTATTATTTATTAGGTTGGAAAGGTTTTGTATGTGGACTCCATCATCGGTTTTAGATTAATATTTTTGTATACGCACACAAAAGGTTTGTGTTTTTTCATTGTTCAGTGAAAACCTTAGTGACTTTGTATTTTCGTATGAAGGTTATTTTGTACTCTAATTTGATTTACAAGTTTTTCCAATCGCCACGATGCTATTTTTCTTAAACATTGGTCTAATATCATAGCTACACATTTAATCAAATGTCTCTTTAGGTGAGTGGAAACATGAAAAAATGGGCATGCATCTTTTTAGGAGTCAAGTCCATTTTTTCTATAAGGCATAGTTGTTTCATGGCATGAATGAACATAAACAATGCGACCAATAATCAACAAGTCGGTTTGTTTGTTGGACAAATTTTTTATGTGCTACTATAGGTAGACTATCTATGTATTTTGGGTTTCATGTACAAATAGTGGCTCTTGTAGAAAATGAATGGATTTGTGCTACCACATGTAGCACAAGGGAAGGGATGGAATACCACTTGAGCACACATGCACTATTAAAAGCATGAAAGAGTGTGTAGTTACTTTTCAATATTAGGAATAAATTGAGAAACCTAGGGTAAGCCAAAAGAGGGTGAAAATGGAAGGGAGAGTTTCTAGATCAATTAGTACCTTAAGATCTCATTAATGGTGATTAAGGCTTATAGCTGATTAGGGTATTTCTATTAGTTTTTAAATTAGGGTTTTCGAGCATATTAAAGGAAATAGTCCAACTAACTAGGGTTAATTAACTGACAATTCCTTCAATGAGATATAAAGGCCTAATGCTGGAAATGAAAGAGAACTCACTTGGAATTTGTTATTGTAGATGATGTAGCTTCCTAGGCTAAAAAGGAGAGTTGTGACAATCCCCCAAGAGTGATTCACATCTTAAAATGACTTGCAAACTTAACTCCAAATTCTTACAAGAAAAGACTTGCCTTGATCTACAATGTAACCATAGATATGTGTGTGTGTATCTATATGTATATGTATATGTATATACATATACATACATACATACATACATACATACATGTGTATGTGTGCACACGTGCACGTGTGCAATATAACCAATAAACACTGGATATATTGCTATAAAAATAAATTAGTGAAACATGCAGAGTACAGAGACTCGATTCACTTAGAGAGAATGATACCTCCCTTTCCCTAGCCATGATGGAAACTCCTTTGAGGTTGTAGTGTTGAACATTATAAGGTATTAGTGGAACTATGCCATTGAAGATTCCCTAGGATTTGTTACCCCTAATTTTGTCATGATTGTCCACATGTGGTTTTCATCACACATAAGAGGGGTGTATAGGTTGATGGGTATATGGATGGCCTAGTGTTGACGATTGAATTTGTGATGATACCCTAATTGATTAGTTGGTGATTATTCATGTTTTTTTTGTAAGTAAGAGCATAATTATATTAACATAAAAATGGATTACAGAGCTTCCAAAACAACACCATTGTAAAGAACTAGTGAGCAATAGTTTCCCAAAATCCCCACAGATCAACAAGATAATTCTTCAAACCCCCAGAATTGACCATTATAGAACATAGAATTATGCATATTAACCTGTTGTCCCTATCAAATCGTATATCACTAGTAAACCCACTTCCCCCCTTTACAAACACATATTCCCAATAATTCCTGACTTAAACAAACTATTAGAGAGAGCCTCGAACTTGAGCCAACACTGCAACACATACCCGGTCTCATAATCCATAGAGGCCTAGTAAATGATGCAGGAAATCCCCATCAGGAACCGATAGCATGCCACCCAATTTCCAAACCAGAGGAGGCGGTGGGCGAATCCAGAGAGCCTGCAGCATCGCGTCTATTTTTGCATTCAGGAGACTGGTCTCTATGTGGTTCTCCTTCCATCATTAGACCGAGGTGACATCCCCCTCCTCCTTCTCCACGTGCTTCCACAAAACATGGCCCATAAGGTTCTTCCTTTCATAGAGCCCTAGACAGGCCACATTGTTACCAGGGTCCATGACACATTCCTCAATTCCCTTAGTTTCATACTTAAGTGTCTACTCATCCAACTGCACCCACAAGCACACTTCAATTCCACTAACCAAGTCATGGACCTTCGAAGGTAGCCCCAGCTGAAAATATTTGGCTTCCCATGTAACCTTCTTCTGATCCTGCATGATGTGTCTATGGGTGACTAGGGGATGACTGTCATGAGACCTATGAGATGAATTTCCCTTTCTAACCTATACCATGGTCTTACCCAGCTCCATATCCCCACCTTCACGCAGGATGCTACCTATTATAAGCCACCACCTTTGAACTGAATACGAGTAAATTTTACCACACAACTGCATGGATGTCAAGTGACAAGAGATATATAACAAATTCCTAATTTTCTTGATGATTTCAAGCATACCATGGGTAAGCTCAATCGTCCTCCTATTTGTCCTAGCCATCAGATCTTCCCATAAATTCTAGGATCCACCACCTCCCGAATTGAGAGCCCTTCTTACGGACATTCTCATAGTAGTAACTCCACACATGAACCTATTCATTAGATTTAAAAGGTTTAGTCCCATCAAAAGGGTTATCCTATCCATCGTACAACCTAATCATCAGCCACTTGGCTCATCCATGGGTCGGATCAGGAAACTATGCATGGAGGGCCTCTTAGCTAGCTTTACCATGAGACATATGTGACTTGTGCACCACTCCAATTTTCTGGTCAGTGAAGTCCTCCCATTCATTGCCAACAAACATTTGTTAGGAATATGTAACCAAATTAACAAGGCTATCTTCCACCTTATTTCCTTCTTGTCTCACGTGGACAACGGATATGCCTCTCATTCTCCAGACAAGATATTCCACCCGCTCCATCCTATACTCCAAACTTCCACTAAGTGAAACTTTGGAAAAATAGAATTCCCTTATGAATTTTATCATCCATACCTATAACCAACTTTAAGTCGCCTTCCACCATTGGAGGAATCCAGTTATGTTATTATTCAATCCCAAGACCATGAATGAGGACCTTCAACTCTGAAGCATTTTTAATATCATGCCTAATTTGGTCATAGAAAAAGGATTTTATTTCTCCCTCATTATCTCTAATAATCCCTCGGAATCCAGTCGCCCCAGGGTTTCCCTTGCAGGCTCCGTCGAAGTTCAACTTGAAGCATATAGAAAGGTGAGACTCCCAATAGTTCTAGATAAAACCACATGTGGAATGGTTCTTGGGTAGGCCCCAACATTGTAGTGGACCATCAATACCCCAATTATTCAATATCAGTATCTCCTCCCCCTGAGCATTCCAATACGCCTCTTCCCAGGACTTAAGCTATATGGTTTCCAAATTCGCTGACTGAATGGATTCCCATACTCTATTTTTTGTCCACGAAGTATCCTTGAAGATACTCCTATTACATTGTTTCCAGGTTTTCCAAACTACAAAGCTAGGTAAAACACTCCAAATTCGATTAACAATCATATTTTTGAAGGGAGACTTTGGCCAATTCCTCAAGGTGAGGTCTGGTCTTCCCCTGCTTTTGTCAGAGTAGTGAAAGGAAGACACACCATTATCCCAGAGAGAGCTAGGGAACGTGAAACTATCCAGCATATGGTTAAGTGTTTCCTCATTCTGATTGCATAAGAAACACTGGTAAGTCCCATAAAGTCCTCTTTTTTTTCTAGATTGTCTCTAGCTCATATTCTCCTTCTTAACAATAGCCAGACGAAAGTTGAAATTTTGGGCTAGAGCTTCGCTTCCCATATGTTTTTCCAAACTTGGTCATCTGGGTCCCAGGTAAAACCTCCTTTGATCCTGAAGGATTCATGGATAGTGAAGGTACCTCTATGGGTCATACCCCATCTTAGTTTTTCTTCCTTATTATTTAGGCGGATATATTGGTCCTACAGAACTTCCTCAACCTTCGATATCTCATTTTCATCACCAAACTGATCCCATCTAGTTCTTGGAATGCATTTCCTAATGACCATAGAATTCTCCCTTCTCTCCCAAAAGTACCCGACTCTAATTTTTTGGTGTTCTCAACAATTTTGGTGGAGACAAGGAGTATCAAGGGGGGAAACCAATTTTTGAAGTTTTTTTCAGTAATCCTCCTAGAAAAGCATCAAATATCCATTCCTAACTTCCCAAAAAATGTTCTCCTAAATTAAACTCCTGTCTCTCCAACCCGAATTCCAAATATGGGAGCCCCTCGTATCTTCCACAAAATGAATAAGATCATTCTTCTCTCATCTTCCAGCATACTTGCAAAGCTACAAATTGTCCCATGGTTCCTCTTCATGTGTCAGTCGTTGCCACCATATTTTATCCCCACTAACCAAATTCATCCTGAGAGGGTTGTGCAACCCTAGGCCCCCATGCTTTTTTGGTTTGCATACCGTGTCCCACTTAACCAATACCCATTTATTCTAGTTAAAGCCTCCACTCCATAGAAATATTCATTGGAGATTTCACATTTCCTTCAAAATGGCCCTTAAGGATTCCATGCTGGAGAATATGTATATGGGCATGGCCTAGAGAAAAGACTTAACCAGGACCAGCTGGCCTTCCAATTTTAAAGGCCAACATGTCGAGCTGGTCATTCACTTCCTCATTTTGTCCAGTATCTCATACTAAGAACCCTTTCTAATAACAAATTCCACTAAAGGAGCACCCAAATATTTGTATGGAAGGGAGCTCTCCCCATAGCCCAAAATTATTCATATGTTGTTCCTCGTAATTTGATGGGTGTTAAAGAAAAAAACTTGAGATTTTTTGTCACTAACCTCCAGGCTAGAAGCCTCCTCGAATTCTTGCAAACAATTTTTAATGGTTCTGGACTCCTGCACCAAAGGGTGCCCCATCATCATCATGTCATCTACAAATTGTTGGTGGGTGTGAACCTCCTCCCTAGGATGCACCTTAACACCACGAATCCCATGCTCAACATGGGTGTCTTTAATGACTCTGCCTGAGCCTTAACCATGGAAATAAAGAGAAAAGGGGATAAATTATTCCCTTGTCTAATTCCCCATTGACAACAATTGAAAAGAAAGTTGTGGATACAAGTTTCATTATCCACTGAATCAAGTCTGCCCAAAACCAAAAGGCCATAAGAATCTCCCTCATATACTGCCAATTCAGTTTGTCATAAGCTTTTTCTATATGCAATTTTAACATCATTCCAAGGGTTCTAGTAGTTTTAAGGGAGTGGAGGATCTCATGGATTAAGATGATTTTGTCCATAATTTGATGCCCTTCCACAAAACCTTATTGTACCGGGGAAATAATGAAAGGGAGGATTGGTTTTAGGAAATTGGTGATGAATTTGGTAATAATATTATAGATGACATTGCACAAGGCTATGGGTCCTAATCGGTCATGCAAGTCACTGTTATCCGTCTTAGGGATGAGGGAAAAAAGGTTGCATTAAGAACTGGGGGAATGTGCTAATACTTCCTAGAATATTCCACATTTTTCCACACTTATTCCTTAACCATATCCCAAAAGGAGTGAAAAATTTTTACTATAAAACCCTCAATACTAGGGGTCGTATTTGCAACCATTTGTCCCATGGCTTCTTCAACTTCCTTAATAAGAATCGGTTGCATTAGTAGGTCATTTTGAGCACCCGTAATAAGGCGAGGGATGTTTTTGGTAATTCAGGTGATTTCCTCACTCCTATCTTGGTTTGGTTCATCTAGGATATTCTGGAAAAAATGGGTAAGTTCCCCCTCAATTTCTTCCTTTTTCGCAACCCTGTTTCCTTTTACCTTTTTTATACTTAGGATATGATTCCAAGTTCGGTGCTGGATGGATGATCATTGGAATGATTTTTTATTCCTTTCCCCCTCATTAAGCCACTTGATCCTTGATTTTTGTTTCTATAGAATCTCCTCATGTTTTTCCCTCTCATCCAACTGAACTAGGATCCTTCCTTCCTCCTCTTGCAACTTGGGGGAGAAGCCTTCCCTCATCCCCTATTTTTGCAAGCTCTCCATATTACCTTATACAATGGCTTTGTATTCGAAGATGTTTCCAAATTCTTCTTTGTTCCATTTATTTATCTTAACGTTGATAGATTGGAGATTATTATGGAACCTATACATTCTTTTCCCTTCCACCCCTCCAGCCTCCTCCCACCATTGACGAACTTTTTCCTTGAAGTCTATGTGTCTCAGCCAAAACTATTCAAACCTAAAGGTTTTTTTGAAATAGGATCCAAGGCCACTCCACCACAGAAAAACCGACCAGTGGTCCAAACCATACAATGGAAGAACCAACACAACGGGATTTGAGCCCAAAATATGACGACATCCGACAAAAAATAATTTTTGTTGGATTGCAATGATGAAAAGTATTGTTTTGTCTGATTTATTTTTGTTGTATTGAAGCATAGTCGGTTTTTCGACCTTCATGATTGTCGTTTTTTTGACTAGGCTTGTTGTTGGTTAAGCGATGAAATGTCGCCGAATTGTCAATGAGAAGGTCGTCGTATTTGCGATGAGGTCATGCTATTTATTTACAATAGTATAAAGGCATATTTGCAATGGTAAGTAGGTTCATATCATCGGATATTCGACGGCAGTGAAATTTGAAAATATATAAATTACAAAATATTCTGACATGTTTGCTATAGAAATGATGGACAGTTTGTGGAAATTATTTATTCCTCGACAGATGGTTTGAGGAATTGTTTTATTCTTTGACAGTTGGTTTGTGGAATTCTTTTTTTCTTCGACAAACAATTTGCGGAAATTTTTTTATTCTTCGAAAAACCACCATTTGCGAAAATAGTGATGTGTAGACCTTGATTTTTTTAAGATTGTGGATAGTATTCATTCATGAAGTTTGTGAAAAAATGTCAAATAGAAATATTCTTGATCCAAATGAATAAAATTGACAATTGCTTGCTATACTATGGGATGCAGCGAAAGTAAGGGGTAATGGGGAATGTTATTGTCCATGTAGTCAATGCAGGGGCTTTAAGAGGAGAAGAATATTGATCGCAATAGCTACAAAACATTGTAGAGAACATGGAAAGACCGAGGGGGGGAGTGAATATCGTCCATTTGAAAGTTTAACATTATAAAGTTTTTTAAATTTTTTTCTTTGGTAAATGTATGTATTATTTTAATATTTACTATATTAACTTATATTTATTGATGTATTCATGTATTTATAAAGGAAATACATCCTACGGCATATCGTCCAGAGGAATTTCTTTCGAAACAAGTACCAGAGGAACATGGAGTGCCTATGCTTAATGGAGAACAAGTGAATGATCATATTGAAGAAGATGGTCATACTGATAACGTAGTTGAAGATGATGGTACAAATACATTGATCCATGATTCATTTAATGTTAGAATGGATGATGACAATGACGACGATAATGAAAATATTGATGACTTTGATGATGTTCATGATATACCTCTTCTTGAGAAGGCATATGAACCCCTTTATGAAGGCCCCAAAACAAATATTCTCTCTGCTATATTGTTGATAATGAACTTGAAGGTTATGAATGGTCTTTCAAACATATCAATCACACAGATATTAAGGTATGTAAAATAATCCATCACATATATACGATCATGATAAAGTTTATCTTTATTCCTGCAATAATGGTATTGTTAATTCATAATTCAAATTAATACGGATGAAGTGTGTTTCATTAATATTATTTATATATTATATTAACTCTATTTTTATTTTTCTGTACTGGGTAAATATGTGTTTGGTTGGCCACTCCTCCATTGTGAGGGGGGACAAATCTGATGGGGATGTGGAACCTATAGCGGTATGGAAGGAGAACAATAGTGAATGCCACTTGATGCACAAGAAAATCAACATGATCGCAGTGAAGCTGAACATCCCCTTATATTCAGTGCGAAGGGGGCCGAAGGAATTCACCCGCCTGAGAGCGAAGGGAAGCCATCGATGCAGCACACTATGTGGCCATCATGGTGTGGCAGGTTCCTAGGTAAATTCCTTTGTTCGAGATTCTGTTGTTGGTCCAATATTGGATGCCGACCCCCAGGGTCTGTCTTGACTCTTGTCTTTCTGCTATGTCCATAATTTTAAATAGTATGCAGTATATAAGGGAAGAGAATGATAATATTTGGTTTCACTGTTGGTCCTGTTTTGGAATTTTTGTAATCGGGAATGATACTCTCTGGTTTCTCTGTAATCGAGAACGGAATGATACACTCTGTTGGTCCTATTTTGGCCTTTTTGTAATCGGGAAGGGAAGGACACACTCTGGTTTCTCTGTATTCAGGTTGGGAATGGCAAATTATGTCTATAAGGGGAAGGATAAAAAGAATATGATGGCTCAGGCTAGCTAGGGGATGAATTTTCATGTGGGATTTTGGGAAAGATTCTCTGGTAAGGGGATGGTCTGCTCTGGACGTCCTGCAATGGTAGTAATGTAATCTAGGCTTCGATAGTAATATAATGTTTTATTTACCAAAAATAAAAAACTCTATTTTTTTTTTATTTGATGTAGCTTGATAGCTGAATTTTTGTTACCGCAATCAAATATTTTACCTTGCACATATCAAGATTTATCTTCCATCATGAAAGAGATTGGAATGCATTATGAATCAATTCATGCATGCCCCGATGACCATGGTATATATTATAATCAACATGAATTTGAAATAGAATGTCCGAAATGTCATAAAAGTAGATATTGAATAGATCAAGTCACAAAAAAGGTGCCTCACAAGGTTATTTGTTATATTCCCATCATTCCATGTTTGCAACGACTTTTCAGGTGCAATAACATAGTGCAATTTATGGATTACCATGCCGGGAACACAAGTCAAGATGATGTTATTCGAATTCCTACAGATGGTTCTGCATTTAGAGATATGGAGGAAAAGTGGCCTCACTTTAAAGAAGAACCTCGTAATGTTAGGATTTCTTTGGCAGCAGATGGTGTTAGTCCATTTTCACAGATGAGATCCATTTACACGGTGTGGCCTATTTTTTTATCAACAATAAAATTCCTCCATGGTTGTCAATAAAGAGGGAACAAAAAATGTTGTTGATGATTATTCCAAGTATATTGTGTCTACAACTGTTTTATTTTTAATGTAGTTGTGGAATCTCATTTGTCGTATTTTGTTTCCTAATTTCACATATATATATTTTTATTTTACTCTTGTGCATGGTTTATATATCTTAATAGTTCTCATAATTATATATTTTATATGTACTTCAAATCAATCAGGTAAGTTCCAAGTCAAAGATATGAATGTATATATCGAACCCCTTATAGACGAGCTACTAAAGTTATGGAACAACATCAATATGTATGACGTATCTAGACCAATACGACAAAGGCAATTTCAATTCCATGCAATGGTTGTATGGACAATACATGATGCCCTAGGTTTAACCCATTTTTGTGGTTTGTATTTGTAAGTTCCACTTTAATTGAATTTAATTATATGAAGTAGTTAATATATAATTATAATTGACATAGACATTCCATATCTATATATTGTAGGTCTTCAGACAAAGGGAAAATTTGCATGTCTAGTTTTTGATCCTAAGATCAAATCTCGTCACTCAAAAACCTTAAGAAAGGAGGTGTTTGATGAGTATAGGAACTTCCTCTCTAATAATCACAGGTATAGAATAACCGAAAAAAAACTTTTCAATGGGAAGCAAGAGACTGCATTAAAACCACGGAGAATGACACCTCACCTTTGGAAGATGCCATATAATAGAAATCGTCAAGATGGTATGTATGGATCATCGTATATGATTTCTTATGTATTTTTTTTTATTGTGTGTTGTTTACTGTAGTGGCCATAATTGATTTCTATAATTTATTTATAAACTAATATTCATGATGTCCACCATGATCATGAATGAATTAATGGGCTTCCACGAGGAATGAAAAGTTATCCTATACAATTCAGGAGGTTTCGCTACTATGAGCAACTACAAATTGCTCATTTGTTTTATACAATGCATATTGGAAAGAATGTGACTGAAACATTATGGCGATTATTCGAGCTAAGGAGAAAGAAAGATAAAATTGTCAAAGTTTGCAATGACATTCAAGAAGGAAACCATGGAATGAAATGCGTCATTCAATTTCATAGCAACGGAGATCACATTAATATAAACATAATTCCATGGATGTTTACGAAGCAACAAAGTAATGTTGTAAAAGAAGTAATGCGGAAAATTAAATTTCCCACTGAATTTTGTGCGAACTTGAAGAATATCATAACAAATAAAGGTGATTTTGCGGGGGTGAAAACACATGATTAGCACATCTTCATGAAGGTAATAATTACTGTTATGTCCATATAATTTTTTATTTGATTTTTTTATTTTATTGCATAAATTTGTTTTTTTGTTTGTCTACTCTTTGTTTAAAAAATGACGTGGTTTGTATATTGATACAGTATGTTCTACCTCTCTCTCTCCCAGACAACTTTGACAACAATGCCAAACAAGTTATATATAATCTTGGGAAATACATGAGGTAACTAGCGATTATTTGCATGTGCCTAGTGTTTCTTTAATTCTTCATATAATTTTTTTTTTTTTTTGTGCACTAATTCATGTTATGTAATTTAATGTTTTTTTGTTAAATATGGTTATTTGTTTGCGTCACGTGTAGATGGTTGTCATCTAAACAAATCCATAAATAAGATATAAAGTATTGGAGGAGAGAAATTCCTCATCTCATGTGTGAAATGCAGAAGCATCTACCTTCATCATTTTTCAATGCATAGGAACACTGCCTCATATACCAAGTTGAGGAGATTGAATTGCGTGGACCTGTGCACTCAAGGTCCATGTGGATGGTTGAGAGGCACTTGAAATTTATGAAGGGTTTGGTGAGACAACGAGCACATGTTGAGGGTTCTATGATGGAAGGATATATGGTATACCAAAACATGTTGTATGTTAGTGAATATCTTCCTAATTTAGCGTCAAATCTCAATTTACATCGCATTTGTGATCCAGACTCCAATAACAATTTTGAAGGGGAATACCTGAAGGGGAAAGGTAGATCGGGGAAGGTGAAAGGTAATTATTAGCTAGTGGATGTTAATTAATATAGTACATTTGAATATTGACTTTTATGTATGTATATTGTATATATTCTAATTGCATATTCAATTTATTGCATCAATTAAGAGAATATAATTTGTTCATAAAATTTACATCTGTCTTGAATTTTAATGTTTATTGTCATCAAGTAGTTGGTCGAGAGTGGGATGCAATTCATTTATACATCGCAAACAATATTGACTGGATGAACGTATGGATTAAATGATGCAAAAAATTGGGTCATGGAATATCATGGGAAGGTGTGGCTTCATTGGTAAAATCAGCATATCGCAATGGAGATACAAATCTTACACAAAGGAAAATCGATTTAACATATGATTTAAAAGATAAGCAGGAAAGCATATTAATTAATCAGTCTATTTTTTTTTTGCACATTACATTTTGATGTACATGTTGTTCTTTTCCATGTATGGATACATAAGCATCCACTTAATCATAATTATTGAATCTTTATGTAAGATTTTTGTGTATTTCTTGTTGTAGGTAAAACACCATAAGGCTATGATCTGCAATGGTTGTAGATATCACATCAAAACATTGGATGAAACAAAGAAAACATCAGCTTGTGGGATATCTACAATCTTTGAGGTGACCAATGTTTCATCTAGAAGTGACAGACATCCAGAACTCTCAGAAAATCAATACTATGGGTATTTGGAAAATATTCTTCAGTGCGGCTTTAAATCCTTGAAGGTAGTTATGTTCATTGTCAAATGGTACAGGTTACGATTGAATCAAATTGACCTGATAGAACTATTATTGAACATGATAATGGATTTACCATGGTAAATACAAGTTTTTTTGAGCCAGGAGCATAGCCCTATGTTCTTCCAATCCAATGTGAACATGTATTTTACTTGGTGGTTCCAGGTAAAGCGGGCTGGTCATTTTTATGAGACACAATCCAAGGGGAAGGACGGTAAAGTATAACCTAGAGGAAGGTAATGAAGAGGGTACTTTGGAAGAAGAAGACGATGATGAAGAGCATGATCAACATGAGTTAGATGACCATGATGATCTAGAAGAAGATGTCCAAGAATTAGTTGAATCAGATTATGTAGTAGGCAATGCCCATGAAGATTATATCGATGATGACATGATGATTGTAACTGACTTAGATGATGATGATGATATGGCCAATCATTACAATGCTGACTCTAGATCTGATGATACGGATGATGACTTTGATGATGACTTGGATGAAGAAGATGATGAAGTCTATTGAAGGGTAACTATTTAATTAGAAACATTATTTTATCATTTTTGTTTTAAAAAGAGTTACTAACATTAATGAGATCATATATTTACACATAGGAGAACAGACGAGGCTAAAATAATCCAGGACAAGTATCCAAATATTTGAATATTATTGTATAATTTGATTTGCAAAATCAATTAATTTCATCAAATTGAATATAAAAATATATGATTCTTCTGATTGTAGTTGAATAGATCATGATCATGTTGGATTTGCAAATATATGATTCTAGCAGATTTTACAGTGGGATATTTTTTACATATGATACGCAAGAGAGTAAATGTAGGATCGGAGGAAACAATATTTATTTTTGTGAACAATTTGCTTCCACCTATTGGTAAGTTAAATCTAATCAATTTTAATTTGATGTTCAATGTCTTTGCAGCTAATATTGTTTGGCATTTTATTTTTCAATACTTAAGTCCACCATCTTCATCATCATCATCATGTGCTACGCGGGGAAAATGATGAATTTTTTATGTATGAGACGGCTTGGTGTGAAATTTGGCGTGGTTAGAATAGACACATGCATTGAGGGCGTGGGAGGGTTTCTACACTCAAACATCATCCTGTGTGAAATTAACTATTTCTTACTAATATTTACATTTTCCTGTATGTTTTCATATGCTATAACACAATTTTATTTATTTTTAGATATATTTTGTCGGGTTATGGGGAATTGAGAGTGATGTAAAGTGGATGAGGGGTCATAAGAGATTACACCTTCATGTGGTTGGACCTGTTCAGTAAAGAATATTAAATTATTCTCAAAACAAAGAGAAGCTTAGTAAGGAAATGCATAGTTATGATGATGATGGTGATGACGACGATGAAGATGATGACGATGAAGATGATGATGATGATGATGATGATGATGATGATGATGATGATGATGAGGATGAGGATGATGAATATGATGATGATGTTGATGGTGGTGGTGAAGATGATGATGATGATGAATATGATGATGATGATGATGGAGATTGTGATGATGATGATGATGATGTCGATGATGATGATGATGTCGATGATGAAAATGACATGCTATTTTTCATCATCATCATCATTATTTTCATCATCACCATATTCATCATCATCATCATCATCATCATATTTATCATCATCATCATCATTTTTGCCATAATCATGTTCATGATCATGATCATCATCATCATCATTTTCATCATGATCATCAACATCATCATCATCGTCGGCGTCGTCCTCATCATCACCATCATCATCATCATATTCATCATATTCATCATCGTCAACATCATCATCATCATCATCATCATCATTGTCATATTCATTATCATCATCATCATCATCATCATCATCATCATCATCGTCGTCGTCATCACCATCATCATCATCACCTTCATCATCGTCAACATCATCATCATCGTCATCATCTTCAACATCATCATCATCGTCGTCGTCGTCGTCGTCGTCTTCATCATCATCACCAATATCGTCTCCATCATCATGATCATCATCATCATCATTATCATCATCTTCAACATGATCATCATCGTCATCATCATCATCATCTGTTATATTTTTATCATTCAAGCTAGCATTATGATCTTAGGATCTTATCTGAGAGAATAACATGCACAGCAATAAAACACAAGAGAAAATGAACACAAATATTTTCCTCGGGGAAACCATAAAGGAGAAAACCCCACAACTTCCTCAGAGATAGAATCAACACCAAATGTAAAACCCCAAAAACAATAAGATGATTTCCCGACAGCAGTAATCTCTCTCTTGTCCCAGCAACTTCTCTCTCATTCATGTGCCCCAGTGAGTGAGAGTGTGTGTGATAAATAGAGAGGCTCACTCTCTATTTATATTCTTTCGTTCACTTAATGTCCATTTCAACATGTCAGCCTCACTTAACAATTACTTACTAGAGCCGACATCTCTAGGAGAGTCTAATAACCCTAGTGCCCCACAACTTGTGGGGACTTTGCCCCTCCGACCAACAAGGAGGGTTATCCATAACACAACGGTGGGGACTATTCACCGAATTACAATAAATCACCTAGGGTCGACTTCTCTAGGATAGTCTAATAACCCTAGGGCCCTAATACTACGGGGGATTTAACCCTTAATCAATAGGAGGGTTACCCACAATGACTTGACATGACTTGTTTACATTATAGTAACTCATGATCAGAACATTGGGGCATGACATGAATCAATTAAATTATAAACACTTCCCAAAATAAACATCGAGGTAAAATACATAAGATATACAAGTGAATACATTCCAAAGTTACAATTACATCAACACTCCTTTTTAGCTAGGAAGGTATTCTCTCGACACAATTTATCAGCACAAGTCTTCTTCTCTGTATCATTTGAATCATCATCAAGTTCTCGTCATCTTCATCTTCAAGTCATCTTCATCACTGGATCTAGATCATCTCTACTGGATCATCATCATAGGTGCTATCTCTTGATTCTTCTTGTCACAGGAATTTCTACAGAGCCAGTCCATTTTCATGTTGGTTGTAGGTATAGCCTCCATGTAGGTCTTATTCAACACTTATATCTGACCCGAAGTCAGAATGGCCTTCCCAACACTTACATCTAACCATGAGAGGAACACATCCAACACCATTTCAGAAAGGCACACCCAGCACTCACATCTGACCATGAGAGGAACCAATCCAGTCATCTATGTCAGAAAGGCCCAGCACTTACATCTAACCATGAGAGGAACCAATCTAGTCATCTATGTCAGAAAGACCTAACACTTACATTCGACCATGCGAGGAACCAATCCAACCTACATGTCGAAAGGGCTCTACACTTACATATGATCATGTAGGAACCAATCCCACAGTCACATCAGAATGGCTCTGCACTTATATCTGATCATCTAGGAACCAATCCTACAGTCACATCAGAATGGCCCTCAATATCAGACTAAGAATTCCTGGTAACTGACCGAGTGCCTCCATTCTCCCAGAGAATGGCATCTTAGCACCAAGATGAGTATTCCTAGTAACTAACCAGGTGCCTCCATTCCAAGAATGGATTTCAACACTTATATCTGATCATGTAGGAACCAATCCTACAGTCACATTAGAATGGCTCAGCACTCATATCTGACATGGAAGGAACAAATCCTTTCACCATGACAGAATGGCTCAGCCCTTACATCTGACCATGGAAGGAACCAATCCTCTCACCATGTCAAAATGGCTCACGGACTCATCACTTCCCCTTGGAGGGAACCTCGATCTGGAGAACACCAAGCTTCTCCCTAAAGTACTCAAACTTCACTCTGGCCAATGGCTTCATCAACACATCAACTATCTGTTCATTCGTCGCAACATACTGGAGCTTTACTGCTCCTTTCTGCACCATATCCCTGATATAGTGATACTTGATCTCGATATGCTTCGACTTGTCATGGAAAACTGGGTTCTATGATAACTTCACATAACTCTGGTTGTCACAATATATACAAGTAGCATCTAACTGGAGATCAAATAAACCAGACAGTAGCTTCCTCAGCCATACTGCCTCACAACTAGCTGAACAAGCTGCAACATACTCTGCTTCAGTTGTACTCAGTGCCACACGGGATTGCTTCCTGCTAAACCATGAGATCACACCTGATCCCATACCAAAGCAACACCCTGAAGTGCTATTCCTATCGATGGCACTGCCTACCCAATATGAATCAACATAACCCTCTAGGTTAATCTTATTATTCGCCTCATACTTGAGCCTATAATTAACTATACCCCTCAGGTACCTCAGAATATGCTTTGCAGCAATCAAGTGAACATGTCTCGGATCTGTCAGTAACTGGCTCAAGGTGTTCATAGTAAAGCAAATATCTGGTCTCATGTTCATCAGGTATATCAAGGACCCAATCATCTGACGATACATCATAGCATCAACCGCTTCTAATGAAGCATCACTCAATAGCTTCAGGTTCGATGCCATAGGTGTGGTCATGGCCTTGCAATCCATCATCTCGAACCTCTTCAGGATCTCTACTACATACTTCCCTTATCCAAGGAATATTCCATCCACATTTTTCCACACCTCCATGCCTATAAAATAGTGCATCATACCCAAGTCCTTCATTTTGAACTCGGTAGCCAATTTCCTTCTTGAAAATTTACTGAGTTCTTATTTTCTGTCAGGAACAAGTCATTGACATATAACAGGAGCATCACTGGTATTCCATCTTCAACCTTGAAGCAAAGGTTGGAATCCTCTTTAATCTCAGTAAATCCTAGAGTCATTAGTAATCTGTCCATCCTATCATACCATGTCAAACCTCAGGATCTTCTGCAGTCACTCCCTCTAAAGCAAAGCATCATTCTCCCTCTATCTTTTGTACTCTATGCACTGAAACATTATGTACCGGAGTGACAAGTAGCTTCCTCTGCTACTAATATTCTATGTATCCATCTAGGATCATTGGATACCAAGATCCTCTATCTTGAACTTTTTCAAAATTTCTTCTCGCACCCATCTGTGAGCTTATCATCCTCTATAGGCTTTCATTTTCAACCTTGTATAAAAGGTTAAAATATTCATCAAGCTCATCATGTATGTGTTATCCCATGGGTGTCTTATGAACTCGTACAAGGCCTTCTTTCATTTGCACACATGATTCTTCCTGTCATGTGTCTCAACTCCCACTAGATGCAAATGTCTCTTTGTAGTCTATGCCTTATTTTCGTGAGAATCCTTGTGCTAGAAATTTTTCCTTGTATCCCACGATGTTTCCATCTACTGCATGTTGGAACTACGAACTTCCCTTCACGTATCGATACTGCATCCTAGAAATCATTCTTCTTGAACTGGTCTTCCCTTTCTTCTTGGTTACTTATTCATAGATGGAAGGTTCTGCATCAATGATGTTGTTGTATTCATCATATTATTCTTTATTTTTCATAACTTTTTCTTCGGAACAAGTCTCATCCTTCTTTGCTTGTAGGCGATTTTACACGATCTTTCCTACAAGTCAAATGCATTTGTATGGTTAGAAACATTTCATAAGGAATATTTATAATGAAAAATTATTTTGCATCAAGATATATGATTATGCAACTATTTTAGCCAATACAACATTCATCCATATCTCACGGAAACTTTCTAGATGCCTTCCATCTCTACCAGGACAACATTGATATTGTGCACTAATCCAATATGTCAGCAGAGAGGTTTCATTCTAGATAAGTAGCAATGGAGAGTTGTATAGGACCATGAGATACTTACCCATCACATGCATATTAGTAGTATACTATCATTAATGCAAACATTCTATCATGCATAATACATCAATTGAATATACAAAAATGCATAACAAAACAATATCATGAAATGAAATTGAATACTTATCTTTATTTGTTTTGTGGGTAGACTCCTTTTTAAGCCTTCAACTTCATCGTCTTCTTCATTCATAATATCATCATTTCTTATCCAAATGCTAAGATGGATAAGAGGTTCTTCGAGAGTTGAGTTCTTCATATTCCTCATTGCTTGAGGGATCTTCTTTGGATGGTGAGATCTTGATCTTTAGTTGCTCTTATCTTCTTTTCTCTTATTAGTAGTCGAGCTTCTTCTTGTATGTGCTCTTCCCAAAGTCTGTTGAAGGTAATCACTTCCTTCTGGAACACATTCCTCGCATGAATAAATCCCATGATCCTGGGAGGCCTTTCAAGGTGGCTATCACGTCCACTTCTGCATTCTTCACTTCTTCTTTTACCGCTTCAATTTGTTCTTTGATTTGAGAGTCCCTTGTAAAGTATGATTGTATGGTCTTTGCATTCTGGATCTTCACATTCTTCGACTATTTTCTCAAAGTCATCTTCCAATTTATGTTCTTCCCTTCAAATATCTTGGTCAAGGAATCAACCATATCTTTTGGTGTATTTAGGGAATACACTTGTGGTATAAGCTGATCCATGATTGAATCAGCAATGATCTTTTTGGCCTTGACCAAGTTCTTCTGGTGTAAGGCTTTTAGCCTCATCTCCCCTTGGAACTGGAATCTCTCTTCTTATGTAGGTGTCCAATTCATTTTCTTCAGAGAGATCGTATACTTCCATGCTTGGAATTTTTTAACTTCAACAAGCTTATCATCAAGATGATGTGATAGATCACTTTGAAAAGAGAACCTAAAATGAAAATATCAAAAGATTAGATCTTACCGATTTGAGGTGTCCGTCCTGGTTCCAGAGCTGGCTGATCTAGGGTTTGTCAGAGAAACCCTAATTTTCAAAACTTGGAATATTTAAGATATTATTGGATATAAATATAGAACTCTTCAAGGTGAGCTTTCCAATGTACTCCTTTTTTGAAAATAGTGCTCTCGAAACAGGAAGCCCTAGTTTACCAATTTCTTCTGCAAAAATACCTGCTACTGTTTCTGTGGTATCTCTGAAATTACTACTCCTCTATGTCTAAAACATCACAATAAGGTATCCTCACCTATCCCTATTCCAAAACCATAGGTTTCATTAGAATTGGTTTCACCAATTGGGACTTATGATTTGTTTCCCAAGGTGACCTGTTTCAAGACTGTTCAGCATAGCGAAGTTGTACGGACTGCCACGTGTCACTGTTTCACCTTCTGGGTTAGAAATTTGGACCAAAGAAATTAAATTCTGTTCCCTTTCTGGATCATCTTCATAAATTTCATTTTGAGCTTCGTATCCTGAGTTATAGCAATTCTCCCCAGGTGTCCTGTTTGGGGATGAATCTTGGGAGAGGCTGGAACCCTAACTTGGAGGAATCATATCTCCTTGAATATAGAAAATATGAGGCTGAAATTTGGATACAGTGTCAATCAGGATTACAAATTAATCCTGTAAAAGTTTCAGCTCCTGATCCTTCTCCAATCCCAAGATATAGAGAATGTACCCAAACTTATCAGGTTTAGTATTTTAGGGTTTTTTCGGCCTGGGGTCAAACTAGGGTTTGACTTTCCCAGAGTTATACCAAACAAAAAATATAGACCTAGGTCTCTAAACTTATATTTTTATGAGGAAACCAATCCTATACTGGGCTCACTCAAAAATTCCTCTTCTGTAAGAAGCCCTAAATTCCCACACCAAAAACTGAAAATGCTCGGAATCGAATTCCGCTTTGACAAAAAGATGCGCCCTTCAATGGAGAGTTAGCCTAGCATACTTTTGCTGATGGATTGTGGAGAGATACCCAAAAGTTAAGAATCCCTAGATTCTACAGTTGCACAATGTCTTCTTCTCAGGTTAGCTCTGATACCATGTTATATTTTTATCATTAAAGCTAGCATTATGATCTTAGGATCTTATCTGAGAGAATAACATGCATAGCAATAAAACACAAGAGACAATGAACACAAATATTTTCCTCTGGGAAACCATAAAGGAGAAAACCACGCAACTTCCTCAGAGATAGAATCAACACCAAAAACAAAACCCCAAAAATAGTAAGATGATCTCTCGACAACAGTAGTCTCTCTCTTGTCCCAACAACTTCTCTCGCACTCACGTGCCCCAGTGAGTGTGTGTGTGTGTGATAAATAGAGAGTCTCACTCTCTATTTATATTCTTTCGTTCACTTAATGTCCATTACAACATGTTGGTCTCACTTAACAATTACTTACTAGAGCTGACATCTCTAGGAGAGTCTAATAACCTTAGTGGCCCACAACTTGTGGGGACTTTGCCCCTCCAACCAATAAGGAGGGTTATCCTTAACACAACGGTGGGGACTATTTCCTTGACTTACAATAACTCACCTAGGGTCGGCTTCTCTAGGATACTCTAATAACCCTAGGGGCCCACAACTATAGGGGATTTAACCCTTGATCAATAGGATGGTTACCCATAATGACTTGACATGACTTGTTTACATTATAGTAATTCCCGATCGGAACATCGGGGCATGACATGACTCAATTACATTACAAACACTTCTCAGAATAAACATCAAGGTACAATACATAAGATATAAAAGTGAATACATTCCAAAGTTACAATTACATCAACATCTATGAAAATTGAACCCAAGTGATAGAACAATTGCACTCACAAAATTGCTAATAAAACATGAAAATTACAAACAAAGGAGACTGAAATTGGAGCATAACACTAATATATATTGAATAAGTGTACAATAGCCAACCTTATGAAGTAATAGGCTGCTGCAATATATAACTACATGAGATATTTGAATGCATAAGGATGCCATTCAAAATAGTCAAAAAGTAGGCTTACTAAATCTAGTCAAATCCCCCATAGGTGCATAAAGCAGTTTACAAATCCACTTAGAGGATCACGAATTGGAAAAGTCAAGTAGGTAAGCTAATAAGGGATGGAAAGAAAACTCATACATGCTTTTCTTAGGACAAAATTATGGAGGATGATGAGGGAAAAAAACAAGTCAACTAGACCTAGTCTTACTTTTCCCTTTGCCATAAATCTCAATAAAGCAGGCAACTTAGCAGAAAAATTAGATATGCACTAGGGAGGATTTGGAATAAAGAAGACATGCTAAATATGGTTTCCAGGAGTTTTCCAAAGCACTCCATGACTCAATTTTATCAAGTTTGACTTCTAGGACATGTGGAAGACAACTTCCATAGAGTGGAATATAGGAAACTAGGCAAATAAGATAAAAATGGATTAATTAATGTCTAAGGTAGCTAACTATGGATTGATTATTCTAAAACCCCCCCTTAAGCCTAAATTTATGAGTAAATATCATAAAACTATAGGTCCTAGCAACAAGTCTTAGTCACTCTTTACATACTGCATGTCCATTTAACCAAGGAAAGAGGCAAAAACCCAGTGGGAAAAGCCTCCCTTAAACATGCATAGTAAAACAAAATTTGAAAATATTGTCATCAATCATGCTTCACATCATGATCAAAAATCCCTAATAGTGATTTGAGATTGCTGAATGTATTCTCACAAAAAAATTTGGTGAAGATGTCTGCTACTTGTTCTGAAGATGCACAAAAGAGTAGGTGAATGGTGCAATCATGCACAAGCTGTCTAATGTAGTGCATATGGATCTCAATGTGTTTGGTTCTCTGTATCTAAAATAGATCATTGTAGATTTGAATGGTGCTCTGATTATCAATAAAGATAATAGTTGAAAACTCTTATTTGAGGCCACACTCACCAAGTATCCGCTGCAACCATAAGCATGGAGTTGCTGCATTTACAACTCTTCTGTACTCTGCTAATGTAGATGAGAGTGATATGGCACTCTGTTTCTTGCTTGACCAACTGATTGGTCCTTCAGCAATCCTGAACACATATCCTGATGTTGAATTTCAATCTATGTTGTCACCTATCCAATCACTATCAGTAAACCCAATCAAATCAAGATCAGTTTTAGCTTTGTAGAAGATCCCATGAGTTCTTGTTCTCTGAACAAAGTTAAGGATCCTTTTGGCTTCTCTCCAATGGATCTCATGAGGCTGATCCATGTATATTTAGGCCACACTTACTGCATAAGAAAGATCAGGTCAAGTATGTGTAAGATACAGCAAACATCCAATCAATTGCCTATATAGTGTATTGTTTACCATAGGTGAAGAATCGGCTTCTTCAAGCTTAACTCCTGAAAGGAAAGGAGTCTTGATTGGCTTGAAATCCTTCATGTTGAATTTTTCAGCAAATCCAAGGCATACTTGGACTGATGTACTCTGATTCCATCTTTGGTTTGAGCAATCTCAAGCCCCAAAAATTGGCTCAATAACCCCAAATCAGTCATGGAGAAGGCATGATTCATTGCATCCTTCAGGGAGGAAATTTCATCCTTTGAGCTTCCTGTAATGAGAAGGTTATAAACATACAAGAAAATAATCATTAATGAACCATGAATCATCTTCAAATAGACATTTGGATCTGACTTGAATCAAACAAAATTCAGTGATAGCAGAAAGCTATCAATCTTGGCATACCAAGCCCTGGGGGCTTGCTTAAGCCCATACAATGACTTCTTTAGCCTGCACAAAAGAGATGGATTAGTAGAAAATCCTTGAGGCTGCTGCATGTAAATATCTTCAATGAGATCTCCATTCAGTAAAGCACACTTCACATCCATGTGATGTACCTCCCACTACTTCGAAGCTGTAATGTCTAAGGCTAGCCTGATGGAGTCCATCTTTGCCACTGGTGCAAAGGTCTCATTGTAGTATATGCCATGTACCTATGAGTAGCCCTCGGTTACCAATATAGCCTTTTATTTCAAAGGTGAACCATCAGCAACAAATTTGGTTTTGTAAATCCACTTACACTAAACTAGCTTCCTCCCTGGGGGAAGATCAACTAGCTCCCAAGTGTTGTTCTTCTGGAGTGAGCTGAACTCTTCTTTCATGGATATTTTCCATATTGGATCATTTTTTGCATATTCATATGTCTGTGGGTCTAATTCAACCATCAGATATAATTTCTCTGCAAACATATGATCTTTCATGCACAGAGCACTCTCAAACTGAGATCTAGTCCTCCTAGGATCATTAGGATTTCCAGCTAGTTCTCCAGCTGCATGAATGGTATTTTTTGCCCATTTTGGTCTTGTAGGAATTTTAGGATCTGCAATTAAATCATCATTATCAGACATATCAGAATCATCAATTTCAACTATCTCTTCACTTACATTCAATGGTTCTAGTGGTGAAGAGGATTCTCCAACTTCCACTGCTGCTAAAGGCTCTTCTTGGAACTGAACACTCCTTCCAATGAAGTCTTTGTTTGTGCTCAAATTGATCATCTTGTACCCTTTTGAATCTTCAGAGTACCCAACAAATAGACACTCTTGGCTTTGGGGCTGCAAAGCCTTCCTCTTTTCTGTTGGAATTCTAGCCCATGCCCTTAAGCCAAAAATCCTAAAATGGGTCACATCTGGCTTGTGCCCACTCCATACTTCGAAAGGAGTCATACCATCAAGATATTTATGAGGCACCCTATTCTGTATATAGGATGCATAGTTTATAGCTTCGGTCCAAAACTTTGGTGGCAAAGTCTTAGCCTCCATCATGCAGGTTGCCATCTCTTTCAGTGATCTGTTCTTCCTCTCAGCAACACCATTCCGTTGTGGTGTGTAAGGGATAGAATGTTGCATCTAAATATCTACATCTGCACAATATTGAATGAACTTAGACTTGAAATACTCACCACAATTTTCAGATCTAAGGACCTTGAGTTTCCTCCCAGACTGGTTTTCAACCAAAGCCTTAAAGACTTTGAAGAGGCCATAAACTTCATACTTGTGTTTCAGGAAGTAAACCTAGCAATACCTGGAAAATTCATCTATGAATGTCAATGCATATTTGGCCTGACTCATTGACATATGAGGAAATGGGCCAGCAACATCATTGTGGATCAACTCAAGAGGTGCAAAGGTTCTCTCATGACTAGCTTTCTCAAATTTATGCTCTGGGTGTTTTCCTAAGATACAACCTTGACAGATTCCTTTGGAAAACTTAATCTTTGGTAACCCTATGACCATTTATTTTTCACTAAGATTAGAAAGATACTTGTAATTAAGGTGGCCAAATATTTCATGCCAAAGCTTGCTTGCCTCATTAGCATGAATCCGAAGAGCAGTGGGGTTTGAGTAGGGTAGGAAGTGTGAGAACATGTATACCTTCGAAGTGTGATTTGCAATTCCTTTTGCAATGACTTTACCACTTGAGATCTCTGTGATCTCAACTTCATCAAGGGAGAATATGACCTTCTTTAGAGACCCTGTGTGGGTCATCTGATACACTAATAAGAGGTTAGAGGCAAGACCTGGAACATACAATACATTTCTGAACTTACCATGGTCAAGATCAATCCTCCCTTTGCCCAAACTTTCAGAGAGAGAGTCATCTCCCAGTACTATTGGTGGACCTTTTGACATGTCAAGTGAGGTGAATGCCTCCTTGGTTGAAACCATATGTCTTGAAGCTCCAGAATCAATGATGAAACTAGGTGAGCTTGTTGTGCCAGCAACCAATGCATGAACTCTCTCTTTATCTTCTGAATTTGATCCTCCTTCCCTCTTCTTTGAGCTGTCAGGAAGGGAGATGCCATTCTTCTCTAGGATTTGGGTCAGCATGTCTATTTGCTTCTTCATGCAGGATATTTCAGAGTGATTTCCCTTACTGTAGTATGTGCACTTGCACATTTCTCCTTTGTTCTTCTTCTTCTTGGGGTTCTTCTTGGAACCTTGAGGCTCCTCTGGAGACTTGTTCTTGTCTCTCTTTTGCTCAGGTGGATTCTTAGCTTTCTTCTTGCATTTTGAATCCACTCTCGAATCTCCAGCAACTAGAGCTTGGTCTTTGGAAGGTTTTATGGTTCCCATCATCACCAATTTATCTTGTTCTTGTGTGAGAGATTCCATGAAATCTGCAAGGCTAGGCATTTTCCAGGCTCGAGCTGTCAACTTTGTGGCATGGAAGGTTGATAAAAACACTGAATAGTCAGGGCCAAGCTTCAATATTATGGCCAAAACCAGTTTCTAATCCTTATTTTCAATCCCACATTGATTTAGCTGCAAACCAAGGGCTCTGAACTTGGAAAAATAGAGTTTCATGGATTCAAAGCTATTGGGACTCAGGGAGATCAATTAATTTTCAATTTGATGTCCCCTCATCTCATCTGTCTTACCAAAAATCTCAACAAGCTTCTCCCATACTTCATTTGGTGTTGTTAATCCATCAAGATGGAAAAGGAGGTCTCTGGATATGCTCAAACACAAGAGACCATAGGCCTCATCCCTCCTGTTGTGCCATTTAATCTTCTCTACAGCTGCATTGGGCTCTGCTTCTACTTCCATAGTCACTCTGTAGAGGCCTTTCTCTCTCAATAGTATCTCCATCTCTGATTTCCATTCAAATAAGTTAAATGGGGACAAGATGATCTTCTGAGATTGATCCATAGCTAAGAAATTGTCCCTTCAGTCAGCAGAATGCTTCCAGTCAATGATGTCGAACCTGCAATAAAAAATTGTAAGGAGAGAAATTGATCTACAAAGGCTCTGAAACCATGTGGAAATTGAACCCAGGTGTTATAAAAATTACACTCACAAAAATTTCCAATTACACATTCAAATTACTCACAAAGGAGACTGAATATGGAGCAGAACACTAATCTGTATTGCATAAGTGTATAATAGCCAACCCTATGAAGTCATAGGCTTCCAAAATAAATAATTACATGATATATTTGAATGCATAAGGAATCCATTCGAATTTGGTCAAAAGCAGGCTTACTAAATCTAAGCAAATCCCCCATAGGTGCATAAAGCAGTTTCCAAATCTGTCTAGGAGCTCACGAATTAGAAAAATCAATTAGGCAAGATAATATATGATGGAAGGAAAACTCATACATGCTTTTATTAGAATAAAAGAGTGGAGTATGATGAGGAAAAAAAACAAGTTAACTTCAGCTAGTCAAACTTTCCCAATTGCCTTAAAACTCAGAAAAAGCAAGCAATAAAGTAGAAAAAGCAGACATGCGCTAGGAAGGCCAGGAATAAAGTAGATTTGATTCCAAGTGATTTCCCAAGTGCTCCATGACTCATTTTTAGCAATTTTGACCACTTTGGATGTGTGGAGGACAACTTGCATAAGGTGGAATATGGAAACTAGGAAAATAAGACAAAAATTGGATTAATTAATGTCTAAGGTAGCTAACTATGGGTTGATTATTCTAACACATAAAATGATTTCTTTAGCCTGCACAAAAAACATGGATTAGTAACAAACCCTTGAGGTTTTTGCATGTAAATCTCTTCAGTGAGATGCCCATTCAGGAAGGCACACTTCACATCCATGTGATGTACCTCCCACTGCTTCGAGGCTGCAATGGCTAAGGATAGCCTGATGGAGTCCATATTTGCCACTGGTGCAAAGGTTTCATTGTAGTCAATACCATGTATCTGTGAGTAGCCATTGGATACCAATATAGCCTTATATTTCAAAGGTGAACCATCAACAACAAACTTAGTTTTGAAAACTCACTTACATTGAACTAGCTTCCTCCCTGGGGGACGATCAACCAGCTCCCAAGTGTTGTTCTTATGGAGTGAGATGAATTCTTCTTTCATGGCTGTTTTCCATATTGGATCATGTGCTGCATCTTCATATGTTTGTGGATCTAATTCAACTATCAGATAGCACTTCTCTGTAAACAAAGGATCTTTCATAAACAGGGCACTCTCAAACTGAGATCTAGTCCTCCTAGGATCACTAGGATTTCCAGCTAGTTCCCCAGTTGCATGAATGGTGTTTGCTTCCCATTTTGGTCTTATAGGACTGACAGGATCTGCAATTAAATCATCATTATCATACATATCAGAATCAGCAAACTCATTTGTCTCTTCACTTACATTCAATGGTTCTGGTGGTGAAGAAGACTCTCCAACTTCAACTACTGCTAAAGGATCTTCTTGGAACTGAACACTCCTTTCATTGAAGGATTTGTTTGTGCTCAAGTTGATCAGCTTGTACCCTTTTGAATCTTCATAATATCCAACAAATAGGCACTCTTGGCTTTGGGGCTACAAATCCTTTCTTTTTCAGTTGGAATTCTAGCCCAAGCCTTTGAGCCAAAAATCCTGGAATGGGTCACATCTGGCTTGTGCCCACTCCAAGCTTCGAAAGGAGTCATACCATCAAGATGTTTATGAGGCACCCTATTTTGGATATAGGATGCACATTTTATATCCTCATCCCAAAACTTTGGTGGCAAATTCTTAGCCTCCATCATACAGGTTGCCATCTCCGTCAGTGATATGTTCTTTCTCTCAGCAACACCATTTTACTGTGGTGTGTAAGGTATTGAATGATGCATCTGAATACCTGCATATTTACAATATTTAATGAACTCAGAATTGACATACTCACCACCATTTTCAGATCTAAGGATCTTGAGTCTCCTCCCAGACTGGTTTTTAGCCAAGGCCTTAAAGACTTTGAAGAGGTCAAAAACTTCAGACTTATGCTTCAGGAAGTAAACCCAACAATACCTGGAAAAGTCATCTATGAAGGTCAATGCATATTTGGCTTGACTTATTGACATATGAGAAAATGGACCAGAAACATCACCGTGGATCAACTCAAGAGGTGCAGAGGTTCTCTCATGACTAGCTCTCTCAAATTTATGCTCTGGGTGTTTTCCTAGGATACAACCTTGACAGAATCCCTTGGAAAACTTAATCTTTGGTAACCCTATGACCATTTATTTTTCACTTAGATTAGAAAGATACTTATAGTTAATATGGAAAAATCTTTCATGCCAAATCTTGCTTTCGTCATTAGCATGAATCAGAAGAGCAGAGGGGTTTGAGTAGGGTAGAAAATATGAAAACATGTATACCTTCGAAGTGTGATATACAAATCCTTTTGCAATGAATTTACCATTCGAGATATCTGTGATATCCACATCATCAGGGGAGAAGATGACCTTCTTTGGAGACCCTATTTGATTCATATGATACACTGACAAGAGACTAGAGGCAAGACCTGGAACATACAATACATTACTGAACTTACCATGGTCAAGATCAATCCTTCCTTTCCCCAAACTTTCAATGAGAGAGTCATCTCCCAGCACTATTGGTGGACCTTTCGACATGTCAAGAGAGGAGAATGCTTCCTTGGTTGAAACCATATGTCTTGAAGCTCCAGAGTCTATGATGAAGCTAGGTGAGCTTGATGTGCCAGCAACCAAAGAATGTATTCTCTCTCTGTCCTCTAAATTTGATCCTCCTTCCCTCTTCTTTGAGCAATTAGGAAGGGAGATGTTATTCTTCTCTAGGAGTTGGGTCAACATGTCAATTTGCTTCTTCATGCAGGAGCTTTTAGGATGATAGCCCTTACTGCAGTATGCGCACTTGCTCATTTCTCCTTTGTTCTTCTTCTTCTGGAAGTTCTTCTTGGAGCCTTGGGGCTCCTCTTGAGACTTGTTCTTATCTCTCTTTTTCTCAAGTGGATTCTTAGCTTTCTTCTTACCTTTTGAATCCACTGTCGAATATCCAGCAACCAAAGCTTGGTCTTTGGAAGGTTTGATGGTTCCCATCATCACCAATTTATCTTGTTCTTGTGTGAGGGATTCCATGAACTCTACAAGCTTAGGCATCTTCCAGGCTTGAGCTATCAACTTTGTGGCATGGAAGGTCAAAACAAACATTGAATAGTTAGGGCCAAGCTTCAAGAGTATGGCCAAAACTATCTGCTCTTCCTTCTTTTCAATTCCACACCATTTTAGTTGCAAAAAAAGGGATTTAAACTTGGAAAATGAGAGTTGCAGGGATTCGAAGCTGGTGGGACTCAAAGAGATCAATTCATTCTCGATTTGATGTCCTCTCTTCTCATCTGTCTTACCAAAAAGCTCTAAAATATTCTCCCATACTTCATTAGGTGATGTCAATCCATCAATATGGAAGAGGAGGTCTCTTGATATGCTCAGACACAAAAGACCATAGGCCTCATCCCTCCTGTTGTGCCATTTAATTTTCTCTGCAGCTGCATTGGGATATGCCTCAGTTTCCATAGTCACCCTATAGAGACATTTTTCTCTCAATATTATCTCCATCTCTACTTTCCATTCAAAGAAATTAAATGGAGTCAAGATGATCTTCTGAGATTGATCCATAGCTTAGAAACTGTGCTCTTCAGTCAACAGAATATGCTCCTAGTCAAGATGTCAAACCTACAATAGCAATATGGAATGAGATAAATCGATCTATAAAGGATTTTATACCATGTGGAAATTGAACCCAAGTTATAGAACAATTGCACTCACAAAATTTCTAATCAAACATGCAAAATTAGAAACAAAGGAGATTGAAATTGGAGCATAACACTAATCTGTATTGAATAAGTGTACAATAGCCAACCTTATGAAGTAATAGGCTACTGCAATATATAATTACATGAGAGATTCAAATGCATAAGGATTCCATTCGAAATAGTCAGAAAGTAGGCTTACTAAATCTAGTCAAATCCCCCATAGGTGCATAAAGCAGTTTCTAAATCCACTTGGAGGCTCACTAATTGGAAAATTCAAGTAGGAAAGCTAATAAGGGATGGAAATACAACTCATAAATTGTTTTATTAGGAGAAAAGGATGGAGGATGATGAGGGCAAAAAACAAGTCAACTACACCTATTCTTACTTTCCCTTTTGCCATAAATCTCAATAAAGAAGACAACTTAGCAGAAAAAGTAGATATGCACTAGGGAGGATCTGGAATAAAGTAAACATGCTAAATATTGTTTCCAGGATGTTTCCCAAGCGCTCCATGACTCAGTTTTGGCAAGTTTGACTTCTAGGACATGTGGAAGACAACTTGCATAGAGTGGAATATAGGAAACTAGGCAAATAAGACAAAAATAGATTAATTAATGTCTAAGGAAGATAACTATGTGTTTATTATTCTAACAACATCATCATATTCATCTTCACCATCATCATCATCATTGTCATCATTTCCACATTTGGTACTTCTTATCATCATCGTCATCATTGTCATCATTGCCATATTTGGTCCTTCTTGTTTAGTAATAGAAAATCATGCAATGTGATTTCCGTTTTCTTATACGAAAGAGTCATAAAATAGTTTTGTGCAATAATATTAATTGTACCAATTTATTTCATCCAAGGATGTTCAAGAATAAGATAAACCTCATCCATATCAATATCATGAAAATATGAGTGCAAAACATATTTATCCATAATAATATTTAAATATTTAAAAACTATTAAAATTATCACCCTCAACATATGTGCTTGGATATGCCTTACAAGAACCTGCAATCAATATTATCCAAACAATGATTGATGAAATTATGCCCACTTCTAGGATGTATAGAAATAGTGACCTCCTCTTTCTGAAGACATCCATGATAATGTAATTGGAATTTTTCACTAGAAAACAAACCCTTAGTGCATTTTGTATCCTACTTCATGGCATTAGACCACCTATCTATAAATACTTGTGGATATTCTTTCAACAAAGGGTCAATATCTTCCCCAAGTGAAGTCATTTCCCATATATGGTATAATCATCCTATGCTCTAAAGCTTATTGTGTATCTTCATCTATGGGGAAATTTTGAGTTCCACCACTTTATGTGCTCTTCAACACTAGGACCATAATATTTGCTTGTAAAAACATCTTGCTTGGAATAAAACTTGTAGCCAAAACTAGAGTTTCAAAGAGATAACTTACTTTTCAATGAAACTTTGTTGTAGTGTTGTTCGGGTTTTGAGGCAAAGATTTGGAATGGTCATAACTTCCTCAATAATGTGAAAATTAATATTATATAATATTTAAAATTAAAGTTGTTGAAGTGCTCTTTCACCTAGATTTAGTCTAGCATAAATCTAGGAAACCCATCAAAATTTATATGCTCTATGATACCTAGAATAAATTCATAGTTGTAATATAAAAAATACCTAAAAGAGATGATTTTACATCAACGATATATTTACTTCACAAACATTGATTTGTATTATTTTTTTTTGAAATTGGGTATTTTTCAAGAGGAACTCAAATCCAAAAGTTGCTTCTTCATCATGATCATCATTTCCATCACCATATTCATCATCATCATTGTCGTCTTCCTCATCATCATCTTCATAATCATCATCATCCTGATCATCTTCATCATCATCATCATCTTCATCATCATCATCATCGTCACCATCATCATGATCATGATCATCATCGTCATCATCATCATTTTCATCATGATCATCAATGTCATCATCATCATCATCATCGTCGTCATCGTCATTATCACCATCGTCATCGTCATCATCATCTTCATCATCGTCATCGTCATCATCATCATCATCGTCGTAGTTGTTATCTTCATCATTGTCATCATCATCATCATCATCATCATCATCATCACCATCATCATCATCATATTCATCGTCATGATCTTCATGATCTTCATCATCATCATCATCATCGTCATCATCATCATCGTCATCATCATCATCGTCATCGTCGTCATCATCATCATCATCATCGTTGTCATCGCCGTCATTACCATCATCATCGTCATCATCTTCATACTCATCTTCATCATCGTCATCATCATCATTGTCGTCATTGTCATCACCCTATTCCTCATCAAATACTTCATCATCGTCGTCATCATCATCATCACCATCACCATCATCATCACCATCATCATCATCACCATCACCATCATCACCATTTTCATCATCATCATCATCATCACCATCTTCATCATCATCATCATCATCTTCATCATATCACTGTCATCATCATCATCATTGACCTATGATCATCATCATCATCACTGTTATCATCATCATTAGCATCATCATTATCATCATCATCATCGCCATCATCCTGCTCCTCCTCCTCCTCCTCCTCCTCCTCCTCATCATCATTGAAATAATCATTTTCATCATCGTCATCATCATCATCATCATCGTCTTCGTCGTCATCATCATGTCCATCATCATCACCACCATCATCATCATCCTCATTGTCATGGTCATTAACATCATCATCATCATCACCATCATCATCATCATCATCATCATCATCATCATCATCATCATCATCATCGACATCATCGTCGTCGTCGTCGTCGTCATCATCATCATTATCATCATCATCATCATCATCATCATCATCATCATCATCATCGACATCATCGACATCATCATCACCATCACCATCATCACCATCATCACCATCATTCTAATCATTGACATTGACATCTTCATCCTCATCCTCATCATAATCATCGTCGTCATGGCTAACATCATGATGATGAGGAGGAGTATGAGTATGATGATGATGGAGTATGAATATGATTTTCTCTTTTGCACAATAATATTAACACATATTAGTGTCAGAAAAAATGTTTTCAACTAGGGATTGATTTATCAAAAAGTCATTCCTCTTTTCCTAGATAAAAAAAATATAATTTCAATTAAAAAATGCTATGATGTGGCATGAAACTCTATAGGTTATAGTAACTTGTCCCATAATGAGGCCCAATTTAATTGAAAAAGCAAGATTAAGGTGACATAGCCATAAAAATGATAAGAGGCCCATTTCCATGTAGACTTAGAAAACAATTAAAAGACAACAAATGTGTTTGAGGATTTCATTCCAGGCGCATAATGGACATAAGAGTTTGTGAATTCTAAGATGAACAAGTTGGTGGCTTGAAATTTACCCTTCTAGGATAAGGGACCAAGCAAAAGAAAACACTTTTCAACTTTACAAAGGGTTTCCAGACACTTCTAAATTAATATACCTTGATGGTTTTTTTAGGCTTAAGACTTTAGATTTATTTATTTATTTAAGCATATGGAATGGATTTATGGCACAACCTATGATACCAATCAATTAATTTATATGGGTGTTCATTTAGAATTAGAACAAGTGGGATTCAAGGATGAGCTCCTAGTCATGATCTAATACCATTTAATACCATTTTGTATAGGTTGGAAGGTTTGAAACATTCTAACTATTTGAATTCCTAAAAAGTCTACCACTTCCCTTTAAGGGAGTTTTAACTCCCTCAGATATAGATGATCATTAAGGTGATTACCATATTAGTTTTTTTTCTTAAAATTCTAAAAATACTATTATTTACATTTTCTTTATCTCAATTGGATTTGGGATAAACAATGATAAAAGGAATAAACGTCCATGAGAAGGGACAAACCACGACATAGTTGAAGTGAAGCATGAACCAGAGGAGAAGGAAGTTTGAACTAGAGGATATCACACACCAATCGAGACCCACAAATTACTGAAGGAGAGAGCCCTTGTGCTTGTTCACCTAGAGGAGACCCACATACTTCTACACCCATTTCTATGCCCAGAGGAGAGCGAGACCACTGAAAAGGAGACTGAGACGTCTTCAGTACGTTCAAACATCAACCAAAACACTTAATATTTGAAAATTGTTTCTCTACAGAGCACATAAAAATAAAAATTGCTTAACTTCGTAGAAATGCATTATGCAGACAAGGGCTGTTTGAAGAATGAATTAATTCCTTCTCTGCATAGCAAATTGATCTCTTTTTTCTGAGTGTTTGGGGGTCTGGAAATGCATTGGGAAAACTAGGGTTTCGAATTTCATACCTGCCTTCATTTGAACCATAGTAGTTGATGATTTCGAATTTCATAGAGCACTTTAAGGGTGGTTTGTTGAAACCTTATTCAACTGGTTTAGATATGCATTGAAGTTATTGGATCAGGCCTCCAAACAAAAGTTCCTTGATGGGTAGGGGCATAACTCTATGGGTCATGACTTGGAGTCCATGGGTGCTAATTGTTGAATATTTTGGAAAAATGCCTCCCTTTCTGAAGAAACAAACCACATCTTTTACAAATCCTCACTATCTAAATATTTTACAAATCGTGACTTATTAAAAATGCCTCCTTGTCTAAAGAAACATAGCAAAATTATACAAAACGAGAGCACTATATTGCCACTAAGATATGGGAGAATCAAATATCCTTAGAATAACTTCAATACAAAGATAGGGCATAAAGATCTATTGTTTCTACATCCTTCAGCTTGGATCCACTAAACCCATAAGTAGGTGAATGCATGGTGAACCTGTTTTCCATGTTGAGCACATTAGTTGGAAATTAAATGTTGAGGTGTATCCATAGCATGTAAATTACTATGTATCCATATAGAGGCCAATATCAACACACCCAATCCATTTGATTCAGTATCTAAACAAATATAATAACTACACCCATGATTTTAGAGGATCTACAACTCAAAGGTGCATTTATTAAGAGGATTTGTAGCTCAAAATTGCAAATTTCCAGTTGACCTCCCAAACCTACATCCAAACTATAGAAGGTAGTCACACAAGGTATATTTTACCCTAGTCTTTCCAAATGACATAATAAAAAGTAAATACCATGAAATTTCATCATAAAAACCATTGTTCTTGTGAAATAATGGATAGTGGTAGGAAAATTAGACAATAGGTAATGGGAAAAATATAATGAACATGCAACAAAATATAGACAATTTCATCTCCCAACACCTATCCCTAATTGAATATTTTGCAGGTCCCATATACAACAACCTAGCAGTAGGAATCTGTTTTAGTTTCTTCTAGAGATAAGTAAATGAAATAAGTTCTTATCTAGTCTAGGGAATATTTCTTTTGATATTCTATGTCTCTGAACCCAAATTGTGCAGTAAACTTTGCCCAATATCTTGATTCATCTTCATCCTTGAGAGTTTCCCATAAAAGTGGACAATGGTCCTTAAGTCATATCTAGTGAGTACTCAATGCCTTTACACAATCTATGTACCTATGAACTTTGTCCAAGGACAATATGAATGTATAGAGGGAAAGAGGCTCCCTTTTCTCCATCTCATTAGTATGTGATTGTTGCCTTCACTTGATATAGAGGATGGTTTCCAGCCTATTATTAGAAATCCAAGTTTAACACAAGGATATGGATGTGGTTTGTCTCCCTATGAAAGTGACTATGAATTCAAGATTGTTCAATTTGGAACCTCTTTCCTTGTACAATTCTTGTGGTTTGAGTTTTTCTCTAATACCGAGCCCTCTTGTATTTTTGTCATTCTCTAGAAAGGACTTGACCATGTTCTAGGTGAGTTGATTCCTCATATAAGATGAAAAGTATTGAATTTGGATATTCCCCACAAGGGGTTGAGGGTACCAATTTTCTACTCCTGTCATCAGCGGATCTTGCAAATAAATATCACAAAGCATATTATTCTATGCTTTACTACACTTGAGGTAGATCTGTGTGAATTTATCCTTGTCATTGAGATAACACCTAGTGTTGAATGCTAAGAACCTAGATTGTAATGAAGCAACTTGAATCTCCAGCATTAGATGTCTTTTGATTCCTAAAAAATAGACCTCTTGGATAAGCTACAAAACTTGTCTATTTCTGTTTCTTCTTCAGGGAATGAGCTCTTCTTGCAATTTGGATTTGACTGATAGTGTAGTTTGCTTCAATTCTGTTGGACACGCCAACGCTGCACTTAGATGTTAACACGACTCTGATACCACCTGCCAAGCATATATTAATCCTTGATATTGGCCAAACTTTGTTCCAATTAAATTTTTCCATAGAGATAACCTCTCAATTTTGTTCAATACACTTGATTACAATGTCATCAGAAGTACATTAAATTGAAACTACAATCTAATAAATCTTCTGGACAATAATAAAAACATCTTTAGATTTTCACATATGACCTAGATGAATAAATTTAACTTGTCTTAAACTAAAAGAAGTCAGTGTAGTTGGATTTCATTCGACTTTTCAAATATATACAATCTTCAGTTATAAAGAGGAAATCCAAAGATTCAGAAAGAAATAGGTAAAATATGATGATATTGGATAAAACCCTTTGCCACTTGGCAAGTGGCAACTCTACTAGAATCAAATCAAAATTACAGAATATATTCTACACAAACATCCATACGCAATATCATTGCTAGGAAGAATCAAATAATACTCTTCCATCCAATCCCTTAGGGACATCAACCCATTTAAGCTGCATTTCCAGCTCACCAGACTCAACATTATGAATCCTTAAGAACATGTCTTGAATCATGTTTCCATCAATATAGTGGATGCAACTTTCTCTAGCCAGATAATTCTCCCTTGAGGGCACCAATTTGCGAATTGGTGTGCAGTTTGAGTTCTCTTCAAGAATTTCCGCATTCTTACATATGAAAAAAGAGGTTGCAGATCTATTTCAGCATCCCCCATCTCATCATCTGCACTAAAGGTATCCTTATCAAAGACTTTTTGCAATATTTCAATGCAATTACTTGGAATCATTTTCCTTAAATTTAGCAGAGATAATTAAACAAAGACAAATTGCCTACCAATAGTTGGGATCAAACAATAATTTAAATGACCTATTTTCCCCATCACTTTTTCATACTTTGAATTGCTAAAAACAGTTACAAATTAACATCCACAACACTTCTAATATTTTTGAACATACCAGACTTGTATAACAATCCAAATGACTTTTAGTTTGAGCACCATTGTCACATGTTTGAAACTGCAGGTTATAATTACTACCACATATAAAGTTGTTTAAAGCACAATTACTAGATCATATAACATAAGATAATATAGTTTTATTAATTTCCAAGAAAAGACCACAAAAGTAGGTCAAAGGGACTAAAAAAGTACATCATGTGTCATTACAAAGAGGGATTTCGAAGGCATATCATAGAATAATGCTAAAAGCAAAAAGATAAATAAGATCTAACATACAAATATGCTAGCACTCTTTGGAGTCAGGATGTAATGATCTTGATGTTGATGTATCTTGATTTTTAGTATAATATATGCAGCATTTTCAAAACAAAAAAAATAGATAAATAGAAAAAAATAAACAAATTAGAGTTCAAGTTGGCATTGTTTCAAGGCATAGCAGTGGCCCTATTTATTCCAAAACCTTTTTAACTTTTAGAATCCATGCAATAGAAAGAAAAAATTTTGTGGAACAATTTTGACATGGAAATTACGACTATTAATAATGCTTTCTATGTATGGAGATGATATAGATGTGGCAGAGAATTTTCAATTAATATAAATTATTATAGTATCCAATATCTCTTGAAATAGTAGTATCAGTCCACTGTACATTAGAAATAGATCAGACAACTGCAAGCATTTAATAGTTTGAAATTTCCATCATGGGAAAGAATAATGTAGTGTTTGATGTGTAATTAACAAAATATGAAGCTTTCCAACAATGTGTACAACACAAGCCTACAACAAATGATGGGTTATTGAGCTAACTGATGTAGCTAGCATTTATTAATGGAAAATGATGGAAAATAACATCCTTTGGTAAATCAGCATTGATAATTTTATAGTTTCGAACATTAAGTTCAGAGCTATGAAAGACATATGGGCTTGTTACACGCAAACCTAAAAAACTGATTCAATCTTTTCATCTTGGAAAAGATTGAGGAAATATATTAATAGTTTGTTGCACAAAACAATTATAAAAAAAGGACTGATAGTTTCTATACCTTTGGCCTACTGCATTCCTTATCTATACCGGATTCAATAGGACATATTAATGGCATGATAAAAAGTACCCCATTTATGTCATTGTTGATGATGACCAATCACATCGTGTATCATTTTCCTATAGAAAACCTGCATCAGTTGAAGGAAATCATTCCGTGGCATGGATACCCCATGACAACCGTGTGGCAGGAATTGGAAATATGTGAGAGAAATTCAACACATTTCTAGCAGATTATGAGCTATCATGAAAATTAAATAGCCACGAAAAAATGCTTGATAACTCTTTAGAACAACATTTAAAGTTCATAGGCTATGTCACTCATAAACAGAGTAGTTGGAAATAGTGACAAGTTACATGAAATAGGGAAATGGATATGGTTTTTGAAAATACTAAATAGTTATTGGAAAATCCACTTTCAAAATCTCACAAAACCAGGAAAGGACTGTGTATGTGTGTGCATGCATATTGTGTATATACATACACCCAATACTACAAACATCTTTCATTATTTTGTATTATATTAAATCAACTCTCGAGTTTCAAGGAAGTATGAACATCATGATTCATGGAATATGCAATTCAATAACCCACCCCAACCATCCCCATAAATATCAATAGTCAAAGCCTGAAACTAAATGACCAAAGTCAAAATGGCCCTCAAGTATCATGGAGAAAATATGGAATGTAATCCCAGAATTCATCCTTTGGGGTCTCTGGAAAGAAAGAAACAATATTTTTATGAAAAGTAGAATCCCCTCTGAAGTGTATCCCACTTATGATTTTGATGATGGGTCTCTTACTATAAGTAATAGGATTTAGGAATAGGCCCTAATGTGTGGATAAATATTTGAACCCAATATGACTCTTAAAAACCTCTCTGTGATCCATTCTTGAACACATTTTTCTACATTCCTAGTGGGATCATTTGTTACTTTCTGTATCTTAAGAAACAATATACGAGCTTCAACCATCCCAATTGTTACTATGAAAATGGATTTTTCCATCCATATATCAACTATATTGAAGTCCTCATCATGGTGATATGAGGTATTCTTTCTCTCCATCTAGGAATTGATGTCTTAATTGTCACACATATTGGTATGGAAATAGTTCCTTCTACAAATTGACAATGAAGAAGTGTAGAACCTCAATGGAATAATATTGAATTGACAAGCACTGTCAATACTATTTGTGGTTGGATTGATGATTATTCATAGTGACATTTGAGCTCTTGTGAAGACATCCTATTTTCTATTTTGAGATCTTCAAGCAATGTGATAAGGTAAGAATGAAAAATAAGTCCACCAAATGATGATGAAAATAGCACGGTTTACCAACCCAATAAGTCACACTCAAAATCTAGCTTCAACCCTAGAAAATCGAACGAGTAAATCAAATTTTTCATATTTTCAATATTTGAGTGATCTCCAAGACTTCTAAGGAAAACACACAGTAGTATAGGCTTGTAGGTTATTCGTTTTATTCAAGGCACAACACATAGCATTTTTCCATAATTAAACACGTTGAGGTCTTGGTTTCTCAAATTAAACACATTTTGCATGGCATTGTGGCCCTAGAAAAAGCATAAAAAGGCTAAAAGCCTTGTGTCCATGGCAGTTACATCCCTTCCCAAAATATGTTTTTGGTAGTATAGAGTCTACAAAGTTTCTCCTATGTTTGGCTCTTTATTCCTACAAGTGACTTTATTTTTTATCAAATATATCCTTTGAATTTTGATTATAATTGTCATTTTTAGTGGAATCCTGAGTATTTTGATAGTTTTTGTGAAGTCTTTAGAAACTACATATTTTATGTGGGGTATAATGTATCTATAAGGCGAGGTTATGATAGGGTAATTGTTTTGGCATCCCATTTTGAGTTTTAGGAAATCCTTTTTGTTGTCCATTAAATGGAATGTGCTAAGCACAACTGGCCAATAATTGGCTTCTGCTAATGGACAATTGTCTACCTATTTATTATTGGCCTTGTTATGTCATCCTGGAAGGGTTTCTTTTAAAATTTGGTACAAAGTTTTAATATTCATTTGAATTGAACAAATAAGCAGGGAAAGTACTAGTTGATGGATTCTAGAGTATAGAAATAAGATTTCATGGTTTCTAATTTGGCTGACAAACATTTAGGTTTAGAGAACTTCAGGTTTGAGTATAATTTTGTTTAGGTTCAAAAACCCATTTAACACTTTCTTACACCTTCAAGTGAGGCATTTGTATCGATTAGGGAATTTTTCTTTAAACAAATGAATCTTCCTTTTAGAGGGATATGCTTGATTATTTTGGCTGGACCGAGCCTTTCATTCCATGGGTAACAAGGTCTCTACTTCTTTCATGAGAAAGAGTAACATCTGAGATGTGTGCATGCATGTTGATTTTCATGTGAAATATACATTTATATTTAAAGTTGTGATAAAATGTCAATGAATGTTGTTTGATTTTCCCAACTATTGTTTATGCACACTTGGACAAACCTTTGGAAGGTTTGTATTAATCAGCCAAACCCTATCCCTAGATTGGATAACAACTAAACCCTATCCATGTGTCTATTAATCATCCAAACCCTATCCATGTTCCTCTTTTGAATATACATGAAATTTGGTCCAAATAGTTATTAAAAAAACATAATCATAGCATGGACTCAACATGTATGCATGTATGTTGTTTGGTCATATGTCATCTTCTTCAAGCTTCTTTACCAAATACACATGGTATCATTAGTTTAAAAATGAGAGTAAATATATGCACCAAACTTATGGTGTGCAAATTTCAATATTAAAATGAATTTTTTTGATACCGTAATGTTTTCAAAATTGTGTGCAGGCTGGTAGTAGACATTTTCTATGACCTAATGGAATTATGGATAGTATTTTATGAGCCACATGTATTTTCTTTGACTTTCGTATTTTTTATGGACAAAATTTGATGAGCAACATGGTTCCCAAAATATATTCGGGGAACCTCAAGTTTGAGGTGAAGTTTCTGAATTTGCATTAAGAAACAACTCTCAAAATTTCCACACGGTATTAAAGAATATGACTTGACTGGGATTTCTCTCTTGGTGAAGAGGATTTAGGAGTTTCAGTCATTTCATACTTAGGAGAGGTGATTGAAATATTATAGGTTGGGTGTGAACTACTATTGTGCTTTGGAATAAGAGTTTGTACCCTAGAAAGGTTTCCCTACTTGATTTGATTGCTGATTTTTCTTTGAGGTTGCTTCAGATTTGTAGGGATTATTACTTTGGGTCAGAAAATGTGACCACTCACATTGCAGAGAAGAAGACTGGAAACCCGATATATGATGTTTTGGATGTATTATACTAGAGTGTGAGTTTCCCTAGGAAGTTTCTCTCGAGAAACAAGATTTCAACCATTTGTATGAGTGACATAGATACATTAATGGTTAGTTACTTGGATAGGATCACAGTGTTGAAAGATCACTTGGCTACCATATGGAAAAAATAGAAGGAAGAGAAGTTGGTTTCCATTATGTTGAATTGGTTTGATTCCTCTTTGAAATTTTTTGTATGTTGATTATTCAGTATAATACATCCAAATTCTAAAGAGTTCCTAACTAAAATCAAGACTAGTCTTGATTTTCCTAAAAGACTGAGTGTGCAATAAATATCTAATATCTGGAAATACCATCACAAACTAGAATGATAATCAACAATTGCATACCTCAATTTTTCATCATTTTGATTGAAAAAAACTTTTCCTTTCCTCCTCTTGGACATAAATATATACAAGTGTTAGGATTCAGGAACATAGATCTTAATTATACATAATATTAATATGAAGGAGACTTCGTCTGATTTCCAATATCATTGGATATCCATTAAATACGACATATATGCTATACTACCGACAAATTCAATTCATTTGTTATATGACTTTAGCCATGTCTACAGGGAGAACAATATGAGTGCAGAACGTTTATCCAAGGAAGCATTGAATATGAAGGTTGGCCTTCTCTCCTTCTCGTAACTTTTAGAAGGATAAATTGAGGAAGGCATGATACAGTTAATTTAAGAGCTTTTTTATTTATGTGGCATAGTCTTTTTTTGTTCTTTCAACTATGGGATACATTAGCATATTTCTTGTTTTAGCTGGGGATATAGATTTTGTTTTCATCCCCTTAGGGGTGTGTTTTCTCCACCCTCGATGCCTCCTTGGATAAGTTGTTTGGGCTCCTTATGTTCTCCGTGTGGTATTTCTACTTCAGTCATCTTGGTATTGTGGGTTTCGTCCCTCCCCTTGGGAATTTTTTTGATGCTTATGATCTCCACTCGTGTATGGAATGACTTATTTTCAGGACTATGCACAAGTTACCATTGATTCACTATTGAATATCAAGAAGAGCACCTCTTTTTCTTCTGAAAAAAGTTACAAAATATTTGCAAATGATTTTATTAGATATATTGAGATCCGTAAACTAGGTATTTAATATTTTTGGGTGGAAACAAAATAAATTAAAAAAGGTACACCTAAGAAATTTGTAAAAAACATAGCTTGTATTTTGAGATAAATTGGTTGAAGCATTTGCTATGGAACCACTTGATATCTATATCATGTTAAAGGACTATGTGATGAGTTGTTATACTAGGGAATTATTGATATTATTCAGGATAATGATATCATTATTATGTCATACTTATAAGTCTATCCAAGTTTTTTCTAGTATTTTTCTCTTATTTGCCAAGTTTTTTCCAACCATGGTGTAGGTAAAACCAAACAATTATTTGTCAGACTTGTCTTCCTTGAGCGAGGGGAGTTTTGGAAGGCTAGAGGAAAGTGAGACATCCAATAGGTCTACAAGGGATAGATCAACTAGATGTAAGAAGATCAAAAGAAAATTCAAGAAACGCATGGAATTTTTTCTCAGAGGAGGGGAGTCATGTTCCTATAATGATGAGACAATAGGAAACATCAAGGTTCCCTTAAGGTACATACATCTAGTGAAACAATGTGTACCTAGGGATCTTCCTCAATTCAACACTGATTTTTGTGTGAATGAGAGGATATATAGAATTGCACCATTGTTATTACATGGATTGGGGTTGTTTTGCATGGATGGCATAAAGGTCGATTACGACAGATGTACATAATTGCTAGAGTATGTTGGACCCTCTTACAACTACAATGATTTGATGTGCCAGGTCCAATATACATGAAGTATGCATAGATATGGGTTGTCAGCAAATTATTTACAATTGAAAGACAAAGATAAAAATAAAGGAGCAATGTTGTACATTGACAGAAGGCCAAAAAAACTGTGAATATTGCGGGGTTTATAAATAGTACACAACCAGGGTCTACACTTAAGAAACCCAAATGCATATTTGAGGTGCGTGAAGGAAACCATGTCTTTGTATGTGACATTAAATCAATAGTTGTTGGGGAAGAGTTGATTATTAATTACAATTTGAATCGAGTTGATACGAAAATGGTTAGTATGGATGTGGTACATCCAAAAATTTACCCAACCTTTTATTAATTATTTTAACATCTTTAGGATTTTTCGTGAGCAGATAATTATATTTTTTTATTAAATTTCCTATGTTGACTTCACAGGGAGGTGATGGGGGGCACATCAGCCCAACAATAAGTGAGAGGAGTACACAATCCACGAGGCAACATGTATACATCAAAATGTTATGTTATTAAATTGTTTTAGTGAGTATTTTTGTTTACTTAGGTAATTTTTAGTATGTTTTTTATGTAGGGTTCTGTCAGGGGCACCTCCCTCAAAGTAGATGTTACTAGACCTGCCTCAAGGCAGTAGGTATACATCGATATTACCATTGTAAAAATTTAATACGTACAAACAATTATGTTGTTATGTTTTTTCAATAGTATATTCGATTCGTTTCTATAATCTTATCTGTTTTTCATCCAGAGTGTTGATCGGGGAATCCACCCGATAATTGATCAAACGACTGCAGGCTTGGGGCAACAGGTGAACCTGAATGTAATTCTACATTTTAAATACTTTAAAATTGTACACATGTATAACATGTAGCACAAGGATATTTTTACAGGAGAATTATATCCCAAGGGAGAAATTAGGAGGTTTCAAATTTTTTAATGGGAGAATGTTGTATATTAAATTGAATTTGAAAAATAAAATTAATCACCCGATATTTATTAACAAAATCATGTCTCACATGGGTTTCTCCCTTTAGTAGTTTTGCATAGAAATGGCATTCACCCCCTATTTTTGCTCAGGAATCTCTAATTTTCCCCCCTGATTTCCATGAAATTTGGGCAAAATGTGGCATTCGCCCCCCAATTTCCATTGGGCGATTTTTGCTCAGGTTTCTCTAATTTGCCCCTTGATTTCCATGAAATTTGGGAAAAATGTGACATTCGCCCCCGCATTTCCATGAGATTTATGTATACTGTGGCATTTGCCCCCAATTTCCATGAGGTTGATGCATACACTATTATTCATACCCGATTTCGACAAGATTTATGCATTGTGGCATTTCCTACATATCTAGTAGTTCGCCCTTATACAATCCCTATGATGCATCCATCTGGAACTATCACGAATGACTTATTATTTCAACACAAGCAACAACGATTTTGAAATTTACAGATACTTAAAGACTGAGACTCGAGGTTCAAGATTAAGGAATTTACACATTGTATTAGCATTCGCATTTTGTCCATGTCTCAGCGTTACCTAGAGACAATGCATGTAATGGGTACACCATATAGAGGTATGTTATTTTATTTCTCATTTGAAAACATTTTATTCACCCAAACCGTAAGAGGGTTTATGTTGGTTTCTCTTTGAGCAAGTTTTACCATTATAGGAAGGAAAAAAAATTCTTCGATATTATTGTGTGCAAGTATAATGGAAGATCACACTCCTCCTCATCCTTCTCCTCTAGCTCAAATAATTTTGATAAAAGTTCATTTTTTCCTTATTGTATGTAGGTTTCCATAAGGAGCATCTAGAGCTAGATCAAATAGCGTGGACATCATACTAATCATTGGAAAAACATAAGAAAACAAGTATTTCTCTTTTCTACATTTTACTTTCTCTTGCATGTAATTTATAAGAGAAATCCCCCTCCCCCCCAAAATTGCATTGTTGTGAATTAACCACAAATGGAAAAATGCACCATTCCATTAAAGGATCAACAAAACAAATTCTAGCGTTCAGAGTGCATGAAATTGTAAACATATTCATGGAGAGAGGCTCATGGTCTCTTGTAGTTGCATGGTAAGAAGTTTCAAAGAGTGATCAAGAAGGCCTTGGACGCGATTGGTATATATTAGGCCTCTTTCCACTTTTGTACCCTCCTCATAATGACATAGTTGAAACTATCCATTGTGCATTATAATTTTAAGTAGAAATAGTTGTAAGGCTGGTTAGAGAAGATGAACCTACCATTTCCAAGGAGATAGGAATGTGCCCTAGAAACATGTACCCTTACACTACATTGTTTGAGATTCACAACCATGATAGTGGTATGCTAGACATGGTGGATTCAGATTTGATAGAGCATCCCAATGGCTTTGTTGGCATGTTTGTAGAGGACAAATATGTATTCATACAACATGCTTAAAAGATGAAGTATATAGGGAGATTTATAATATTCCTAAGGAACTTGTAGTGGTAAATAAGGATTTTCCTTGATAACAGTTCATGGCAATGGCTACTTGCCAGTACAAAGCCAATGATTAATCAAGGAAAAAAAAACTAGTTCTACACTCAAAATTCCAAGATTTGTTATAATCATTGAAACAAAATAGCCATGAGACATTATAACCCATGCCAAAAATGAAAAAAAAACTTGAACTCTGATCCTATTGATGGCTCTCATGTTGGCTTTTCTCAAAGGTTTTGGTGGTTCGAAATAACCCGGGGGATGTCTTCTTGAGAGTATAACAACCTTATTCAAGAATATAATTTGTGTTCATTTCATTCTTTGATTATTGAAGCTATTTCTTAATTACATATCTCATCGCTGCCATTAACATGCAAATTGCAGGTTTGATAGGGATCTTTGCAATTTTTGTAGTGAATTAATTTTTTATAAAAAAGGAGGGTGTACAACCTCATATATATCTAATTAACTTATTTAGTTTATAAACTACTTGAATCACAACTTATTTAATTTATAAGCTACTTGAGTTTCCCAAATTCATGTGCAACAATAATAAAAAGTTATAGTTCCTATTGATGATCCTTTGAACTTCTTGAGAGAAATGCATTTGAAACTTTGTTTATGGACATTGGTTTTTCATAGTAATTATCTTGAACAATGTGAATTTATGGCCATTTATTTTCTTTGGTAATCATGAAGTAGCAGGAATTAATTTAGGGACCTTGTAATTGATGGAATTATCTCAATAAGTTTTTGTAATTGATGTAGTTCAGCCAAATTTATTTCACTGGAGACTTTTCTATGTCCATATAAAAAATTATCTGTTACTGAATGCTCACCTTAGAATACTGATCCATGAAAGAATTGAACCAATCCTATGAATTAAACTAATTTCCTTCTTGATACCTTCTAGTATGTATCGAGGCTTATGGTTTTTCTTTCTCTGTACCTTCATTCCTCATATTTTATTTTTCAAATGATTATCCTAAAGATTCATCAACATAATATTTCATGCATAATCATCATCGAAGGCTCTCCCCTCCAACCATGAGTTCCACTCATGCCCTCATGTGTTACAACTGTCCTGTTTCATGTGTGGGCTACGGTATCCTCTTGTGCACACACTACTAGTGTCATATGAACCAGGAACCTTTGTACTATACCCATCCTAGAAAATAAGGGATCCATCCATGTCAGTATCGGTTGGTCCTTGGAGTATGTCTCCAATAAACACATCTAAAACTACAACCAGAACCATTAATGGCCCCGCCACAAGAAGTAACTTATAACCTCCATATTTCCCAACATGTATAGAGCCAACCATCTCCAATTCATGTCTCTCCTCTCGTACCTGTATATCTCAATGAGGCTCCTCTTTTGCATCATAAATACTATTGTCCTCCTCATGTATATCACCTGTCACAAATGTATGGACTCTTGCTATAGATGATGAAGAGTGTACCAACTCCAACTCGCCACACAACTTGTCCACATGCATATTGGATTCCTAAAGAGTTATCTAAGTGCTCTTCAAGGAATCTCTAGTAACCAAAGGTTCATAGGTGGTCTCCTCTACTAAGCACTTCCTTTTCAATGTCTTGTATGCACAACTCCCTAGAGGTCAGTTCAATAACCAAAGGAAATTCACCCAACATCCCATCCTCGTCATATCTAGGTGCTAACACACCTGGATCCTCACAAGCACCACTATTGAGGTGAGATGTTGAATCCTTAGCATTGGATGATCACAAAGCTACAACACATGTGCTACATTTATGTCCTTCCATCTATCCCTCAGATGTGTTGGTGTCACTGGTCTCATGGGATAGCTCTAAGGCTTCCTACACTTGTCCTTCATGCCCATCTTTCTTCAATCCCCACATTATGCTTTTAAACAGATTCTAATCTAAATCCTTGGGCCAACTTCCATACTCGATGATATAATAGTCATATAATAAAAATGTTGCACATACCTCATCACCCAAGTCTAGATATTTCTAATATCAAGGTAAGAATTGAAGTGCTGCTAACCTCTCCAAATTCTCTAACAAGATCCTTTTTCATTGTCTTCATGTTCTCACAAGATGGAAAGAAACCTGTGCTCTGACATGCACTTAACCAAAATTGACATGCACTGACATGCACCTTACTAGAATTGATATGGACTGAAATGCACTAAGATGTATCAACATGCACTGATATGCACTACACCAGAACTGACATGCACTCACATGCATTTCCTTGCATTTATTTATTCAACCTGCTTTAGCATCATGCACCTGAAACAATATGTTATGTTTCCACAACTGGAAATAATCATGCTCTAATACCACTGTAAGATCCCTTCCCAATATAAATGAAGAATAAGGAAGAATTATACTATTGCTATGGAAGTTATATGATCTGGTGTTTCGTCAAACGATTCTTATGCAACAATTGGGATATTCTTTAGTGTTATTATCAACTCTGAATGTGTTTGTTTGTTTTTTTGGAGAGTATTTATCATTTATGAAATGAAATACAAATTTTTTTCCACACAACATACTTTGAGAATTACCCAAGAGAAGAATAACTTGCATACATTAAATATACTCAAAACAGTCATTAAGGAAATATGATCTATTAGCCAAAAATATAATTACATGCCTGAATATCGCTTGTGGATAGATATGAGTTTGATAGCCTTTTAACCCAGTAATTAGGATCTTGTTTATAGATGTAGCAAAATTTTGAGTTCCCTAGAATTTTTACAGAATATGTATCATAGAAGGAAGCCTTGTGTATTACACACCAAACTCCTATAGCAACTTGTATTCTTCTTAGAATGGCTTCAAATCACACATTGTTTATGGAATTGTCTTCCAATACTGTCACTGCCACTATTCACATCAGACTTTGTTGGTGTCACAACTTGTACAGGAGGTTACAACCACTATTTATACCACTTTGATGCTACGAACTATTTCAAGGTTGGAGAAGAATTCCTACCAGAAAACCACGACTTAAGAAATATATGCTGAGTACCCCCTTTCTATAACACTCTTACATAGTGTGCCCTCTCAAGATTCCCTTTGATACCCACAAACAATCTGAGACTGAATTGTGACAGTGTACAAGGAATATCATGATATATTACTGTAAAATTCACCTCTCTTCACCTGTCCAACAATAACATGATCAATAAAATGACTAACAGTGAAAGGATGGTTCTTCTCACTGTTGTAGTGATTCATATATTTCTTCTTAATAGCAGCTTCAAAGGAAAGTGGGTCAAGCCCTCCTTTTACCCAATATAAAGAATGTATGATATTAAGGGGAACATTATCACACCCTCACAAGTGTGCCCTTTCTCCAACCTCAGCCAAGAAGCTTCTCAAAATAAAAGTGAAGGAGTACTTTCTCAAGCAAGTGTGCCCTTTTCTTCAAATGATATCTCCAATATATATTCCTTCTCACACTCAGTTATCCAATAGATCTGTTCCTTTCCTTAGCAAGGAAACTCAATCAATAACAAACCACAATGATGGTGATTCACCCAGTTATGAAGTTAGTCAATATATGCACTTAAAATCCATGGATTCCTTCTCAGTGAAGCACACAATGATAGATATGAATGATCTATCCTCTAAATTAGCTAAGATGGATAGATTTCACCATCGAATCCAATGTGGTCAATGGTTTCCATCCTTAACACTCCAAAAGCTCAGAGAGCTATCCATTGTGTTTTTTCAAAAGTGAATAATAATAATGGACACCTAGCCATTCTCTTTTTACCTTTCCATGACACATGCAACTTTACTTACGCATGCATGCAATTATAATTATGCATACCACATGCATTTTGAATTATACATTGCATGTTGCACATGTCACTTGATACTACTTAATTGGCCCCCTTTTCCACTAATCACTTCATATCCCTTCTAATAATGTGCTTTCATCCTCATGTGGCATCAGTCATTAGTTAATTCCCTAGTTTGCCAAAAACATGACATTACAAGCTTGTCAAAGAAGGGAGGTACCATAACATTGTCATCAAATGATTAACCTAGTATAGGAAATTTTTAGTATAGGAGAGGTAGGGAGCACCTTGGGAGCATGCTCCCGAAATTGGGAGCGTTTTGGGAGTGAGATTCCAAAGGTTGTGAGCTTTGTGAGTGGTAGCGGGAGCGAGGGGGGTGGGGGCGCTCCCTCACATCATAGATCCACAGAATACTATTGTAGGTTTTATTCCTTCAATCACGAGGATATGATCTTATACAACTGAAGAATTATTACAAGAGGAATACATATTATTCCTTATCTGATGCATAGAAAATGAAGTTTGATCTTACAAGCCATTATATACATTTCATAATGTCTCCATAAATATTTTGGTGAGGTTAAACCTCTTCTTTAGCAGTTTAAATAATTGAGTCTTTGTTTCCTATCTTTTTCAGCACATATTTTTCTTTTTGGGAGTGCTCAATAACATTGATAATTGATACATTTATTAATTATTGTAAAATTCCTATTTTGTTATGAATGTGGCCTCTTGAGGCTTGGATGTGACTGGTGTTTCCCATGTGAATCCCTTTTGAAACTCATATATTCTCATTTGGTTCTCGTTCTTTTGAAATCTTTGATCATGTTGACTTGACAAGTCGATCTGGTTTTCAACAACTGTCCAGATTTCTGGAAGGCCCTCTTCCTCTATTTTTGAGAGTGTCTTCTAGGGAGAGAGGCTTTTTATATCTATAATGTGACTCACCAATGCAAAAAACTGGTATTTGGTTAGCATTTTTATTGTTTTGTTGGTCGCATCTATTTTTTCATGCTTTCTTGACTTTGTTATTGTGTACTCGTGATATAGGGATAAAAGAGTCCCTTGCAGCCTTGTATGATAAATACTTAATACACATTCCCAAGTACTCCCAATTATAAAAAATTAATGTATTTTTAATTTTTATTTCATCATGTGCAATAAAAAACATGTGCACATTTACACATCATACCTATGATGAATGGAGTAGTAGAGTAGGTGAAAAACTCCAAGATGGAACTGATTGCAAAGCTACCTTTTCCGCTTAGGGGTAATTTTTGCCAACTGTACATTGAGCCAGTTTTTATTGACAATGCAATTTGAATTCTTACGAGCAAGTCTTTTTGTATTTTGCTTAACTTAAGGATCCCTTTAGCTCTTATCATTTCCCCACCTCTGGGTCATAACATTGTATCCTAATCATGGTAGCATACATTTCATCCTAATTTAGTTATCTCACCTTATCCATTAACATTGTACCTGATTTTATGAAATGTATTTAAAGAGATGTGCACAAATACTCTGAAAGCAAATTTTGTTGAAATTTATTCAATGATTATTTTCCTTCAATCTATTTAAGTGCACCTTTGTAACCTTTTTGGTATATTTATTTCATTTATGCCTCTAATAATGTTGGTCATTTCATAGTTCAACCCTGTAATAGATGAGATGAGTCAGAAGACACGCTATTTAAGAATCCCTTTATCTTGACACAGTCAAACAGATCTAGCATGTTCATGATAGAAATAATCTCTTTCGACTTATATTTCATATAATAATTAAGTTCAAGATATGAAATAGCTATGGAAATTGAACCCAGTGATAGAACAATTTTACTCACAACAATTATCAATTGATCATGCAAAATCACTCACAAAAGAGACTGAAAATGGAGCTGAACACTAAACTGTATTAACTCAGTGTACAATAGCCTACCATGTAACATAATATGTTGCTGCATTAAATAATTACATAGTATATTTGAATGCATGAGGAGGCAATTCGAATCTAGTCAAAAGCAGGCTTACTAAAATTAAGCAATTCCCCCATAGGTGCATAAAGTAGTTTCCAAATCAGTCATGGAGCTCACGAATTGGAAAAAGCACTTAGGCAACCTAAAGAGTGATGGAATGAAAACTCATACATGCTTTTCAAAGGAGAAAAGAGTGGAGGATGTGGAGGACAAAAAACTAGTTAACCTCACCTAGTCAAACTTTCCCAATTGCCTTAAAGCACTGAAAAAGCAGGCAATAAAGCAGAAAAAGCAAAAGGGCACCTAGGAGACCAGGAATAAAGTAGAATTGATTCCTTGAGGTTTCCCATGCGCTACATGAGTCAAAATAGGAAAGTTTGACCACTATGGATAGGCAAATGACAACTTGCATAAGGTGGGACACATGAACTAGGCAAATAAGACAAAAATAATTAAATTAATGTCTAAGGTAGCTAACTATGGGTTGATTATTATAAAACCCCCCTTAATCCTGAATTATGAGTAATATATCAGAAAATTATAGGGCCTAGCAACAAGGCTTAGTCACCCTTTACATACTGCATGTCCATTTAAACAAGGAAAGAGGCAAAAGCCACATGGGAAAATCCTCCCTTAAACATGGACTGTAAAACAAAATTTGGAAATCTTGTCTTCACTCATGCTTCACAGCATGATCAGCAATCCCCAGCAGTGATTTGAGATTGCTGAAGGTCTTCTCACAAAATTCTTTGGTGAAGATATCAGCTACTTGTTCTGAAGATGAACAGAAGAGTAGGTGAATGGTGCCATCATGCACAAGCTCTCTGATGTAGTGCATATGGATCTCAATTTGTTTGGTTCTCTGCTTGTGAACTAGATCTTTGCAGATTCAAATGGTACTCTGGTTATCACAGTAGATGGTAGTTGAGTACTCTGATTCGAAACCACACTCTCCAAGTAATCCCTACAACCATAAACATTGAGTTGCTACATTAACAACTCCTTTGTACTCTGCTTCTGTAGATGAGAGTGCAATGGCACTCTGTTTCTTGCTTGACCAGCTGATTGGCCCTTCTGCAAGCATGAACACATATCCTGATGTGGACTTTCTATCTGTGCTATCACCTGCCCAATCACTGTCAGTAAATCCAATCAAATCAATATCAGATTTTGCTTTATAGAAGATCCCATGTGTCCTTGTTCCCTGAACAAAGTTAAGGATCCTTTTGGCTACTTTCCAATGGATCTCATGAGGCTGATCCATGTATCTAGAAGCCACACTTACTGTATAATAAATATCAGGTCTAGTATGTGTAAGATACAACAAACATCCAATCAATTGCCTATACAGTGTATTGTTTACCATAGGTGAAGAATCAGCTTCTTCCAGGTTCACTCCTGAAAGGAAAGGAGTCTTGCTTGGTTTGCAGTCCTTCATTTTGAATTTGTTCAGAAAATACAAGGCATACTTGGACTGGTGCACCTTTATTCCAGCTTTGGTTTAAGCAATCTCAAGCCCCAAAAATTGGCTTAAGAGCCCCAAGTCTGTCATGGAGAAGGCTTGGTTCATTGCACCCTTCAAGGAAGCAATCTCATCCTTTGAGCTTCCTGTAATGAGGAGGTCATCAACATATAACACAATGATCATTAATGAACCATTAATTAACTTCAAATATACATTTGGATCTGATTTGCACCGAACAAAATTCAGTAATAGCAAGAAGCTATCAATCTTGGCATACCAAGCCCTGGGGGCTTGCTTTAGCCCATACAATGACTTTCTCAACCTGCACACAAGAGAAGGGTTAGTAGAAAATCCTTGAGGCTGCTGCATATATATATCTTCAGTGAGATCTCCATTCAGGAAGGCACACTTTACATTCATGTGATGTACATCCCATTGCTTTGAGGCTGCAATGGCTAAGGCTAGCCTAATGGAGTCCATCTTTGCCACTAGTGCAAAGGTCTCATTGTAATCTATGCCATGAACCTGTGAGTAGCCCTTGGCTACCAATATGGCCTTGTACTTTAGAGGTGAACCATCAACCGAAAATTTGGTCTTGTAGACCCACTTACACTGAACTAACTTCCTCCCTGGGGGAAGATCCACTAGCTCTCATGTGTTGCTCTTCTAGAGTGAGATGAACTCTTCCTTCATGGATGCTTTCCATCTTGGATCTCCTGCTGCTTCTTCATATGTTTGAGGATCTGATTCCACCATCAAATAGCATTTATCAGCAAACATAGGATCCTTCATGCACAGACCACTCTCAAATTGAGATCTAGTCCTCCTTGGGTCATTGGGATCCCCAGCTAGATCGCCTGCTGCATGTAGTGTCTTGGCTGCCCATTTTGGCCTTGTAGGGATGTTAGGGTATACAATAAACTCATCACTATCATACATATCAGAATCAGCATGTTCAACAAACTCTTCACTTACTTTCATAGGTTCAGGTGGTGAAGAGGTTTCTCCAACTTCCACTGCTGCAAGGGGTTCTTCTTGAAACTGAACACACCTTTCAATGAAGGCTTTGTTTGTGCTCAAATTTATCAGCTTGTACCCTTTTGAATCTTCAGAGTACCCAACAAATAGGCACTCTTGGCTTTGGGGCTGCAAAGCCTTTCTCTTTTCTGTTGGAATTCTAGCCCAAGCCCTTGAGCCAAAAATCCTGAAATGGGTCACATCTGGCTTGTGCCCACTCCATGATTCGAAAGGAGTCATACCATCAAGATGTTTGTGAGGCAACCTATTCTGGATATAGGCTGCAAAGTTGATAATTTCATCCCAGTACTTTGGTGGCAAAGTTTTGGCCTCCATCCGGCATGTTGCCATCTCCTTCAATGATCTGTTCTTCCTCTCAGCAACACCATTCTGCTGTGGTGTGTAAGGGATAGAATGCTGCATATGAATACCTGCATTTGCACAATAATTAATAAACTCAGACTTGAAATACTCACCACCATTGTCAGATCTGAGGACCTTGAGTTTCCTCCCAGACTAGTTTTCAACCAAAGCCTTAAAGACTTTGAAGAGGCCAAAAATTTCAGACTTGTGTTTCAGGAAGTAAACCCAACAATACCTGGAAAAGTCATCTATGAAAGTCAATTCATATTTGTCTTGACTCATGGACATATGAGGGAATGGGCCAGAAACATCATTGTGGATCAGCTCGATGGGTGCAGAGGTTCTCTCATGACTAGCTCTCTCAAATTTATGCTCTGGGTGTTTTCCTAGGATACAACCTTGGCAGACTCCTTTGGAAAATTTTATCTTGGGCAACCCTATGACCATCTCTTTTTCACTAAGATCAGAAATATACTTGTAATTTAGGTGGCCAAATATTTCATGCCAAAGCTTGCTTGCCTCATTAGCATGAATTAGAAGAGCAGAGGGGTTTGAGTAGGGTAGGAAGTGTGAGAACATGTATACCTTTTGAGCATGATTTGCAACTCCTTTTGCAATGAATTTACCACTTGAGATCTCTGTGATCTCAACTTCATCAGGGGAGAATATGACCCTCTTTGGAGACCCAATGTGAGTCATCTGGTACACTGATAAGAGGTTGGAGGCAATACCAGGCACATACAACACATTGCTGAACTGACCATGATCAAGATCAATCCTCCCTTTGCCCAAACTTTCAGTGAGAGAGTCATCTCCCAGTACTATAGGTGATCCCTTCGACATGTCAAGTGAGGAAAATGCCTCCTTGGTCAAAACCATGTGCCTTGAAGCTCCAGAATCAATGATAAAACCGGGTGAGCTTGATGTTCCAGCAACCAATGCATGAACTCTCTCTCTGTCATCTGAACTTGATCCTCCTTCTCTCTTCTTTGAGCTGTCTGGAAGGGAGATGCCATTCTTCTCCAGGAGTTGGGTCAGCATGTCTATTTGCTTCTTCATATAAGAACTGTCAGTGTGATTTCCCTTATTGCAGTATGCGCACTTGCTCATTTCTCCTTTGTTTTTCTTCTTCTAGTAGTTCTTCTTGGAACCTTGTGGCTCCTCCGGAGACTTGTTCTTGTCTCTCTTTTGCTCAGGTGGCTTTTTAGCTTTCTTTTTGCTTTTTGAATCCACCCTCGAATCTCCAGCAACCAGATCTTGGCCTTTGGATGGTTTGATGGTGCCCATCATCACCAGCTTGTCATGTTCTTATGTGAGAGATTCCATGAAATCTGCAAGGCTAGGCATCTTCTAGGTTCAAGCTGTCAACTTTGTGGCATAGAAGGTCGAAAAAAACACTGAATAGTCAGGGAAAAGCTTCGAGAGAATGGTCAATACCAGCTGATCATCCTTCTTTTCGATCCCACATTGTTTTAGCTGCAAAACAAGTGCTTTGAACTTGAAGAAATAGAGTTGCAGGGATTCAAAGATATTTGGACTCAGGGAGATCAGTTCATTTTCTATTTTATGTCCCCTCATTTCATCTGTCTTTCCAAAAATATTAGTAAGCTTCTCCCATACTTCATTCGGTGATGTCAATCCATCAAGATGGAAAAGGAGGTCTCTGGAAATACTCAAACACAGGAGACCATAGGCCTCATCCCTCCTGTTGTGCCATTTTATCTTCTCTATAGCTGCATTGGGCTCTGCTTCTATTGCCATAGTCACCCTGTAGAGGCCTTTGACTCTCAACAGTATCTCTATCTCTGCTTTCCATTCAAAAAAGTTGAAGGGAGTTAAGATGATCTTCTGAGATTGATCCATAGCTTAGAAATTGTCCCGGCTGTCAGTAGAAGGATCCCAGTCACTGATGTCGAACCTGCAAAACAATTTTGAAGGAGAGAAATCGATCTACAATGGCTCTGATACCATGTGGAAATTGAACCCAGTGATAGAACAATTTTACTCACAACAATTATCAATTGATCATGCAAAATCACTCACAAAAGAGACTGAAAATGGAGTTGAACACTAAACTATATTAACTCAGTGTACAATAGCCTACCCTGTAACATAATAGGTTGCTGCATTAAATAATTACATAGCAGATTTGAATGCATGAGGAGGAAATTCGAATCTAGTCAAAAGCAGGCTTACTAAAATTAAGCAATTCCCCCATAGGTGCATAAAGTAGTTTCCAAATCAGTCATGGAGCTCACGAATTGGAAAAATCACTTAGGAAAGCTAAAGAGTGATGGAATGACAACTCATACATGCTTTTCAAAGGATAAAAGAGTGGAGGATGTGGAGGACAAAAAACTAGTTAACCTCACCTAGTCAAACTTTCCTAATTGCCTTAAAGCACTGAAAAAGCAGGCAATAAAGCAGAAAAAGAAGAAGGGCACCTAGGAGACCATGAATAAAGCAGAATTGATTCCTTGAGGTTTCCCATGCGCTACATGAGTTAAAATAGGCAAGTTTGACCACTATGGAAAGGCAAATGACAACTTGCATAAGGTGGGACACATGAACTAGGAAAATAAGACAAAAATAATTAAATTAATGTCTAAGGTAGCTAACTATGGGTTGATTATTCTAACAGTAGCAATTTGTTGTCAATAGTACAAAATTTTTCTACTTTGTTCTATCATAATGGAGAGAGCATGCATATAGCAAGTAGATGAAGACCAATAAGTGATTATACTGTCAAATACATAGTGAAAGATGTCAATTTGTATAACAAATGGTATTACATTAAATTTGTAATTAATTTCATAATTTAGTTGAAATTAAACCAGTACTTTATCAGTATCTTCAAGTGACCACAAGAATTTTATGGGACTAAAAGACAAATGAACATGTAAGGTACAACCAATCAGGGAGTTATTACTGTTCCACTCAAGAGAAATATATCTGATCTGTATATATTTATAAAAATAGAAAATGAAATAGAAAAGAATAGAGAGGTCAGTGTTAAAAATGGTACAATGTGAAGAAACCATAAACAAGGGTAGGTTTTGAATTATCATGAAGAAATTGCACCATTAAAACCTAGGTCAAATACAGATGCTCCAATTTGCAGCAATCAACTATGGTCAATTCAGATGCTCTAAATCTCTTTCTATCTCAGTCGAATTTTTGAATTTAACTTTATCTCTATTAATGTTGGCATCATTGGCTTGTAAAGAAGTATTATGAGTTTTTATATGGGATCCCTAAAGTGGTAGGCTAAGCTGACTTTGGGTGATGTTGGAATCCCTAACATGGGAAGTTATCTCACTCATAACTTTGTCATAAAACGTTAAGGGTTATAATCCCTTATTTCATGGAGATGTAAATTTATAATTTGAATTTTTGTAAAAATTATAAATGATATTACTATGAGGTTAGGTTCATTTGTGGTCCTAGTGGTTAACATTTTAATACAGAGAAGCCCCAATTTCCTTGTAAAATAAGCAAAGTAATTAAAAAAAAGTAGTACATTATGAAATACACCAAGTTAGCCCAGTTAAATGAGTCATTGAAGGGTATAAATAAAAAGGAACTCAGCTTATTTTTGTGAGTGTGTGGTGTGATTTGGCTCTGAATTAGGGGAATAAGATAGATCTCTAAGGCAGCGAACATGTGATAAGGCAAGGCAACTTTTTGAGATGATCTTCTGAGCTTTTCACTAAGGAAAATTTAGGACAGTCTAAGACAAATTCAGAGCTAACTAAGGCTTATTTATGACTGGGTTTGAGGAGTGTTTATGCATGTATTTGACAGATCGTTTAGCAGAATTCGACTGTGCATAAGGGCTAATTGTTCAACAGTGTGTTGATTGAATTGTATTGACCCCAAAGTGCAGATTTGTCTAAGTTTGTAAAGAAGATTGATTGTGTGCCTTAGATTGAGTTTTGAACATATGTTAATTAAGTTTATGAGTTGAGATTTAGTTAGTTTGAGTAATTATACAAAGCATATTTGATTGAGAATTTATGAGCAGACGCTGACTGATATTATAGCAGACTATTTGAATGAGTTCGGAAGGTTGAAGAGAGATAATTTGACTGTATTCTTTTGAGCTCTCCTTGGCTATGTCAAAGTCATATTTCAGTGAGTTTTAGAGAAAATTCTTTCATTTTATTTTAGGGATGATCTTGTAGTATCCTTTGATAGAGTTTGAGGGCACTCATTGACTGTGCCTAGGGAATATGTGATTGGGTTCCTTGAGAATATATTTTGAATGATTGGGCATTGGTTCATAAGCAATGAGTAGATTGAAGAGTAGGGCACGTGAGCAATTGGGTGGACCATTGATTGAGTTGTGGAAAAGTGGAAGCATGCCACCTTGGCAAGAGTGGTTTCCTATTGCAAGCTGGGTCTTGCACTTAAGGATTGGACTCCTCACCTCTTCTCAGTTGGTACTGAGAAAACCAGGTTGGGTCTTGGATTGATATTTGGTTCCCTTTGTATCAGTTGGAGATGATTGATAACTAATATTGTTGTCTTCCATGTATTCCAAAATACTATACATATAAATTTTTCCATACAAATCTGGTGTTATTCTTGCGATGTGATTTATTTTATGGCTTTTATAGGTTGATGACATGTTAATAATTTGTTATGATAATGATCCACTTAGTTAATGATGAAATATTCTTAGTTGTTGATGAAAATAATTGAAAACGTGTTAAATTATTTGCACACTGATTCACACCCCCCTTGTTAGTGTGCCCATTGTGTCTAACACTTTTGTGGTGTTCTCTATAAAGCCCAGAAAGGTGCCCTTCATTGGATAAATGCATCTGACAAAAAAAACAAAACATATATTTCTAGCATGATGATAACATATTGTAGATGGAATGATAGTATGAGCATTAACAAAAATCTTGAGTATATTAATGAGTGCATTGATTCTGTGTGATAGGTTTTTTCTTTTCCTTAGCATACATATTAATTGTTTTGTGGATAATATTATCATGTTTTTTTTCTCTGTTATCAAACCAATTGTCTATTATCTTTACTTGTGGAGGAATCATCCCAAGTAGAGAGTTTTGGACAACATCTTCCTCTAACCATTGTTTTTGTTGAACGAAAGGTATTTTTACATTGTTTTTGTTGATGTATTTGTAACTTCGGAATGTATTCACATGTATATCTTATGTATTGTACCCCGATGTTCCTATCGAGAGTATCAGTAATGTAATCAAGTCATGTCAGTCCCTGATGTTCCTATCAGGAGAATCAATAATGTAATCAAGTCATGTAAAGTCATAGAGGGTAACCCTTCTTATTGTTCAAGGGTTAAAGTACCTGTAGTTGTGGGGCACTAGGGTTATTAGACTTTCCTAGAGAATTCGGCCTTGGTGAGTTAATGTCAAGTCAAAAACTAGTATAAATAGAAAGTGAGTCTTTCTATTTATCACACAGACACTCACACTCAGTTGTAGCGCATAACTGAGAGAGAGAAGAAGTCGGGACAAGAGAGAGAGAGACAACTGATGTTGAGAGATCATATTTGTATCTTTGGGTTTTACTTTTGGTGCTCATTCTATCTCTGAGGAGTTTGCAAGGTTTTATCCTTTATGGTTTCCCCAAGGAAAATCTTTTTGTTCATTGTCTCTTGTAATTGAATGTGTACTTGTTATTCTCTTAGTTAAGATCCTAAGATCATATTGTTCAAATAGATAAAAATATAACATGGTATCAGAGATAACCTAAGAAGAAGACATTGTGCAGCTGCTAAAGCTATGGATTCCTACTTTTTGGATCTCCCTCCACATATTATCAGCAAAAGGAGGCTAGGATGACTCTCCTCTCTAGGGCGCATCTTTCTGTCGAAGTAGAATCTGATTCTGAGCATTTTTCATTTTTTGACTCGACACTACTACAAGAAATTAGGACTTTCCACAAAAGTTGAATTTTGAGTGAGCCTAGGCCAAGATCGATCTCCTCCCAAAAATTGAAGTTTAGAGCTAAAAATCAAATTTTTTGGTTGCACAGAACTCTAGGAAAGTCAAACCCTAAATTTGCTTCTGAACCAGAAAACCAACTCTACAAAAATTCAGCTCCAGATCTAGTTCGGACATTTTAAACTGGTAAGATCTAAATATTTTGTATTTCCATTTAAGGTTCTATGTTAATATGTCTCATCATACCAATCTTGATGAAAATCTTGAGGGAGCTGACAATTGCCGAGCCTGGAAGTATAGCATCTTTTTGGTACTGGAAGAAAATAAATTAGACTCCTACATAAGTGGAGAGGTTCTGGTTCCAGAAGGAGATGAGGCTAAGGTCTTACACAAAGGGAAATTGGTCATGGATAAGAGGATTATTGTTGATTCAATCAAGGATCACCTCATACCTTAGGTGTCCTCCCTAAATACACCTAAATAGATGTTTGATTCCCTGACCAAGTTATTTGAAGGAAAGAACATAAAACGGAAGATGAATCTGAGAAATCAATTGAAGAATGTAAAGATACAGAATGGGAAGAATATATAGTCTTACTTTACAATGGTCTCTCAGACCAAGGAAAAGCTTGAGTAGTAGATTAAGAAGTAGAGAATTGAGAAATTGTGATGAACACCTTGAATGGTCTCCCTAGGTCTTGGGACTCTTTCATTCAAGGGATTTGTGCTAGAAAGAAGCTAGTCAATTTTAGTAAACTGTGGGAGGAATGCTCACAAGAAGAATCTCAGATAGTATTTTGAGAAGAAAATATGGGAAGTGAAGATCAATCTCTCACAGTACACTCTAAGAAAAGAAGAAAAAAATATCACAAAGGTAACCACTCTCTCTAGAAATATAATCCTAGAAAATATAACAAATATTAGTCTAAAATCAGATGCTATACATGTGACGCGAAAGGACACTATGCTAGAGAATGTCCTAGAAACAAAAATGGCTCTCACAAGAAGAAGGGAAACAAGAAAAGACATCATGATCACACTATAGAGGATGATGAACCTCCCAGAAAGAAATCTAGGGAAGAAAGTGATGATTCTTTAAGTGATGAAGAATATGTGCTGATCTCTGCCCTCACAGGAATTATCACACATGGAAGCAACGACTGGCTTATAGATAGTGGGGCTTCCAAACATATGACAGGATTCAAGGATTCCTTTGTGAAATTATCCGAAAATGAGTCACCTCACAAGATGAAACTTGGGGATGACTATCAGTATCCCATAAAAGGTATTGGTGAATCCTCCTATAAACTAGACTCTGGAAAGTCTATGAAAATGAAGTATGTCTTATTTGCACTAGGACTAAAGAAGAACCTTCTCTCTATCTTAGAATTAGATGCAAAAGGCATGAGAGTTTCATTTATAGATGGCCAATTCCTTATGTGTTCAAAAGGAAATACTATTGACGATGAAGTATTAATTGGAGAGAAAGAGGGAGGACTATACCAATTGAAGGGCCAACCAGAACAAGCTTTGGTTCATAACTCAGTAGAACCAAATGAACTTTGGCATAGAAGGCTTACACATGTGCACTACAGGGCACTACCAGTCACAAGCAAAGCTGTTAAAGGTATTCCAGAAATGCAGGAAAAACATGAAGGTGTATGCAAAGGATGTAAGAAAGGGAAGAACACAAAGAAGACATTTCCAAGTAGAGAGAGAAAGGAAAAAGGAATATTGTAAATCATTCACTCTGATGTATGCAGTCCAATGTCATCCAATTCTTTAAGTGGGTATGTATATTATGTTTCTTTCATTGATGATTTTTATAGGATGACATGGATATACTTCATGAAGAACAACAATGAAGTATTTAGCAAGTTCAAGGAATTCGAAGCCATGATTGATAACCACACAGAGAAGAAGATCGAGATCTTTCAATCAAACAATGGCAAAGAATTCACATCAGATTAATTCAAAGAATTATGCAGAGATTCAGAGATTAAGAGGGACTTGACCACATCATATAATCCAAAATAGAATAGGGTTGTGGAAAGAAATAATAGAACCATCATGGAAGCAACAAGAGCAATGCTTCATGATCAAGTCCTTCCTATGCATCTATGGGCAAAAGATACCAGAACAGCTGTGTATGTACACAACTGTACTCCACATAAAGTAATCGAGAACAAGACACCTGAAGAAGTATTTTCCAAAAAGAATCCAGGATTCAGTCATCTCAGAATATTTGGTTGTCTAGTGTACATAAACATTCCAAAAGAAAAGAGGACAAAGTTAGATCCTTCAGGAAAGAAGAGTTTATTTGTGGGATACTTTGAAAGCTCGAAGGCTTACATAATATACTTCTGAGGGTTTAAGAAGATTGACATCAGCAGAGATGTAACATTAGATGAAGACACAGCTTAAAAAAAATATAGAAAGAGACCTGTTGAAGACCCTGAAGAAATAGAAGTACCCATAACCCCTAATACAACAATAAACAAAGAAAATACAGAATAGGATTGAAAAATGAAAGAACCTCAGGAACATGTAGATCCACCCCAGGAGAAGAATCCTCACAAGATGAAACCTACATGGGAACAAGAGGCTATACAAGGTGCATAAGGATATGGGGCTCCAGAAGAAATACACAGAGAAAGGAAGAGAACCAGGTCTTGCTCCGAATATGTAGCCCTATTATGTGACATCATTGATAAATAACCTTCCAACTATGAAGAAGTGGAAGAGAAGAAAGAATGGATGGATGCTATGATCTAGGAGTATCAGTCGATCATGAAGAATGATGTTTGGGATGTTGTTCCAAGACAAGAAGGGAAGTCTGTTGTGACTTCCAAATGGATCTACAAGATCAAGAATACTGCAGATGGTAGCATAGAGAAATATAAAGAAATATTTGTGGCTTGTGGCTTCTCCCAGAAATGAGGAATAGATTATGAAGAGACTTTTGCACTTGTATCCAGATACACTTCCATAAGATCAGTACTAGCTTTGGCTGCAGTGATGAAATGGAAGGAACACCAGATCGATGTCAAGGCTGCTTTATTGAATGGTGTAGTAGAAGAGGAAGTGTATGTGGAGCATCCAATCAGTTTTGAGACATGTGACAGGGAGACTCATGTTTGTAAATTAAAGAAAGCCCTGTATGGTTTGAAACAGGAACCCAGGACATGGTACAACATAATTGATAGCTTCCTGACTAGCTTGGGATTTACCAAGAGTAAAAAATATTCCAACCTTTACTACAAGGTTGAAGAAGGGAACCCAGTGATGCTCCTACTATATGTAGATGATCTATTTTTAACAGGTGTAGATGGGTTGATTGCAGACACAAAGATGAATCTAGCTGCTGAGTTTGAGATGAAGGACTTGGGTATGATGCATTACTTTCTAGGCATGTAGGTGTGGTAGAATGCGGATGGAATCTCCTTGGGACAAGGGAAGTATGTAGTAGAGATACTAAAGAGGTTTGAGATGATGGACTGCAAGGCCATGACCACACCTATGGCATCAAACCGAAATCTATTGAGTGATGCTTCATCCAATTCGGTTGATGCTACGATGTATCATTAGGTGATTGGGTCCTTGATGTACCTGACAAACACGAGACAAAATATTTTCTTTGCTGTGAACACATTGAGCTAGTTCCTGATAGATCCAAGACATGTTCACTTGATTGCTGCAAAGCATATGCTGAGGTACCTAAAGGGTACAGTTAATTATGGGATCAAGTATGAGGTCAATTAGAAGATTAACCTGGAAGGTTATGTGGATTCATATTGGGAAAGCAATGCCATTGATAGGAAGAGCACTTTAGGGTGATGCTTCAGTATGATATCAGGTGTGATCTCTTAATTTAGTAGGAATCAATCCTGTGTGGCACTGAGTACAGCCGAAGCAGAGTATGTTGCAAATTGTTAGACTAATTGTGAGGTAGTGCGGCTGAGTAAGCGACTATGTGACCTGTTTGATCTCTAGTTGGATGCTACTTGCATATATTGTGAAAACCATAGTTGTGTGAAGTTTTCAAATAACCCAGTGTTCCATGACAAGTCAAATCATATCAAGATCATATATCATTATATCATGGATATGCTGCAGAGAGGAGCAATAAAGCTCCAATATGTTGCAACAGACGAACGGATAGCTGATGTGTTGACCAAGCCATTAGCTAGAGTGAAGTTTGAGTACTTCAGGGAGAAGCTTGGTGTTATCTAGATCAAGGTTACTTTCAAGGGGAAGTGATGAGTTCGAGAGCCATTCTGATATGACTGTGGGATTGGCTCCCACATGATCAGATGTAAGTGCAGATCCATTCTGATATGACTGTGCAATTGGCTCCCACATGATCCGATGTAAGTGCAGATCCATTCCAATATGACTGTGGGATTGGATCCCACATGATCAGATGTAAGTGTAGAGCCATTCTGATATAACTGTGGGATTGGCTCCCACATGATCAGTTGTAAGTGGAGGGCCTTTCCATAGATCATAGTAGGTGTGTCCTATCATGATGATGGTTGTAAGAGTTGGGAATTTCCACAGATGATAGTAGGTGTGTCCTACCATGCTGATGGTTGTAAGAGCTAGGCCTTTTCACAGATGGTAGTAGGTGTGTCCTACCATGACAATGATTGTAAGTGCTAGGCCTTTTAACAGATGGTAGTAGGTGTGTCATATCATGTTGATGATTGTAAGTGTTGGGAATTTTCACATATGATAGTAGGTGTGTCCTATCATGCTGGTGAATATAAGTGCCAGGCCTTTCTGACATGGTTCTTGGATGTGTTCCTCCCATGATCAGATGTGAGTGTTTGGTGGGCCCTTTTGACATGGTTCTTGGATGTGTTCCTCCCATGGTCAGATATAAGTGCTAAATAAGATGAAAACCTACATGGAGGCTAGGCCTAAAACCAACATGAAAAAGGGATGGCTCTGTAGAACTTCCCATGACAAGTAGAATTGAGAGATAACACCATTTGTTTGAGATAGCAGAAGAATTGATGATGATCCAGTGATGATCTAGACTTGATGATGATCTAGTGATGATGATGATCCAGTGATAATCTAGACTTGATGATGATCCAGAGTTGATCCAGTGATGAAGACTTGTGCTAATAATTGTGTCGAGAGAATACCTTCCTAGTTAAGAGGGAGTGTTGATGTATTTGTAACTTTGGAATGTATTCACATGTATATCTTATGTATTGTACCCCGATGTTCCTATCAAGAGTATTAGTAATGTAATCAAGTCATGTTAGTCCCCGATGTTCCTATCAAGAGAATAAATAATGTAATCAAGTCATGTAAAGTCATAAAGGGTAACCCTTATTATAGTTCAAGGGTTAAATTCCCTGCAGTTGTGGGGCGCTAGGGTTATTAGACTCTCCTAGAGAAGTCGGCCCTAGTGAGTTAATGTCAAGTTTGAAACTAGTATAAATAGAAAGTGAATCTTTCTATTTATCACACAGACACTCACACTTTGTTTTAGTGCATAATTGAGAGAGAGAAGAAGCTGTGACAAGAGAGAGAGAGAGAGAGACAATTGTTGTCGGGAGATCATCTTTGTATATTTCAATTTTACTTTTGGTGCTCATTCTATCTCTGATGGAAGTTGCGGGGTTTTCTCCTTTATGGTTTCCCCGAGGAAAATATTTTTGTTCATTGTCTCTTGTGATTGATTGTTTTACTTGTTATTATCTCAGTTAATATCCTAACATCATATTGTTGAAATAGATAAACTAACAGTTTTTTAGTTCCTGTACATATAACATCAGATTTTGTTATTTGTTACATTAGATCAACTGGGATTATTTTTCTCTTGCAGTTGTTCCTTTATGAATTTAATAATCTTGGATGTGACTATAGACAAGATGTGACAAAGTAACCGATGCATTAGTTGCACAAGGTATTCACACAGTTGCACCGCATGGTGGTCAAATTCAAGTGGAAAGAGAAGCTGCTTTACGCGAGTTTCGTAATGGCTCCACTAATATTTTGGTGAGGTTAAACTTGCCTGCTTAATGGTTTAAATGATTGAGTATTTGTTTCTTGTCTCTTCCAACACACTTTTCTCTTGTGGGGGTTCTTAGTGACAAATACTAATGCTACATTCATTTAATTATTGTAAAATTCCTAGGTTGCTACAGTTGTGGCCTCACGAGGCTTGGATGTGACTGGTGTTTCTCATGTTGTTAACCTGGATCTTTCAAAGGTTTGTTATATTCATATCTAATAAGATTCCTTTATTGGAACTAATGCGTGGATGGAAATTATTGTGTATGGACACATTATGTTGAGCTTTGTATGCACTTTAATTTTTTAAACCAACATAACAGGCTATGGAGGATTGTGTGCATCGTATTGGAAGAACGAGTCATGCAGGAACCATTGTCCAAGAAACTTTCTTTTACACAGAGCGTGATATGGTATAATTGCTTATTTATCTCTCTCCACTCTGACATGGAATGTTTTGTCTGACTGCTTTCTCACTCTTTTGGCATCAAGGTTTCCCACTTAGCTTTGTAATTTTTTATAATTAAATGAATGTTACAGTTCCTAGTAGCTCATATTCAAAAGGAAATAGCAGTTGTAGAAGTTGGAAACACCATGGAATTTGCAATGGGAAAGGTAAGTTTTCCATTAAATAGTTAGCTTGTGAAAAATATTCCTTATTCAGAGAAAATTTTTGTGCACCTGAAATGGATATGCTTATTTGTGGTTTTCTTTCTTTCTAATATCATTGAGCATTTGGTATAACCTCTATTTTTAGTTTCTTGATTTATTGTTACATAACTGGTTCTCATGGTTTTTCTTTTCATATTTCTTTGTTTCTTCCTGCATAGATAATATTTATATTTAGCACTAAATCCATTTCTTTGAAAAATTTCTTAGGATGCAAGGAGAAAGGAGAGAGAACAAGCAGTTGCATTTCGAGAAGGAATACTTGCACCTACTGGAACATGTATTGACAATATTTTGTAGATGTTGATGTTATGGATGTAGTTGTGACCAATTTTTTTTATCTTGATGGCACTTGCATTATTTGCGATTAATGATATTGATTACAATGTAACAACCTCTGAGCGAAACATGCTTCATGTATTATTTTTGATGAAATATTTTGAAAACGAAGAAGACAACCAATCGAGTGAATGTTTTTATTGAGTCTTCTTTGTGGAGAGCCCAAGGGGTTAGCTCAAATGGTTGTGGCCAATGTATCTAAGAATTTAACTATTTCCATGCTAGTGGGTGCTTGGTTTGAATTTAGTTAGGTTACTTGCATTTCTCTACCAAGATAGGCTTACGAGGGATGCCATCCACAATTGTGAGGAATCATCCCTTGTGTTTCCCCATAATATTTTGTTTGAAAAAAAAAACTTTTCCTTGTGGAGTATAAAGTGTCATTTTTTTAATTTGAACAAACATGATTAATTAAGGAAAGGCATTTCATCATCAAATGGATTCATCAACAATTATGTAATGGCATTTTAATTTCCAGCATAGGGTCCTCTTTATATTTTTTAATTGAAATTACAAATGTAGTCTATGATTTTGAAGCAGACCTAGAAGGATCTAGGTTTTTTTGTAGGTTGTTTTTTAACATGGTCAGTTTGTTGCTGTGTATACATAAATTGAGGGGTACATTCCAACATTCTAGATTCTTAGCTAGAGTGGCTACATCTGCAGCTAGAAAAATCACTGTATAGAATGGAGTTCTCAAGGTAATCTGTCATACTTTGAAGATATTTAATATTCTTTGAAAATATAAATATCAGGATTTTGTTCAATATATTGGCAGAACACATTCAACTATTTATTCATTTATCTTGTCTAATACACTTAGTGGAGGCATAGCTGTAAATTATTATCCATATGTATAGATATTATGATCGTATTTTAGTAGCACAAACACTGGATTAAGTTCCTATCAATTTGAAACGACAGTTCAATGATTCTGGTATACCCAAATCTTGTCACCATCATGTGATAAGACCATCAACTTCCATTTTTCCCCTTAATCCCAACACTTAGAGTGGAAACCTACTATGTTTGTCAATTATACTTGGAAAAACTCAGCACTGCGCTTTCCCTGTGGCCCATTAGTGGTACCTTGCTCAGAACTGCCTGTATCCTATTTTCAATAAGCGGTGCCACCACTTATGGTCTTTGGTCCAAAAGAATTTCTCATCTAAACCGCTCTATCATAAGAAAAGAAAAGTGGCACCCTAGGTAAAATGGGAAAAAGAGAAGTTTCTTAAGGCTTCTAGATCATGAGCCTCATGTCCTCTCTTATCCCTATCATTATGGGTCAGTTGAGCTCGAGATCCCCCATGGTAGGATCTTAGAGCCACCTCACCCACAATTCTCTCAACTATTCCTATACATTGAGCCTTATAAATACAGGATCATGTCCATAGTTGAGGGGGATAAATATAGAGGTATTGTTATGCTGTTGGATTGACCACTTAGCCCAAGTCATTGGAGAGCATAGAGAGCAAGGTTGGAGCGTATGGGGATGAAGTGTTTGTATCGTGGAGATGCTTGTTGACACTAAGGAAACAATTGTAAGCTTCTCCATACATCTTTAATCCAAAGCTAATTTTCGTCCCACATTATTGTTGTTTTGATTTCACATGTACATGTTGTTAGATTTCTTAGTCACTAACATGGATAAGTAGATGATTTTCTGGTAGCTTTGATGTGTTTGCATGTTTTATCTATTTGCAGTTACACAGGTTCACTATCGAAAGGGCATTCCAGGTGTCTACGACATTCAGGGAAGGTCTTCATCCTTTGTCGTTCACTCATTTGTTCTGGATCTGAACCATTCAGACCAGAGGAACAGCTTCCTTCTACAGATGGTACAATATTCCTAATTACAAATATGGTGACTCTGCTAGGGAGCAAAGAAAATATTAGTTGATCTGATCTTCCTCAGTTCTTGAACTCTTGTCCGAATCCAGGCTCTATCTCCAACTATCTTCAGTCAGATCTGCCATCTAACTCAGTGAATTTTGGTTTGAAACTTTCAGATTTGTTCAGATCTAAATTATTTCGACTTTTTATGCTCTTTTTTACTGTCAATCCATCAACTTTTTCCTTGATCTGATCAATTTCTAACTTGATCTTTTGTTCTCCTTTGTTTTTTGGATCTATTCAGGGAACCGCTCATGCTCTGTTGGAAACAAGCAGTGCCATCACCTAAACTCTGTTAGCAATACATGGTGCCACCGCCTGAGTCTCATTATCTAGAAGCGGTGCTCGTCCAAAACCGCTCTATCCAAGACCCTTGCAATGCGGTGCCAGGTAGGCCCTGTTCTAGACTTTGTATTTTGATTTTTGTGTGTTTTTGGATTTCTTTTTGATGAATTGTATATTATGCAGTCGCTTTGATTGTTGTTTTCTTTCTGCATTCAAAGAGAGTTTGTGTTTCTTGCATTAGATTTTACATTATTTTCTTTGCTTGAAACCTCTTGCTATTCTCTGTAGATATTATTCATTGGAATTGGAAATATACATTTCATTTTCATGAGTAGGTTTTGGTTTTTTTGGACTTGGAATGCGTGAGTGATCCATGTTTTTTTAAGTCTTTCTTTGCTTGGATGATTCTTGTTTCCTTTTGCATGCTGATTTTTTCAGTGCTTGGTAGGAAAGATTGGTTCTACGTTTCCTTGTCTGTTTCAAAGAGAAGTTTTAGTTTTCTCTCTCCTTTACGTTGTTGAATGATTTTCTTCTTGTTTTGTGCATGATTGTTTGAAATTCTATATCTTACTTTCATGAAGAATAAATATCTGTTTTCAGCTTTGCGTGCATTAGAGTTAGTTTTGTTTGGAAACGTTAATGAAATCATCTTTCCATTAAGTTTTTATGCATATTTTTCAAGCATGAAAAGATAGGAAAATTTTTTGGTTTATTTGTGTTTGATGTTCTCTAGATATCTTTTTTATTTGCTTTGAAGATTGTTTGGGGTACATTGATATTTCACTTTTTTCGTTTGAAAATATAGAATTGCATTTGCATTTGGGAAGAAAATTAAATCTCTCCCTCTCTTAGGTAGAATTTCATTCAAGAGGAAAACTTGCATTATCATATAGATCAGTGTGCATCTTCTTTAATTTCAAATTTTCACTCCATGGTTCCACCTAACCGCACAAGATAAAATTAACGGTAGTACTAGGTTAAAACTTTTAGCAATTTGAGTGACAAGTTAGTGAAGTGTTCGGGCATCGTAAAATGTAGTAGTTGTCATTACTTTGTCTGCACTACAACTTGGGACTCGCGCGGTTCTTCCACGTACCATTGGTATATCAAATGGCCTTTCACGTACCCTTGAGGTATATAGAAAGGTACTTCACATACTCTATTGTATATCGAAAGGCCCCTTGTGAACGGTTGTGCATTAGACAACACTACTACTGATTTGAGCTCCCATGTACCTTGTGTATATCAAGAGACCCTTTTAGGAATCCTCAAACCATATGAGTTATCATTTTGGCCTGTCTTGTGAGGTTCCTGACTCTTATCCACTCCTTTCACATGTTTTCTTGTTTATTTTAGTTTGAGTAGTGCTTGATTTTGCGTGGTAGTTAGGGGTTTTTTAGAGAGTTTAGAGATGGCATCCCAATCTGAAACTACCACTCAAGATGTACCTTTCCAAGGTGTACCTTTTGTATTCCCTCCAAGTGAAGGTATTGGTCCTCTCTTTATTGCCACTCTAAATCTTCCCAGATTAACTATAGGATTAATAGTCTAAATTTTTAATCCGGTAATTCCTATTACACCTAATATCTCAAATGTCACCTCTACTCTGGGAGAGGATCGACCTCAACCTAATCCCTCTCCTTCTTCATTGGTTGTGGCTTCATTTCTTTCTTCTTCTTCGCTTGACCAAAGATCTATGGTTAGTATTCATGGTGATAAGAAGAAGAAAGGGAAGGGTAAAAAGAACAAGGATAAGAAAGAGAAAAAGAATCAACTATCTGCTCTTGATGGTGCTCATTCTAAGAGAATGCCCATAAAACCCAAATTCCCTTGTAAGCTTTGCAAGGGGGGGCACCTTCTTAAGGACTGTCCCGGCCTCTCCTATGCACAAGAAGAGTGGTCTAAAAGGTCCAAATTGTCTGTGTCATCAACCTCTAATCATCATGTTGAATATACTCCCTCAACCAGTGACCCATTGCTAAAAGGTTGTAAGGGAAAGTCTTGTATCCTTGTTTGATATGCAAGGCTATGCATCGTACTTTTCTTTGTCCAAGCATGGATGAAGCTTCACATTGGTTGGAAAATACTGATCATGAATAGGTGATTCCAACAAGTGATAGTAAGTTATCCCTCGACTCCTTGCTGGTTAACCAAGTGATCAATTCAGTTTCATCTATAATTGATCCCACTCTTCCTTCAGAGAGTGAAGTGGTCGAGTCAATGTCATTTCCACTCGATCCCGCTCTTTCATCAGAGTGTGTTAATATTAAAGTAGTCTCTTTGAACAAATCTTCATCTTGTTCTTCTCTTCCAGTAGAGAATGAACTTAAACCTGCTAAATTTTTTATGCTTCGTTCTGATTGTTCTCGACAAGAGGAAATTTTTGTCTCTTTCGACAGAGGGCCTCTCCAAGTACCGAGTTTATTTTCTTTGACTGGAGTAACCTAACAGAGTCTCATCTTCATTTGAGTGTTCCTTTCCAGATAGTTGTGAACGTTATTGCTAGGCGGATACTTTGCACTATTGTTGATGAAGGGTCTTCTGTTAGTATTCTATCCTCAACTGCTTGGAAAGCTTTAGGTTCACCTCAGCTTGTGCCATCCAGTAATCAGATACTGGCTTTTAATCACAGGCCTACTGCACCTTTAGGGACCATTCCTTATTTACCTATTACATTAGGAAGGAAAACTATCAGCATTGATGTTATGGTGGTCCAAGGTCCTTTAGATTTTAATCTTCTCCTTGGACGTGATTATGTTTATGCCATGAAAGCTGTAGTGTCCACATTCTTTAGAGTTATGCATTTTCCCCATGATGGGAATATTGTGACCATTGATCAACTTTCTTTTGTTACACCTGACCATCGCATTACTCCTAGTAATCAGACTGCCCTGAATGTGCAGCATGTTCTTGTGGCTCTTTCCCCTTCTAATTAACGTCTTCCCATCATAGGTAAAATGGGGGGCATGGCTCCAGCCTCTGGACTTCATACTAGAGTTAAGTTGCTAGCTTCTTATGTAACGAGGCAACCCGCCAACCTCTGGACGTCATGTTGGCTTAGAACTTGTTTTGAGAAAAGTTCCCATTCTGTGTCAAGCTCGTTAAAAAATGAAACAAATGCCTATGAGCAAAGTTCTCATTCTATGTCAAGCTCGTTAAAAAATGAAATGGATCTCCTTAAGCATAGTTTACCTTTTGGTTTCAAGATTGCATAAAAATGAAACCATGTTCCAAGCATAGTTACCTTCCGTTTCAAGCTTGTGTAAAAATGAAACAGATCCATTTCCTTTGAGTCGAGTCTTCCCTTTAGTGTTAGAACTTGAACCTTCTTTTCACCTACCCGATTCTCGTTCTTCCCATCCCCTTGGTGAACATTTTCACATTAGTAACCAGTTTTTTAGGTTGGTTATGGAAGAAGAATCGTCAAATGAAATGAATATTGGTGGGCATCTCGAGCCGCTAGCAACCATGCTAGGGGTAAGATTCACTAGAAATCATGCTGGGGGAAATATTCCAACCTCTGTATATCATGTTAATGGGATTTTTCAAGCATAGTTTACCCATTGGTTTCGAGCTTGCGTAAAAATGAAACAAATATTTGAGCATTCTTTCAACTGATCTTTGAGCTCGTCAAAAACAGTAAGATGGTATTGAGCTTACTTTTCATTTTTTGCACCCTAGTTAAAATATGAAAAGTGGTTTGAGCTTAGTTTATTACTTTTTCGTGCTCTGGATTCAAACATGGAAAAGGTTAATAGAGTCTTCTTTAAACTCTTTTTGGGCTCCTTAAATATGAAAATATTGTCGAGTGATCTTGTCTTCTTCACGCTCGTTAAATAATTTGAAGAGTTGTCTCTCCGACGGTAGGTTATCTCTTTTTCGGTTCAGATAGACTATTTATGAAAAAGGAACACTTCAACCAATCATGACTGGAAGAGTTCTCTAAGGTATTATTTTATACTTTTTCGGGCCGTAGGGACTAAATCATATGAAAAAGGACCCTTTGTAGTCTTCTTCCATGGTCGTTCAGACTCTCTAAACATGAACGATACCGAGTTTTCTTTCATTGGACTCGTTAAATTACACATTGAGAGACCCTTTTTTGGGAATGAACCCCTCCTCTCTCCAGTTCGTAAAACATATGAGTTTGGACTTGTCTTCGGATGAGCTATATCGAGTGTTTGTTACCCTCTTTGAACTCATAAAATCGAAAAGAGGCACTCATCAACCATGATGGGGGAAATGGGAAGGGAATCATTTTGCAAATAAATGGCAGTAGTTTGTTGTTACCTTTGAACATGGCACTTATCTGCATATCATTTTAGTCAATTGGGTATTCAGTTGATCTCCGTGACGACCCACTTTCATGAGTCATGCCACTCCTTTGAGTCTTTCAAAAGAATGCATTGTCCATTGTCACACTGTGTGTTTGTCTGGTTTAGTCATGCTGCCAAGTATTTTGTCGTGCTTCCTGATGTTCAAAGGGAAGTTGAAGAAGTTTTCCTCTACAGTCAAAATAGTCTCTGTGTTAGTACTTTTGAGTCAGTCTTATGGCTACTACATTCACATCATTCTAGAACTATGTTCCAAGTTTCATGTCTTCAATTTGGGACTCATCATGGCCCTCCTTCGATGAGACTATTCCCGTTGACATCATCCCATCATCCAGGAAATAGTCTTAGAAACAAAACTTAGTACCTTGAGATCTATATGCCTTAATGACAGATTCTGTCACTCTCGACATAGGTTCACATCATCGACCTTTGATTGATAGAATCGACTATGTGTTTGACATCAAAACATCTATTCACACTCAGTAGATTGTACTAGGGTACCTTGGGAATCATTGGCATCAATGGCGATCTCCCTTGCACTTGTTAATGGTTCACATCATTGGCTAGTAATCAAGTGGTTTCTACCATGTTCGACTCCAGATCATTGTAATCACATGGATATAATCATACTTTGTGGAAGATGAGACGAAGAACCTGTGTATTTGTTTAGTGCTCATTGCTTTCCCCCAGGTTGCGATGGATTTTTGTATATCTAGCATGGATCCACATTTGTATGGTTGTGGCTATGCTCAAATTTGCGTCTGTATGACATAGATCTACATTGTATGTCTTGTAGCTATGCCCAAGTTTGAGTCCTCTATCACATGGATCTATGATGTATTCTAGTAGCCATGCTTGTTTATTCCTCTCATGGATCTGCCTTGTATTGGTCTGCCACCATGAGTTGGTTACATGTGTCTATGAGTCAAAAATATTGATGTACTACAGATGCCTATTGGATGACATTCTCTGACCGAGCTGACATTTTCACCTCGAAGTGACAACTTGTTCTTTCAAAGCTCTCGCTTATCATATCCCTCTAAGTCTCAAGCTTTGGGGGGAATTCTGTTATACCCAAATCCTATCACCATCATGTGATAAGACCATCAACTTCCATGTTTTCCCTTAATCCCAGCACTTAGAGTGGAAACCTACTTTGTTTGTCAATTCTACTTGGAAAAACTCAGCACCGCGCTTTCCCTATGGCCCATGAGTGGTACCTTGCTCAACACCACCTGTATCATGTTTTCAATAAGCGATGCCACCGCCTATGGTCTTTGGTTCTAAAGCGTTTCTCATCTAAACCACTATATCATAAGAGAAGAAAAGTGGTACCTTGGGTAAAATGGGAAAAAAAGAAGTTTCTCGAGGCTTCTAGATCATGAGCCTATTGTCCTCCCTTATCCCTATCATTATGGGTCAGTTGATCTTGAGATCCCCCATGGTAGGATATTAGAGCCACCTCACCCACAATTCTCTCAACTATTCCTATCCATTGAGCCTTATAAATACAGGCTCATCTCCATAGTTGAGGGGGAGAACTATAGAGGTATTGTTATGCTGTTGGATTGACCTCTTAGCCCAAGTCATTAGAGAGCATAGAGAGCAAGGTTGGAGTGCATGGGGATGAAGTGTTTGTATCGTGGAGATGCTTGTTGACACTAAGGCAACGGTTGTAAGCTTCTCCATACATATTTAATGCAAAGCTGATTTCTGTCCCACATTACTGTTGTTTTGATTTCACATGTACATGTTGTTAGATTCCTTAGTCACTAACATGGATAAGTAGATGATTTTCTAGTAGATTTGATGTGTTTGCATGTTTGATCTGTTTGCAGGTACATAGGTTCACTATTGAAGTGGAATTCTAGGTGTCTACGACATTCAGGGAAGGTCTTCATCCTTTGTTGTTCACTCATTTGTTGTAGGCATTCATATTCATGGTTATCTTACCATTCTATCACATAATGAAACACAGATGTCTCACTTGCATTTGAATTTCAAATCTCCGCCCACTTCTGGACAATTCCTTTTTGTTGACCATCTTAGATTTGTGGGATCTTTTCCTCTTTGTTGAAGGAGGTTATTATTTCTCCCTTAATTTATTCTGGAGCTTTGGAGGTATCCTTGTTTTATGGAATTCCTTTGTAGAGTCATGTTCCTTGGCACCTTGATACTAGTGTAAATTCTATATAACTTTTTTTCCTAGGTTATTAATTACTAGTATTTGTCTGCTAAGATAAATGTATCTAGTCTATTAATTTCTTAGGATTATTGAATTTCTATTAAATCATTATATTACTGATTAGTTAACCCATTTAATGTGCATGATAGGATAAAAATTTCTTTATAAAGAGGTGACTAAGCTCTTTTCAAGCGCATACTACCCTAGTCTTTCTTTAATTATTTTCCAGGTGTCCAACTTCCTGTTTATTGACTAACATCTCTAGGTCACAGGTTCTTGTTTTCAAAGTATAGGTTTGGAATTTATATGCAATGGAATCACCACATGTCAATGTTGTTGATATTTTTCAAGTTTGTTTCCCTAAAAATATACCCAAATTCTATCTTCTTTGTGTGAGGTCACAAAATCAACATCTAGGATTGTATGTCAATCGCATGAAATGTTGAAATTATACCAATTCCAACATTTGATTAATTCAATGCATAAACCTCTCACTAAGTCACACATACTATCTAGAGGCCTAAAAATGACCATATATAATAGCATTGACAGTTAGACCCAAAATAGCTAGTCAAAAAAGGAAAATAACTAAGTACATTTGGTGGTTAAAAGGTGGGGCATTATATTTTCATGGTTATTGGAATCATGTTTTGATAGATACTTGACATAGATAAATTACACTCACCTCATATTAGGTTAGTATTTGTGCCCAAAAGTTAAAACCATCATAAAAATATCTGGGGATGTATTCTTCTTTACCAATTTCTTTCAAAATTCTAATGCTTGGTTGGTCTAAACCCATTCTATGTTTCTAATGAGATTCCCACTAGATCCTTTTTGGATGGTTGGATATAGAAACATTTTTGTGTCCTTTGAAGAATTAAATAAAATTCTAATATGTTATTTTTAACCTTTTGGCAATAGTTTTGGGGTTGAATATTTTACTCTTTTATGCATACTTTCACTATATATATTCAGGATTTGATTGGTCCCCATGTTAAGGGCGTTCCAGTTCTTGAAATACTTTTAACAAATATTCAGTGTGATCTTGGTTCTTCCATGTCCTCCTAAGTTGTTTTGGTACATGGTTGGCATCCCCTATTTTTTATTCCAACGGGATCTATCATCCAGAGGGACCCTACTTTGGCCTCTAAATCAATGCAAGTCATCATGTAGAATAGGTGGCGGAGTTTGACCTAGATCCTAATATTGTAGAGTGTTTCAGAAAAAACACATTATAGATATTAGAATGTGAGTGTAATCCTGTAGCCTTTCTATATTTTGTTGTGCTCAGTCAATCCAAGACAATCAATTAGAGGGATGATAAGTAAATCCCATGGCCAACAATAGACCATTGGGTAGTAGAGAATGGAAGGGGATACTGTGCATCTTGATGAAGACACCAGTTTGGTATTTTGATATAGTATCCACATCCATATGTAAGAGGTTTCAAGTTCTAACTAAAAATACATTGACAAATAAGTTAATGCAGGGGAAAATACCCAATGTATAGGATTCTCAAAAGTCACTATGGTGTGAATCTTACATACAAAGGTCCTGTACATAGGTCATGTACATGTATCGAAGTGCATTTCTAACCTGCCTATTGTCCTCAAGTCTTTGAAAACTACCATATCAAATTTTAAAATTCTCTAACCCTTCAATCATCTCTTCCTACTAAAAGGAAAGTGGATGTAGTATACAAAATGGACAATCCTCAAATTGCAATAAGAAGCACTAGATAAATGATTTATAAGTTACACCAAGGTCACTACGAATGATGTTTAAACAAAAATGTATTATACCATTTGATTACTGGAAATCATATTCAAGGATCAACAAATATCAATTCATGGAATCATTTCACACTTTTATCATCCTAAATACATTCTTCAACCTTCCAATTTGTTTTACAAAACTATCTTTAACTCATCAAATCCTTTTATTTTATAGCCCAACATATCCATTACACACAAGTACCATAGTACATGAGGTTAACCTCAAAAGTGTGTCACTGCATGTTGTTCTCACATGCTGCTACTCATCAAATTCTATCCTAAGCTATATTTTGAATTTGCAGTAGTAGGAATCATAGTAGAAAAATTCGAGAGTTATCTCTCACATCTTCAGCATGTAAAGTCATATCTATTTTGTCTTCAAGACTAAGAATTCCTTTGCTTTTAGACATCACAATACCCAGCTTCAATTTAAGTGGCTTGCTGCGGTTCCTTGTTATGAGCCTTGAACCTCCATATCAGCATAGAGGACTAATCCATTGACTTCTTTCTTCTGTTCTTCTGACTTCTTCTTCACAAATTTTGAGCACTTTTCATTCCCTTGCTTATCAATAGCACTTCTTATTTCGTTTGATCAACTAGAGCTATCTGACTTATTTCACTCGTTAAGGAGGGAGTGTTGGAATTATCAACCCTTGTCTTCATTGTGTGATATTTATAATCATACTAGTGGACTGTGGTTTGTTATTGTAATGGTCATTATGATGTAGAGTTTATCTCTACCTGAGTAGCTTTATTGTGTTCTTTTAGGAGGATGTTCGTTCTTAATTGGATGACAGATTGTCTCCAACAAGATTGTTCTAAACCTAGGATAAGTAGTTAGAGGGTTGAGAGAATTTTTCAACCTCTCTCTCTCATCTAATGAGATTTTATTGTTAATTTCACAACTAAAACATCTTTACATGTAGCCTCTATGATTCTGGCCATATTTATAAATAAAGCTTGAAATAATATGTTGAGGTATGTATTTCTAAAATTTCCCCTATTGTGAATCATACATAAAGATGAGAATTTGTATTTTATGGAAAGTTTGTAAACTAAAAAAATGTGTTATTTTTTGTCTTAATGTTTTGTGAGAGGTACCTTATTATCTTTCTCTTATAGAACTTATTCACCTTGATTGTAGGTTGTGATAGAAAAGGGGGACATCCTTTCCAGAAAGATGTTAATGTTAATGTGGATGCTATGCAACCATCCATTGAAGTTTTTTGAGAGCATTTATCAAGTCTTGAATTTTGAGTAGTGCTTCAAACAACTATTTTTATTCTAGCTATATTTTTAGATTGAGGGGGATGATTGGGACCAACATATTTTGTGAAAATTGGTTGTGCATTGAGTGTAGTATGATAAATGAGCTTCTAACTTTGATAAAATGTTCTACTTTAAATTGCAAATATTTATGAAATCATCTCTCCATTTTATCTCTAAAGAGGTTTGAACTTAGTAGTATACAAGTAGTTGTGATGAATAAAGTCGACAATTTAGCTTGGAAATTGGATTTTCCTTACAAGGATTTCTAGTGAAAGACTACATGAAAAATCTAAAGTAAATACAACATCATCTAGGTAATTTTATTAAGTCAAATTTTGTCAGGACTTAAGTTTTTTTTATTTCAAAGAAAAATTTGCCAAAATTTACAAGATTTTTAATTATGTGAAAGATTCGCTAAATATTATACAAGGTTTTATAATTTTGTGAAAGATTCGTCATTATTTCACAAGATTTTATAATTTTGTAGAAGATTCGCCAATATTTTACAAGATTTTATAATTCCATGAAAGATTCGCCCATATTTTACAAGGTTTTATAATTCCATGAAAGATTCACCAAAAAATTATATATACATATTATATTATTGATAAAATAGCCTTTACACTTTCTCATGTATCACGGGGATTTGCCCATTTATTAAATATATAAATTTAGGGGGGCTTCTTAAAATTTTCCTTGATGTAGCATAATGTTTATTTTGTTATTTATTTTTTTGTTTTTATGATTGTGTTCATTATGATAATGTTGTCTACTTTTTTTTGGATGATCAGGGAAAGTCCCTAGCTATTGATCAGACCACTGTAGCCTCGGGGAAACAGGTAAACATGAAAGTAATTCTAAATTTTAAATACTTAAAAATTGTACACATATAAAACATGTAGAATAATGTTTATTTTGTTATGTATTTTTTCGGTTTTACGATTGCGTTCATTATGATAATGTTGTATACTTTTTTTGTAGGTGGATGATCGAGGAAAGTCCCCAATTATTGATCATACCACATTGTCATCTAGGCATCATGTAAACTTAGATGTAATTGTAGGAATCTATCATGATAGACAAGTTTTTTTAATATAATTTTTTGCGCAGAATATTGCTTCAACAACTAAGCAATGTTTTTATATTTCTATTGCAGAAAAATGATTCAGTTTATGAAATAGCAACTCAAGAGTCTTTAGATTTTGATTTCTACCCATTGTTGAATGATGCTGGCATTGGTTCTTCTATAGACCCGATGAAGGTGCTACATAAGACCTTGAAAAAACAACATGTGGAAATGCTTCATCTGGCATTGACAATTCCACAGAGAGACGACATCAAAGAAAAGGTTCAATTATTGATCTAGAGATGTCATGCCTTGAAATAAAGTTCCAAAATCATAATGCAAATTCATTTAGAACTTTATAATTTTTAATTTTATATGATAGTGAACTTATAATACAATAGTTTTTATTTACAGGAAATTCTGCAACCACACACTGGTAGTGAAGGCGGTGTTGGTCCCAGTGAGATAACCACTCCACATACAACACATACTGCACCCTTGTTTCCCACTAAGTAGTCAACAACACGCTTTGTAACACCCCCGAGGATAGTAGAGGGTGTATACGATGCTAACCGATGCACAACAGATCGTGCAAAAGAAGGGATGGAGGAAGGATTTGATACTAATGTTGATGCTGAAGCAACATTTCCTGGATCTTCTCGTGTCACTAGCATGGGTTCAATATTCACAACATTTTTGGTCAATGAGGAATTCGTTCCAATAAAGATAGAGAATATTCCAGGTAATTATATATTGTTCAATTTAGTTTTTATAATTTGTTTCTAATATACCTATAAAAAATTTTAAACTAATGATGGTATGATTGTTTTGCACGAAATGATCTATTTTATAAAAATATAAATAATTTGGCCTTGGATATCTTCAGGCCCACCATTCTCACAATATGGGATAGAAAACCAAAATATTTAAAGGATGAGCTGACTAATCGGTTGGTAGTCTTGTTCGGAAAATATACCTTCGATACAACGAAGGTCCTAAAGAAGGCTAGACAACATATGAAGATTGTCCGGGACCAATATAGGGTTGACCTATAAAAGAACCCTAGGTATGAGTGCCCTTTGATGATTCCATAAAGGGAGTGGAAGTCCCTAGTGGAAGATGGAAAAGAGAGGGTTTCGAGAAAAGAAGGAAGAAAAATACCACCAAGAATAGGGAGGTAAGCAATACATTCCACAATGTAATGGTAAGCCTTATTATTATTAATTTTTATATCAAATTTGGAACATCGACTAATGTAATTCAACACTTGATTAGGTTGTCAGACACATCAAAATACACCAAGTAAACACTGGAAAAAATTGCTCAACACAAGCTTGGGCCTAGTGGTTATTCGAATTTGGGAGCACGATTTGTAAGTGTCGAAAACACGATACTGCATCCAAATAATAAATAGAAAATTATTTTTGTTTTATTCTGGTGCAAAATGTAAAATTAATAACATTATGAAAATATGCAAGCCAATTGATTCAAAGAAGTGCCCTCTCAGGAAGACTTGAAGCTTGGCTTCCAAAATGGCTTTGAAGCTGTTGTTGAATGCCGAAAAATATTTTCTGGGCATACATGGTCTTCTGGTGATCCATCTGGTGCACAAGTATATAAAAACTATATAGTTTAATGACAACTTATTAATTCTCATGCAATGTATTCTTTATAAAAAAATTAACATAAATTATTTATTATGTTTTGAGAAGGAAAGTAATGGTCCCATTAATGTCGAGGGTGTACACCAACCAGTCGAAGATCATGCTTCAATTCCTGGTAATGAATTTATTAATATGCTATTGTTTTGTATATATAATTGCATATGATGAACATTAATAATTCTCCATAATTCAACTGTAGAGCATGTAGATGCAGGTAGCACTGTACAGGTTGAGCCTGGACAGGATAATGATGAACATGATGTGCACACACGAGGTAAAAAAACACCTTTGTAATGTTTTTTTAAATGAATTACTTGTAATTATAAAAACAAAAATAAATTAATGAAACATTTTCACATTATTGCAGCAATTCCGAGCCCCTTGCCACAAGTTCAACCTGATCAACTTGCTGAGCAATCTACTAGGAGACTGATCAACAAATTTTGGAAGATGTGCTTCTTGCTAATTATGTAAAGAGAATAAAAGTAAAAAATAAGTGACTGAAGGAATTTTGAGTAATTCTTTTCTATAACACAATGTAGTGCATGGTTTTTTTCACTATTTAATGATTGAATGGTTAAATGAATGCTTTAATGAATGGTTTACTGAATGGTTTTATCGGTTATTGACTAAATGAATGGTTTAATGAATGTTTTTTCATCTATTGAATGGATGAATGATTTAATGAAATTTTTTTCATCTATTGAATGAATTAATTTGCACTAAATTTTTATTTGCAAGTAGATGCATTGGGTTTGGGGAATTGAGAGTGATGTGAGGTGGGGGAGGGACCATAAGAGATGCCATATTCACGTGGTTGGTCTTGTTTAGTAGAGGATATTAAATTATTCTCAAAACATAGAGGAGCTCAATGAATGGTAAGGACGTATACATTAAAAACAATTATTTCTATAATTGTAGTGTTTAAATTTTACCATTTGTATTTGACTCATCCATTGGAACTTGTTACAGATATCCTTGGTAAACATTTTCATAGTTCAGAGGAAAAATTGGCATATTGATGTGATCAATGGCCTTATATACATAGTGTTGTGGTTCTCCATGTTTCCTTAGGTGATCTCTTATTACCAATTATTTTACTTGAATAGTATTGTAATTTACATTGTTAAATTATAAATGTTCATCAACAGTAAAATGTTCATTATTATTGTTCTTTCTAATCATTGAGACAAACTACTCAAACTGTATTTATTTAGCTTCATTTTTTTATTTTCATAAACATGCAAATATTTATTTAATGGGTCCTAACATGAAATTATTGCAACGGGAAAATATTTGTAGTATGTTGAATGATGTTTTGAAAGGTAAAGAAAAAGAATACAATGCGAAGATCCACAAATCAAGGTAAGTTGTAACAAAAAAAATTATCAATAGTATCAACAACATATTCCTAATTCTCAGACATATTTTTCTTCAGTGAATTTGATTTGTATTCCATACTTGCTCAATTTCTACCATTCTTTGTTCTGTATAATTTTTACTTGCTTGAATTGATAATAGAATATATCAAATATGCTTAGAAATGATCAAATATGCTTAGAAGTCCAAAAACATGGAGAACATGTTTTGTTTCCTAAAAATGTTAGGTTCCTTGTTGTCGGTTTTCAATGTTTATATTTGTAACACAATCGTTGTCAAAATAATAGATACACTTTTCACATCTAATTAGATTGCAGATACAAACCTAGGGTTTCCAAATATCTCTATATATGGTCAAAAGTGATCATATCAAAGAGATGTGAATTTTCCTTGATCTATATTGACAGAGGTTGTAAAGTCACTTTATGTATTTGTTGATTGTTCTTCACCCACGTAATCACCAACATGGAAACTCCATAGACCTGAGGTTAATGAAGACCTTTCACAAGTGATAGAGATATTCTCACAGCAAAACCTCTCTCTTAGTCACTAGGGATAGAGATATTGTTCCATTCACTATTTGTTATAATCATGCTTGGTTCACTTTATCAAACACTCATAGTCCTAGAAATATAATTATGGTCCACCCATATCCATTCAACTATGTCCTAAATTTGGGAATAGAAGATAAAAGTATTAAAATTGGGCCAAGACACATTCTATAGATCCCTTAAAGGAAATAAAACAAAACGAGAAAATACTTAAACAATACTAAAATGAATAAGTAGGGATATGGGGGGAATCAAGGAACAAAACAAGTAGCAATTACAACTTGATCAGATCATACAATACAAAGGAGGATGTTAAATCCAAGAAACCTACAACTTAAGGCAAGTAGTAAGAACATTAGTTTTTTCATAGTTGAGCCAACTTTAGATGAATATGGAACCATATCTCAAAATTTTCCCTTCTACATGGAACAAATAAAAACAATATTTAGTAACAAAGAATGTTTCATATAACCCTCATCAAGCCATTCTTTTTTCATAAAGGGTGGGAAACAATGCTTTGGCCCAAGGTGAAATTCTAGAAAACATCCCTTGCTCACTACAAGAGTTAAACAATGAGAACCTCATAAAATTAATCCCCTTGAACAAATTGAGGATGCAATATTGAACATGGGACCTAACAAGGACCCTATATCGTATGAATTCTCATCCAACTTTTATAGAAAATAATGGATTAGAATCAAGCATGTCCTCCATATGAAGGTTGAAGAACCAAGGGAACATACCAAAGTTGCATGAATCAAATCCTTCCTTACTCTTATCTCTAATAAGAGAAATCAAAACATTTTTTCTCATTTTTTCCAAACATCCTTCTCTTACATATCATATAAGATTATAAATTCTATATTAAAACATTTGTGTCAAAAATTATCTTAGTAGAGTAGGTAGGCATATTTTCCTAGATATTCATCAGGGCCCAATATCATAATGACATAGAAATTTATCTAAGTGAAAAGGATAACTGAAATGGTAATCCAACTAGACATCGCCAATGACTACAATAGGGTGAGACATGAATTTATGTTTTCAATTATGAGGTGATTGGATTTCAAAAAGTATATATAATGGATTGAGGCTTATGTAGGTGGACCCATGAAAGCCCTATTGATTAATGGTAGGAAAACCTCCTTCAAAGTATTAGTGGCATTGATGCACATAATCTGTATAGTGGCATGATGCACATAATATGTACAGTGGAATCATGCATGATGCACATAATCTGTTGATGAAGAGTTCTAAACAATGCTAATGCACATAATCTGCTCAACATATCCATTTCTGATAATATATCTGACCATTTCAATTGAAACCCTTAATCAGTTAAAAACAACAATCTTCTGCAATTTACATAGGGTAATTATAAATTTGTTCAAAGTTCCAGACTTGCAGACTTTACTAATATATTGTGTTGTGATAGTTAGTCATTATAAACCAGAAACTTGTTATACATTTAATGTTTAGAACCAATTCTATAATCATTACCAAAATGTTCTAAGAAAAATTTTGTTCTTCCTGCAACTTTTGGAACCAGCTATTGTTTCATGATCTCAAACTAAGCAATTTATTTTCTGATTTCTCATAACAGAACCACACAATTCATAATAGGATGTAATTATGAATGTTATAAAATTGAAAGATGGGATGGGGAGGTTTATTAAAATCAAATTACTTTTTTTATCAAAAAAAGATGAATCGATTTCAGTTGGAACTTCTACTCTAACACATGATGTTGACACTTCTCAACAAGGGATTGCAAGCATCTTGTAGCTCCACCCAACATAGTTTTAGACCTGTTAGAAAATTGAGCAGAAAAAATATACTTGGCATGAAAATTATTTTGTTGTTTAGTATGATTTCTCCATTTTTTCATTCCTCATATACCATAACCAATATACCAATATGGAGCAACCGAAACACCCTGCATTCACTTCAATCCGGCATAAAAAGAATTGTTGAAAGTGCACCAAAACACCCTGTATTTTCCTGAATCCGGCATAAAGTGCACCAAAACACCATGTGTCATTGGATGTTTTGAAGTATGTAGTTGTTTCATTTTCTCTCATTGTCATGCTTCCTATCCACTAAAAAATTTGGATTGGAATATGTTCTCATAGTTTCACAGAAGATGTAGGAAACCACCATTTGCTTAGAGCTAACCCTACTTCATTTGGACCTGATATTCGTTTGAATTTCATGGCTCCAACACCTCAATACTAATTTGGTCTTGATCTCATGAAGTTGAAGTCTAGTGAGCACCATATTTCTCTTGCAGACTATGTACATATCAAGAACATGATCCAAACATATGAGAAGTAACCTCTTCTTCCCAAGAAGAAGATTCCTCCAGACATATAATCAATTTCACGCCTACTTGAGTTTGGAGCAATTTATTTCTGGTGTATTTCATATCCATTTTTTAGTGTGTATTTTTCCCACTAGGTTTTTCCTCTTTCCTTTGTTTACATGGACACATAAAAGTTGTAAAGGGTGACCATAAGCCTTTGTTTCTTGGGACCATTGATGCTTTATTTTTCACCCCCCTCTCAATTTTGCAAATGTCGCAATAACACCAAATTTCTCATGTACTATCCTAAGCATTGCTACTTGACTTTAACTCTGTGTTTACTATACATTTTGTCCTTAAATAAAGGCTTGGTTGATACAAAGATTGAACTAGTCAAGTTGTAAAAGGGGGGACCTACTAGGATGAATGAATTAAGATATTCTTAAATGTTACCTCAAACATATAAAATTGGTTCATTTTGATGATACATTCATTGGTGTCTTTCACATTTGTGAACAATGTTTTTATTATTTGGAATGATATGAGATTCTTTTTAAGTCAGCATTGGTTGATGTTTATATGGTATGGTTCATGTTTTGAAAAGCGGCCTTGAAAATTTTCAAATGGTAAACAAGGTAAAATATTTATTAAATAGTAATCACCATGGTTGTGAAGAATGTTTGAATTATTGCATGCATGTTAATAAAGAGTTTACGTTGTATATTACATAATGTGTCTAGTAGGGATTTTTAAAGCTGTCATATTTCAGTTCTGAATTCATAGTTTGTTTTAGAATATGCAAATTAATATGGTGGAATTACAGGTTGTATTACGTTACTATGAAAATTGGAAATCCTCCACAACAATACTTTATGGATGTGTACAATGGTATTGATCTCACCTGGGTGCAGTGTGATGTTCCAAAAAGTAGTTGTGTCAAGGTATGTAGTTTAGGCCAGTCTAGGCATTGGTTATTTCATTGAGTAATTTGAGTAGAATGTAGATCCTTTCACATAATAGTTGGTAGCAAGCCTATCACACTTGGAGGCAATGAGAAGTACTTTGGAAAGTTTATGTTCCCTGAATTTTTTGAGTTTTTGTTCCTAAATTGTTTGAGTTTAGGTTCCTTGATTTTTTAATAAGCCAAGTTATAATCCTGCTGAGTCTTGGAGTTGACTCTGAATTTTGAGTGAGTATCCCATGCATTGCTTGTTTGTATATTATATCTCCTTGAAAAATAAAAATAGAAGTACTGAAATGAATAAGTAGGGCATGAGTATCTACCTGATCCAAGCGGTTTGTGATTTCGTGGATTATGGCTCCTAGAATCAGCTTCTGAATTTTTCAGTCCAAAAACACTATGTGGGGTGAAATTCCGAATGGTATGAAAAAAAAATTTCACTATTTTATAGAAAAAAATTTGAAAATTTTACCCACTTTTATTTAGTTTGGACCGTTATTGACATTTTTGGACTGTTTGGCCTAATTTTTTATGTAGAGTCCTGATTTGAGTAAGATATGATTGAGACTTTGATTCATTCGTTCCTATCACATGTATATTGTAAAACTACCATATAGGCTAGGATTTCACATCCTCTTGCATTTATGCATTGCCTTATGACCGTTTCATCTTGACCTTCGGTATGAACCCACTTCGTGATGTCACAGAACCTTCATACTGCTGCTAGAAGTGACATTATGTAAGTGGTAGAGATTCCCTATACATGTGTTCCCTAGTTAGATCACCTTTTCATTTGCTTCCCATGTTGAAATTTCTCCTTTAGGTTTTGGGAGTCCCTTTTTAGTCCTGCCATGTCCTTGAGCAAGCGCTTCATACTCCTCTTGAACTTTATGATGGAAATTTCCCAGGGAATCTCTTGTATATATCAAGTTGTGATTTCATTTCATGATTTTTTCTTGCCTTATTGAGCTTTATGGTTGCTCCTTACTTCTGAGTTATAATCCATGTAGCCTGAGCTTGTCTCAATCCTAGCTAAGCAGAGCCTTTTACATATCCTTTACAGCTTGATCACCCTTTGCTAGGAGGAGACTTTCCCTCGAGTGTCCTTATCCTGGACATGTTTCCTTGCATTGAGATTAGGTATGTTCCACTGCTTGGAACTAGTTTGCTTTCTCGCGACACTTGTCTCCTCCTAGTTGTACACTATAAAGAACTTTTATTCTTTTTCAAGCTTTTCAATATCTGAAAAAGTACAAAAAATAAAAAAACATAAAAATTCAGACGAGAAATGATATTATCTTTGGAAGTTATCAAGTTGTGTCTCCTTCGAACAGAGCACTATATATCACATCCATTGGTTGTATTGTTAGTTTGAATTTAGGAGTTGTACTCATTACTCTGAGTTTATCTCCACCAACTAGTTATGATTCCAGTCCCTATGGAGCCTCTGTCGATGCATCCTGTGTCACATAGATGTACCAGTTTTGCATATCGAGTCCATGATGCCTACCTTCAGTCAACATTTACCTTATTCTCTTGTTCAAAGGAAGTTGAAGCCTGAGTCATCCATTCCTCAATTATCTTGACTTTGCATGTTGGTCATTCCTAGTACAGTTACTGGTTCATGCAAATGTTGTTGATTTGAGTTATTCCATATTATCTAGAATTGTTGAGTACCTCATGTTGGTTGATGGGGGATTCCTTAATTCCCTCCTTCCAACGGATTCCATTCCATAGACTTCATATAATTTATTCTAGAATAGGAGTCTAGAGTCCATTTGAGTGCATGAGACTTACAATCATCAATGGTAGGTTCTCTCAACATCGACAGTTTTGGGAATACATTAATGTGTCTCGATCGATGGATTATTTCAAGTGTTCGACCTCAAAAAATATATTCACACTTGTTATATTTCACTATGTACCTTCATTCCCATTATCATTATCGGTGGGTGATCTCGTGTATGTTAACGATATACATCATTGATCGGTAATCAGACGATGGACTACTATTTTCAACCTTGACACATATATTCACATAGTAGAACATGTACTCGTAGCATTTTGCATAGAAGACCTCCGATATTGGTGGAATTCCACATATGCTACATCCTTGATCGTGCATGTATTCATGATATTTCAACTCTCATGACTAGATTCCAGTGTGTATATCACATATCTTCATCCATTATGGAGATCTTGATTCATTGTATATTGTACATAGTGATGACCACACATGACATTTGTATATCATTCCTATTCATGGCCATTGTACTTTTATGTATCCAAGACTTCTATATGTATATTTGTAGTCATATGCAAATATTAGTCATTGTATTGTACTGTTGAGTGGCTGGTTCTTCCACCTGGATCTTCATTACTCCACTTTTGGGATGGATTATATAATGTATTTCGGCCATCATGTTACCCCTCTGACCTCACACATTAGGGGGCATCTATTATAGATGATTTTACCACACCTGGTTGATCACATATTTATGGTATTCCCTATCCCTCTACAGACTCTATGGACCCATTTTCCCATATTATACTTTGATGTTCCAAGATTATACCCAAAAAACACTTGTTTATGCCTATACATGACTTTTAAAATCCATACTCACATGGATACATAGATTTTGAGCCAAAACCCGTGTACATCAGGAAATGTGCATGAATACAAATGTTTTTGGAGTTTTCCACATAGGGTTCCAAATATCTTGTCTCTTGGCCTTCCATATGCCTTGAGAATGCTTAGAATCGACCCTCTATTGTCTATTTGGAGTGCTATATATTGATCCTATTGGATACATTGAAGGAGGAGAAAATTGAGAGCAAGGAAACTATAGTCCATTGTTTCCTCACTTGTTATGCTTGAGTCTGCATCCCTTTTTCCCTTTGGAGCACACAATTCTACTCTTCCCAAGCTTTCCTTTTCTTTGTGAGATTTCCATTGAGAGATGGAGGATTGAAGTGGTGGAGGCCTAGGTGTAGGAATCAGTTTCTCGGGTTCAAAGAAGTGCTGACAGAGGTTGTCACTATTGTATCTCTATTTTTATTAATAGAAATATCCATCTCCTATCCAATACATGTGCATAAATATGAATATTGTATCCATGGATGTATTTATTTACTTATACATGGTTTATTATATATGCTAGATTAGGACTAACACTTGAATATATAGCATGCTTGTCTTGTCTGTTATTGTTGAGAGCGAATTGGGAATACAAGTGTTGTTGGAAAAGATCAATGGGGATCTACGTCAACTGTCCAGAATAAGGTACGATTCATATCCCTTAGTGTTAGATGTCTTTATTTCTCTTGTATATTGGAAAGGATTTATTTATGGTGTCATTCAGTCTGTTGTGGTACCCACAATCCATAGGAAGTTTCTCTCCGTAATAACATACATTCCAATCCAACAATTATCAAATGGGATTTCTAGATATTCTTGAACAACATGGTATTTTAGGTAGAATTCATGGCGATTTATAGGATCCAGTTGATGCATATGAAAGTTGTTTTCTACTTGTTCACATCTGCATCATGGGAGGAAATTGTTCTATGTTCTGTTAGTTGTCTTTCTCCATTTATGTCTTGGATATGTCTTAGGCGATTCCTTGAGTTATTGTAATGGATTTATTTGACTCTCAGCATCTCATATTTTTGGGTCATCAGTGAAAACTTTTATTCATTCTTGAATTCCTTCTATCTTGGGTTCGATCGTTTGAGACAACATGAGAGGGTTATGTCTCCGGTGTAGGGACCAAATTGCTTGTACAAGCCAAAGGAAATTGTCCCAAGCAAGGATCCTCTATGTGATGCTGTGAAGTGAAGGAGTGGGAAAGGGGCTTCTCAAAAGTGAGATTATCGTGTTGATTATGCTGATCATGGCTATTCTAAGGGATTCCTTGTTAGATATAATGTTTGGGTTTTGCTCACTAGTAAAACTGTGTCGATAACAAATTATGTGTTTGGGTATGCGTTGATTCTTTTAATTAGTTTGTTTGTGTCAAATGGATTTCATTTCTTTGAAACAACTTCTAAAACTATGAAAATTACTAAATTAGGGATTCTGATAAGATATATCCTTGGTTATATAGAGAAATTCACTACATATTTTAATAAGGCTTGATAGACCTCCCTGGTATGGGGATGTAGAAAAAGAAAATGGAAAAATTATTTGAGGTGAAGACCTTACTGGTTGTGATGGGAAAAAAATCGAGGTGATCAATAATGTTCATAAATTTCTTTTTGTGACAGGTGTGCAAAACTCCAGGGGGGGCCTTCGATAGAGTCCCCTCCACACATGGATGGTGTTTTGGGTCTTGGAAGTGTTATGGAAAGTCTTCCATTTCAATGGGAAAAAGAAATTCCTTATCAAGAATGTTATAGGCCACTTCATTTCTGGAGGAGGACAAGATGGAGGATACCGTGTTCTTTGGTGATGATCTTGTACCTTCCTCAACCATGACTTGGGTTCACATGCATGGCAGGCCATCCATGTAAGATCAAAATACATCTACTTTCTCTGCTCTCTATGTGTTTTCAATTGAAATTTATGTGCAATCAAGTAGAATCTTTCTCCACATATTTCCTAAATACATAAAAGTTCCATAAATATAATAATTATTGATTTGAAAGTCATCACATTTCATAATTCATGTTTAAGTTTTAGCCTCAAATATTCATAGATGTTCATTTTGTATATAGGACCTAAGGATTCGTTAAATATTTCAATGGGAAAAGGAAAAGATACCATGGGGTAAATTCCAAACAATAAATTAAACCAATCCTAAAAAGAAATAACATGCCACACATATATTGTTGAGTGTTATAAGAGCTCTCATGGAGAACTCAATGTTGGTGAGACTCATATTTCTATTATACTAAAATGAAATCAACAACAGAAAGGTATTTTGATTCCACTAGTTTGTGAATTTAGTTCTAATACTTTGATTAATATAGAAAAAAAGCTTGAAAGAAACTTCAAGGATCAATGCTCTTCTCGGCAACCAATGTCAATATATTGATATGAAGGTATTTTAAGACAGTAAAAACCTTACAGTTTTAATCAATTATCCTACCAAAGATATTGAATGTAAGTTAGTTTCAATAGAGGAACGTTCAAACAAATAAATCTTAGAGGGAAAGGTGGTCTCTACATATTTTACCACACCTTCTGAAGTGTTGGGAAATAAAGTCAGTAAATATGGCATTAATGCCCATAGATTCTCTTAAGCATTCCCCGATTTTGATCACCATTATGGGATTCATGTTTTATTGAAGGATGAATTAAAATAGTCAAATGTAAGGGATAGAGGAAATACTTATTACCTGTCAATCGAAAAAATCAAAGCACAAACTTGTCATCTTGCAGGAAATACAATGGGAAAGATAGGTTCATTGAAGGAAAACACTTATGATACACCAATAGAGAGTTCAAATGCAACATATTTATGGAAACCTTCCAAATGATTATTAAGACCACAATTCCCAACCACTTTTATATCAAAGAGAGGTTTCAATTCCTTTAGCGAGAATTCGAGGGTCCCTAAAAAAATATTATTTCCAAACCACAGATGTTTATCACTCTCTAAAAGGGAGGTTTTAGAACAAATATCTAGAGATGGCTAACATTATTTTGCAAGAAAAAATCAACAATGAAAACCATGTTTGAATAATATTGGATAGCTTTGAACAATCTCTAGGGAGAAGTACAAGGACTTAATGATTATAGCATTTGGCTATGTATAAAAAATGTTGAAGTCAAGAAATCAATGCCTACTAGGAATTGTCATAACAAAAAATTTAGACAAGAAAAATTACCTTGCCAATACTTATAAATAAAATGATTGATTTTAGGTGTTAAATCTAATCACTCTTCCAACATTTAATATTTCGTAGTTTGACATATTTTACTTTGAAAAATATAAAGGTTTTGTTTCCCGAGACACTATATATTGTGAATGTTCTTCCTAAGCACACTTTATTACTGTCATTCCCAAAACATGGAATACGATGTTGACTAAAAACCTTTCAGGTAAACTCTCATGTTCCTAACCAAATGAGGATGCACCCTCTGTGTTTTGAAAATTCCTAGTTTTGTAAAGTTTAAAATCATGACACTCTGGATTTGAAGCTTTATTTAGAATTTTTCTTGTGTGAAGATTTACAAGAACAAAACTGATTAACATAGAACTTGATAAATCATGTTCCTGACCACTTTGGTTTTCTTCTCTATTTTGAAATGTTTCCATATAGGAAAAAGTTTCAAAATCACAAATTGATTGAGTGTGTATGAGAAATTTTCTAAATACTTGTTAGTAACAATTTATTCATTCCCATTACTTATGTTGTCAATGAAGTCTCATGTTTGACATATTTTTTTGCTTATATGTTAATTTTTTTTTCAAGACTCTCTATAAAGTTATATCATTTTCAATAGGGATAAACTTCAACTAAAAGCCGAGAATGCTGAATTAGTTAGCTATTCGACATTGGAGAAGAAAAAATAACTTTATGCAAAACTTGTGCATGTAGAATTTCCATATGTTGAAGAAAATGAGAAATATTGTGTGGATTTTCGTTAGAAGGGTACTTTAGAGGATGATATTGAAAATTTGGAAGGGGGCAATAGAACTGGAATGAAAACAACATAGGGTTCACTTCTATAGAATATGTCGAAATGAATGCCACTAGATGACTACAAAAAATTTCTTCATAGGAGTGATTGTTATTATAGATATTGTTTTAAAGTGTGATTTTTATCCATAGTTTTGTTTTACTTGGATGTTAAAAAGTTTTGATTCTTAATCAATCGAAGTACCAAACAATCAGTGTAATTCCCAGTTTGGAGCAAAACAAAAATACTTGCACTATTGTCAATATTTTCTAGTGACTATTGTCAATATTAGCCTGCATTTCTTGTGAAACATTGCATGTGTTTCAGTCGCTAGAGACTTTTAATTATATGGAGCATATGCATGGATGAAGATGAATACCTAGTGTTAGCATGCACCATATGATATTACTTCATGTTTCTGCTGATCAAAATATTTGAGGATTAGCCTTCAGTTAAGATAGAAGATATTCAAATCCTATGTTTGAACTGTTAAGTTGTAAACAAATAACGTAGGTGAAAGGTAATGCAAGTGATGGGCCATAATTATTATTTTTTTTCACGTGATTTAGTAGCATATTAATATGTGGTTTCATTATTGGTTTCATTTATCACTTTGATGGAAGTATTCAGAGGTTTTTTGAAGGGTGGTGCTTCAAAGTGTCCCTCTCATAACATAAGGAGAGTTTTTGTTTCATGTATGCAACTGATGATCCAACCATTTCTTAGAGACCAGCCAGTTTTGAAGAGTTTTTTTATTGGGCCATGTTTTTAGTAATAGGATCTTAAATACTAAATCTGGAAGAGAAGTATATTTCCAAAATACTCAAATGAAGTGAACAATCTTTTTGGGGAATTGAGTCTTATCCATTTTTTATTCTCATAAAGTTTCGTGTTAATTTTTATATTTATATTCCATGGTAGTACTAGTAAATTTGGTGAGATATCTTTGTCATTTCAAATGAAACTTTTCATTTTTCCTTAATCAAAACTAAACATTGAAATTGTTAATGGTTTCCAGGTTTGGTGTTTTGGAAAATGCCACAAAATAAATCTGTGAATGTATGAATATTCTCTTGAAACATCCTTGTACACAGTTCTTTTAATAATTCCAATAGGTACTTAGAGTTGAGTGACTGAATAATTTGGACATTTCACTCAAATGGTTGATAAAACCATATCATTAGGTATTCTTCTCTTCTTCCTATCTCATTTTCTTTTTTTAGGATGAAGGAAATATGAATATTCTATCTCATGATGGGAAATATATCAACATAATTCCTCTTGTTCGAAGATTAAATTTTCTTGGGATTATTTTTTCAATGATTCCAACATGAAGAATATCTGAAAGAGTGACTTGTCATATATCTAATTAGTATGTATTATCCCTTGGTCCATTTGTTTTTTCCCTAAGAGTAACAAGTAGGATTTTTTTTATTAAAAAGTGGTGGAATTATCTTTATTGCAGAAAAGTACATTAAGCATGGAAACTTCATCGAATTGATTTGATTACCCTTACCCTACAAGGAAGGATAGATCCTAGTGATCAAAATTTATCCTATGTGTTGACTTTCTTTCCTTTCCAAGAAGACATGAATAGATCCTTATAAAAAGGTTACATAATAATTGAAAAAACAAAACATGCTTAAAATCTTAGAAGGAGTAACTCTTTGTTTTTTTAGAGGTAAAGTAAGTCCATAGGAAGGATTTCACCAACAATTTCATTATATGTGAAGAGTGATCTGTAGACAATCAAAGATATGTCCCTTGATTCTTCATTTACCTTTCACTTTTGATTGGATTCTTCCTTGAGTTAGTGGAGGTGGGTCAAAGGGGATATTTTTTCTAGTTTACTGAGGAGACAACATGAAAGAGGACTAATACTTTTTCATTTCCTTTCTATTCCTCTTATTTCACTTCCATGACAAGTTTTGGATCATTTTGTTATTTTGTTTCTCTATTTTAGGCCATTGGGGTTATTCCCTTGTTTTGCAAGGGATCTTAGCGTGGATGTCATGTTTTTTTTTCTTATTTTGGTGGGTAGGATTCAAGAGTTTGTGCAACACTTTCGTACTCCATTCTCATCAGTAGTTTCAAATACTACTAGATATCCTAGAGCTTGAATTGATTGGAATTGGAGGGGACTACCTTGAATGTTCTCTTATTTCTTGTCCAGGTAGGTTGTTTCTTTCTTTCTATTGATCTCATGCCTAGATTGATTATGATTGGTCACAGTGCTTTTCTATGTTTTCTTATGAGGGGCAAAGGGGTATTCTTGGTGGTTTAACTATTGAGGAGGATTGGACTGTAGGAAGTACCTTGAAATATGAAAATAGACATGGAACAACTTACATTTACAAGGGAACTATTCATAATTTAGGTATTGATGAAAACACTTCCCAACAAGAGAGAGATGGCCTACAAGAGACTTCCCAAAGGGTTTTTTTTTATTATTAATTTATAGGTGCTCGTCGATTTTCCAACATCTAAGGAGTGGCAACTATCATCAGATATCCTTCCAATTCGATGACGCTGCTACACTCTCAACATCTAGTGTCCGTAGAAATTAGGACTCCTAGCATTGACATCCGACAACCATTCCATACAACCAATGACTTACATCCTACGAAAATTCCATACTCAATGTCGCAAATTAAATGATCATCCATCACAAATTCAACACCAAATGGATGTAAGACTTACCCTATTTAAGATGACATGCTATCGACATTCCAATGGGGTTTTGAATGGGGTCGAACAATCGATGAAGAGAAGTTGTCAAAAAATTAACAATGTGTTGATGTAAGACTTCTCCAATATAGGATGATACTCTATCGAAATTTTGACAGGGTTCGAAATGGTGTTGAACAACGGACGAATTCCCACTAACGACAAAAAAAACTGTTGTTGTCGAATAATAAACACGTGTCTATTGAAATTCAGACATTAGAGCTCAGTGGATTTCAGACTAAAAATAGTTTGTTTCCAAGATCCAAAATAGATTCAAAAATTAAAAAACTATCCAAATGAGAGGCAATATGCCTCTCCCCTCCTCTTATATTATTCCATATGTAAACTTCCTCCCCTTAGATGATATCCACCATCCCCATATCTTAAATCATATTCCAGAAGAGAACGCTTCCCCCATCTAGTCTTCTCCTACCTCCTTTCTTTTTCTCCAATGCAGTGATCATGTTAAAGTCCCCTCCTAAGATCCAGTGCCTCCCTTCCACCCACTAGTGGTTTTTCCAAAGAGATTCGATGAAACCTTGTTTCTGCATTGTGGTGTGAGGGACATACACATTTTTCAGGACACCTCTAATCGAAGTGCCCACTATTTGAAATGTTGCTGAGATATATCATGAGGAAGAAACAAAGCCATCAAGGGATACCTTATCAAGGTCCCATGGGATCCCTAATCCCACTACATCCCTAGTCACGTCTATACCTATACCCTCACATTTTCTCCAAGCCTTTCTACCTATTTCTAGCATGTGATGTTTAGAGCACTTGGTCTCTTCAATAAACATCACCATTGGTTTCTCCATTAGGATATTCCTCTTCAAGGATTTAGTTTTATGTGGGCTATTAATCCCACATATATTCCACGTTATAATATTCATTAGAAATAGAATTAAATGAATTTTAAAGCCCCAGGGATGCCCTGATTCAACTAACTTTACACCCATTTCCTCTATATAAAATTGACTTGATTTGCATCCAAATTTCTTGCTCATCTCCCCCATTTAATATTTGTTTTCCTTCATAGATCCAACCGTAGTTCCTAAAGGCTTTTGATCCTTATATTTTATTATTGTATTTTGTAGTAAAGAAACTTGTTCCCGACGGATGTAAACTTTACCTTGACCTTAACATACTTGTTCAATCCCATCTAGATCCAACTCTCTTAGATCCATATATTCTCCTTCTTCTTCTGTACCCATCTCATGCATCTGACTCGTTGGTTGTAGCTCCTCACCATGTCTAGGTTATTCTTGTTTTGAAGTAGAGATTTCTTTCTAAGAATTTATCAGTTTTTGGATTTCCTCTTTCTCCTCTTTCTCTCCCAAGATCACAAACTTGTTGATCGTGTTGATTCTCTTAGAAGGTTCATGGGATTCCTATCATCTTGCCCCTCTCTTCTTCTATTACACCCGATAGAAAACTTGTTCGTCCACATATTTGCTCTGTTTTTCTTGGGGAGGCGAAGAGTTATGAGGAAAACACCTGTAGAGATGGCCATAACCATGGCATATCCTACATCGAAAGGGTATTTGCACATATTATAGGGTCTTCCTCCATTCTTCATCTTCCCACAATAGATATAAAGCTTATGGAAATTATTTTGTTAGGTCCATATACATGCACATATGTGCATAGGTCATGTACTTCTTAACTTTCTCCTACTCCGATATTTTGATAAACATACCTAGGTTATTTCCAATGTCTTCCAAGATTTCCTTATCCCAATATTCCCCTGGTAGAGACTACAACCTTATCCAAACTAACATCATCCTCATCATTTCTTTCTTCAGGTTGAAACATTCTTTCTAGGGTCTTAGGAAGAGCCACCATATAGAAAAAATAAGGTCCTCCATACAAAACTCTATTTGGGTCTTCTACATTGATAAAGGTTTCTGTGAAAAATACTTTATATCCCAACTATAGCTCATATTGTCCCCAGGGTTTCTAAGTAGAGTTTATCCACCATATTAGGTATTTTTCAGAGGGTAACATTCATATAATGGATTCGATCCCTTAGGATTGTTGATCAAATATGAAATCTAGGAACCTGGTTCATCCTGGGAATAAACCTTCCATATCTTCTCCCTTGTTTCTCACTATGGATCTCACCTGATCCCTCTCCCCCCATTTCGTTCATTGAAACAGGGATACTCTCAACATGTACATATGTAGCTGGGTCCATGGGTGGGGTTGACCCCCCACATGTCATTATGTTCTCCATAGGTTCTCTCTTTCCTCTGTCCTAGCTTGATTATCCAAATCACCATCTCAATGATCTCGTGATTCTTCATGTTGTATTAGTTATAAGATGTGTTTTTTTCATGATGCATTAATATTTTTTTCCTCTAATATCAATCATTATTGATGAGTTTATATGTTGAATAGCATGATGTGATGGCACTTGGAGGATCTATTATGAGAGAACCTAGCCTAAGGGGCATGGTTTAAACTTGAGGATGTATTATTGGTTATTTTCCATTGATTACCCCCCATTGTAGCATGTGTATAATGGTATACCACACATTTCATATGGATCACTCTAGCTTTTGGGGTTCCCTTTACACATATCTGTGACATGAATGGGCATTCATTGGAGATCCCTTATTCCTATATAGATGGTTGGGTATAATTTTTATTGGATCCCCTTAGTTCTTAGCATGCGGATGGAATATTTGCACTATTGTCTATAAATATTTATGTATCACTCCATTTGTTACTTTATCTTGACATGTGTGGAAGCATGCTATTAAATAGTAGAAGGGACCACCCCCTTCCTTATGGAGTGATTATCTATTGCGGACACCTTACTCTTGGGATTGATGATTTCCTTATTGATTGATGGTGTTCTTGTTTCATTGGTTTATCCCTTGTACATATATTGATGAGTTGATTGATATGTGTACATCATTAGAGGTAATTCATTGCACATGTGTTGAGGTCCTAACCTTTGATGAGGTCATTCCTATTGTACAGGACAATACACCATTGTAACCTAGCATCCGAGGTTACCAAATTACTAATAGACTTGCAGACAATCATCTTTTATAGAAAATGAAATGAGAATAAGAAGAGATTTTGGCTTACCCAGTTTATGACGATTGATCCAAGCTTGGTCTTATCCCTCTTTAATCTTCTCCAAAGCTTCTAGGGATGCTTCTCTTCACCTACAAAGAGCCAATTCTTCGAGCAATATCTCATACATATATATATCATAAGTTAGATGAAAAATATATTAATAATATAATTGACATAATTCATTAACCAATATACATGAGAAAAGAACAATACAAATATTGGAAGAAGAATTCTCTTTAATAAAAAACAGTGAATAGGTGAGAATACAACCCAGCTTCTAACACAAGGACTCCTCTGTAACTGAGGAAACTGAGTTATGTTGCTCCAAGAATTTGAAGGTATACCATCAGCATAACTTTTCTCTTCTAAAATTCATCCCTTAGCCCCATTCCAAGGCCTCTATTTATACATTGGAAAATAGAGTGGTTTTGAAGGTTAGGATGGTTGAGACAGTTGGTATAGTTATGGATTAAGTACCAACTAGTCTTATCTAATCATTATTTTTATTTTTTAATGTCGAATTAAGGTACATGCAAGTGTTTATATAAGCAAGGCGTGTATGACATGCTTGTTTCTTAAAGGGAACTCATGTGTTCAATGTACACGCGGGTTGCAATGCACATAGTCGCGTGTGCAACCCTATACTTAGAATAAACATATATCAGGATGGTCTGGAGATCATGCATCAATGGTCATTTACATCTATATTTTTTTGGCCACTTCAATCCTAATTGTCCTATTGTGTACCGACATAATGGATGTCAACACTCGGACGGAGAAGTGCCATTTTGGCTGATAACAGATTCCCCCTAATGTGTGAGGTCAAAGGGAAGCGATGGCCAAAATACATTACAATATTTATCTTGGATAAATCAGATGTCCAAGGCATCAGCGGAAGTACCTAAAACAAATACATATGAATGTCATATACAAAATCATATTTGAGGATGCCATGTTCAATATATTGGAGCAGTAGCTCCTTTACAGTATTTGATTACATCATATGATACGGGTATAGGACCATGTATCATTACAAAGGTGGATCGAAGCCACAAAATACAATGATGATTCTTCAAAATATGGAAGCTGTGTAACTGATTATAACATAGTCTTGCGCAACTTAGGTTATAAAGGTGAACCTAAGGTCTTCATCGAAATCCAAGGGAACCAGTACAACCCTTACCGTGTAAATAGATGTATTGAAGTTGAGCATGGAACATTAGAGGAAATTTCAACTCAAAATGGGCCTCCTAAAAATAATTAATAAAATAATAGTTAAAATAATAAAATAATTTTTATTAATTTTGGAGGAAGAAAAGAAAAAAACTACTTTTTTGTTTGTATTTTTGACATATATCCCTGTGTTTTTACTCAAATTTCGATTAGGAGAGCACGTTGGATGTGGAATTAAATTTTGCATCCAACGAGTACCCAATCGGCATACTTCTGACGGACCCCACTACCCCAAAAACAAGAAATACATGAAAAAATGTGATGATGACATCATCATCATGTTTTTCAGGTATTTCTTATTTTTGGGGTAGTGGGGTCCATCAAAAGTATGCTGAGTGGGTAATCGTTGGATGTGGAATTTAATTCCGCGTCCAACGTGCTCTCCCAATCGAAATTTGAGTAAAAACATGGGGAGATATATCAAAAATACAAACAAAAAAAATAGTTTTTTTTATGATACCTATCCCCAAATTTATATTAAAAAATTGTTTAAGACCTATATGGTATTTCAAATTTAAAGAAATTTCATTGGCTAACACATGATGACATGGAATTTGAATCAAAGTTAAAAGGCCCATTTTGAGTTGCCCATTTTGAGTTGAAATTTCCTCTAATGAGGAATCAACAGATTGTCAATAAATAGGTGAAATTGACAACTAAAGCAAAGAAGTTCACCAATAATGGTAGTGAATCCTAAGGAATCATTGTCAAAACTCTAGGTCTTCATCTTTAGGAAGTGCTGATTAGAAACCATACTGTGATGAGGAAGGTAATAGATCCTCCAATGGATCACAAGAGTGACTAGGAACTGGATACATGAAGGTAGACACAAATGATACTCGGATAGGATAATTATGGAATCATGATAATGATGAGATGCAAGGATAGATCCTTGAATAGTGAGCATGACACAGAGATGACCCAAGGAATCTTTTAACTTTGCAGATAGGACAACTAAAATTATATGTCATGTAGGAGACATGATCAAATTCCCCATGTATAAAGGATAAGTGGAGGAGTAAGAAACTCAAAGTAATAGATGAGATGAAAGTGTACACTATGACATGAGTATCGAAAATTTTAGAGAGTTCTATGTTCAAGGAGGACCTGCTGCCACCGCCTGTAACCCAAAAATAATACTTCTTCCTTATCTTTCTTGTTAAATTTTAACAAGTCCAAGAAAGTCAAATCAAGTCTCTCTTCATTTTTGACAAGATTGAAGAGGGGAGAGAATAATGCTTGATAAAGTCACTAATTCATGGATTTTATGAGCCCAAACTAGTACATTCTTTTTAACCCAAAAAATCCCTCAGTAATCTCTACATGACCTACACCACCTAAAGACATCCATCACACTACCCTTATTTGACCCCCCCCCACCCTTGAAAAGGCTCAAAAACATGAAAATGGCTTAAAAACCCCTAAAAAGAGCCAAAATAGCTCTCATAGGGGCTAAAACCCCTCAAGGGAGCTTAAAACCCCCAAAGGAGCTAAGAATTGGGCGAAAGGGGCTTAAAGCCTAAAAAAGGGGCTAAATCCTTGACCAAGGGCTTAAAACCCTAAAATCTCTAGAAAAATCTATAAATAGAGGGGTGGGGGTCACTCTAAAAACACTCCTTCTCTCCCTATCGTTATGCTTCCCATGTGAGTGCCTTAAGACCCTTTCCCTCTCAAGTCATTCACCCTCCCTCTCCTCCATTACTCCACAAGCCAAGTCTCCATCCCATAAAGAGAGAGGTGCTTCCAAAGCTAGGGCATGGTGGCCCATTTCCACCAAGACTAAACGTATAACCATGTTTCTTTCATTTTTATTTTATTTTTCTGACTTATTTTGTTTGCGGGTTTGTTTGCTTATGGTTTGCTGTAGGTCTCCTTTGATTTCTTGTAGCCATCTTTTGTTTTCTAACCATTTCCTGCAGGGTTTCCATGGCTCAAAGATAACATCTCTTTGTAGGTTTTCTTCCACATACAGGAACCCTACCCTTCTGTCCTATAGACAGAAGGTAGCCATTCTGGCCTATAGCTAGGGTGAAATCCCTACTACATATTTGGCAACCATACCAGGTCAATCCCACAGGATCCATGGATTGTTTTTTTTCAAGTTTCAGTTTTTATTTATGCTTTCTTAACCTATTTTCAATTTTTGTTAAATCTAGTTTAGATATTTGCTTTTCTAAATTTACTTTTATAGTCGATCCTCCTTAAGGACAAACCGATCCTGTTCGGCCATAGTTCAATTTGTTGTCGGCCGTTCCCAACTCAGGTTAAAAAAAATTCAAGTTTTCGGGCTAGGTCGCTCTTATCGGGCTGAAAGGATAGACTAGGTTGCTCATTTAGGCCCGAAAGGTATGACTTCCCTCTCAGGGAGTAGATCACACCTGTTTTCTATTTCTGAGCGACCCCCTCGCCTGTATTTGGGAAAAAATGGTGACCCCCTCACCACATTTACCCCGAAAAGGGCGATCTATCTCTCAGATTCAGTTTTTTAAGCTGTTTGGACTGTCAGTGCAGCTCAGCCGACTCTGTCCAACAGTCTATTTTCATCTGCACATAATCTGTGTAAATCAATGATAGATGTAACTAGTTATTGATATAATGAATATGTTTTAAGGATTTATTAAATTACTGTAGGTTAAATTTCAGTTTCTAATAAGGATTGGAAATTAACCCCTTTCCTAGCCCTTCCTCCTCTACCCAGTCATCACCCTTTGGGGTATTCTAGGATAAGACGAAGGGAAAAATATCATATAGTAATAGGCACTTCATCTGTGATTGATTTAGACCACTAAAAATGGGTGAATTGGAAGGTAGAGGGGGTGGTAGGCCTAGGGAGCCTCACGGCATTCGCGTCCTCCTTGTTGACCAAACTTGGACTTGGAGAGTGACCTGAGGATCTACGGATGGGATTAGACCCATTGTGTTGAGATCCTAGCACTCTTTCCTGGTCGAAGAGGAATACAGGTGTAATTCAGTCACCTAGTAAGTCTACCATAGTTTAGATTCATTAATGGCATGTTTCAAATTTTTTGTTCACAATTTACTGGTTTCATAACAATTTACCCATGTTGTAAGTTTTGTAACAAACCAGAAAATATCTGTGAAATATTCATAAACCATACAAGTAGCCACCAAGTGAATAATAGAAAAGAATAAAAAATGGACAATCTTTCATACAATGGACATGCACACAACCATACCAAGTAAGATAACCAAACTCAGTTCATGATGCTGAGCCAGCCATTAAAATATATTAATTTACACTAATTCAAACACTTGCAGTCTTTGAGGACATAAGTACCTGACTTCCTTAACCATGGGAAGTACTTTGGCTCAGCCCTGAAACTCATTGTGAAGAGTACCATGGGAACCACAAAGTAGCTAGACACTGAGAGGAATTTCCAAGCAAAACTGGAAATGACCCCTACCAATTGACTAGCACTCCCGTGAGGAAAAATCCAAGCGTTGTCTCCTGGCAGTCTTGGTGGCTGGGTGACCACCTAAAATCCAATAGGATGCCACTAAAACTGGGGTCCAGAAAGTCACTACCATATTTCACCACCTAATCTACCAACTAGACACAATTGATCACCAATGCTCTTCCTCACGCCTAAAAGGTGATCCACCATAGTTCGGGTCCTTGAACCAACACCATCGAGACCATTTGCGATGACCCTATACACCGTCATAAGGCCACACAACCTCTAACTAAGACTAAAAATCATATCAGTCTGAGCCATATTTACACACTACATCATCTATCCCCATGGCTAGTGCAAACCCAAATCCACTTTCTAGCTTGGTGATTGGAAGTGGACCCATGTCCATACCCCACACCACCACCAACAACCCTGCGGGTGGTCCTAGAACTATCATGCAAACTGTCATAAGTCATATATTTCCACCCATACATACCAATTAAACTCTCCCACCTGTCATGATCGGGGGTAGTGGCTCGTCAACTCACACTGTCCCACTTGGCATGCCTGGGGGAAGTGGCCCTTCCACCTACACTGTCCCTCCTGTAATACATGGGGATAGTGGCCCTTCCTCTCACACTATGCCACTTACCATACCTGGGGGCAGTGACCCATCCACAACTATGCCACAAGTACCCCCAGTCACATAGGTACATCATGTTCCTGCAAACCCCACCACCATTGATGGCCCGTCATACATCAACCTTGGGTCAAATATCCCTTTCATGGAATGCCTCAATTTTCCTGACTTGGCTAGGTTAACCAATGATCCCATTTGTCATCAAACCTTTTGGCCTCCCATTCCAACCAAACTCCCTTCAGACATCCCCAAGTTTGAAGGGAAGGCAGGGGAGTTCCCCCAAAACCATATCATGACATTTCACCTATGGTGCTCATCAAACAACATTGTATATGATTTGATCAGACTCGGACTGTTCCAATGCACCCTCACAGGTGCTGTAGCCAAGTGGTACATTGAGCTACCACAAGCCAAGTACCCAGAATTCAAATCCTTAGCCTTTATGTTCCTGCAATATTTCCAACTTCCCATCAGATATGATGAAGGAGTGGAAATCTTGCTATCTTGTCACCAAAACACTGCGACCCACATCACTGACCACATCCACGAATGGAGGGGACATCGCAGCTTGTGCAAGATCAATATTTATGACAAGATCTTCTTGGACTGGTTCTTGAAAACCTTGTTGCCACCTATAGCCAAGGACGTCACCTTCGAATGTCCCCAAATAGAGGAAGAGGCCATATTGAAGGCCCAACAATTTGACCTCATTTATGCACAATCTGGATACCTTTACACTATCATTCCAGATGCTCCCCATGCAGGCACTTCCTATCGGGATGCGTCGGGGGCATCCCATGCTGCAAATGGCATCATAGGTTCTATCTCCCATCAACCACAACACCATCTGACACCACCTACGATGCTACCGCAACCAAGAAACACCCCTAATGTTGCTTTCCTAAACCAAGCTCTTGACTATGCAAGAATGATGTCCCAATCTGGAGCTACGACCTCTTATGCACAACATGCACCATAGTAGCAGACCCATGCACCTACTTGGATGGCACAACAATATGTGGGGTATATTCCCATGTTTGTAGCACCCCCAGCCCCCCAAGTCTACTATGAACCCTCTACGCAAGCCGCTCAAACCCATGCCCCAAATCCACCTTCTCCTTTGGGACAAGTGTTTGCACAACAAAACCATCCCACCCAACCAACCCCTAATAACCAACAAGGGCAAGCAAAAAAAAACCGAGCAAGGAATCAAGCCAATAACCAACCACAAGGAGGCAATCAACAACCAAATCCTCCCAACTAAGCTAGGGAAAACTAGCCAGCTCAAAACCCTCAGCAACCAAACCAACCTAGACACAATGCTCTGATATGCACAAATCAATCGTCCAAACTATGCGAGGTCTATGGTAACTATACACACGAATGCCCCTTCATGGGTCACACTAAGTAGGAAATTCATGTTGGAGACATTTACCACCATACACACTCTTTTTGGTCAAATTGGCCTAGTTAAACCACTATCCTAAGTATTATTGACATTAATTGACATCAATGGAGAATTAAATGTCATCATCTAGTCTCACCCACACCTACCTTCAGTCAAGGAGGCTAACTTATCCTTATCCTACATTTGGGGAGGCTAATTGGAGCACTCCAGGGGTGATCTGAGTGATATTAATGCACCTAATTGCTAACTAGTGGTTACAATCAGTTAAACAGGTCAGTTAAGGTGCCTCCTCTCATTAAATATATTATTTAATGATTATTTAATGAACCAGAGTCAACAGGGGCGCCTCCACTAACTTCTGATGTGCAGTTCAACTTCAGTTAACCTCATCGGGGTTCATTGGAGTCAGTGTAGCACTACCTCTTGATGGTTGGTTAGCTGTGACATGTGTCTGATCTTTTTCAATTGAAACTCAGCCATTTATTACACTTCGAATTTAGTTAGGGTTAGTTGAGCCAATTAGGGTTTTGATCAGTGGTTAACTGAGTGTGGACCATGCCTTATAGTCAGTTAAGCTAGACTCACTCATTCAATTTGAATGACCTCCTAAGGAATTCGAATTGTCACTTCATTCATGCATGTAGCATGACATTGTAATTGTAATCATTCATTCTTTATGTGAATACAGAGTGGCTACTATTCCTGTAGACCGATTACACCATTTCATGAGTTATTTGTTGATTAATATTTGATGAGATTGATGCTTTGTTCCTAGATCAATATACAAGATTAATATGGTATCAGAGCTTACGGCAGGACGAAGCTCTATCTCTAAAAAAAAAACTTTTTGACAGATTTCTGCATGAAATTTGAGCAATAGCTCAAAAATCCAGCACTGCACCAGAAGCCAAGGCTTACCACTTAATACCCTAAGTAAAGAACTTGTTGATCAAGCTTGCTTGATTGACTATGCTGGGTGTGATGAAATCCAAAAATGTGCAGGCTGTCCAACCTTACATTTCCCTTTCTATTTTGATTTTCAGGTTTCTATAGGTGAATCATTTGCTCTAGCACATCCAGATGGCCTCCTCAGTAAGTCTCTTGACTCCATACAATTTCCACTCATGGAAAGGTGATATGGAGATTCATCTGCGCTCTAGAGGACTTTTTAGAGTCACCATGGAAACTCAATATGAGCCTAGATCTGCCATAGAAAAATCAATATTCTTGAACAAGAAGGATGAAGCCTTCGGTTTCTTGTGCCTCTCTATTTCCCGAGACCTTCTCTTCCATCTTGCGGGATTAAAGACTCCGAAAGAAATATGGGACAAATTGGAGACTCTATACGGAAATCATGATGACTTGAGGTTTTACCAGCTTGAAAATGAACTCATGTCTCTCCAACCCTCCAACTTCGAGACTTTGAATGATTTCTTCACAAAGTTCAAGCATACTATTTTACTTTTGAAGCAATGCAAAGTGGAGAAGGAGGATGATCATCCCATCCTTGCCATACTCTCCAAACTTGGGGCTGATTATTCAGTTTTTGTTTCTACATTCCGTGTGGGGAAGCTCACAACCCCTGGATGGAAGATACCTACACTCAATGCCTTCATTGAGTCCCTAACATGTGAACATGAAAATCTTGTCAGGTGGGGATCATCAGATCTTCCCATGATCAAGCCCTTCATGTCTTGGGGCCCAAATATATGAAGGGTAAAGGAAAGAAGCAAAAGAATAAAAAAACGAAATTTGATGCTCCTAAACCTAGAGTTGAAAATCAACAGCATGATGAGTCTTCTGGATCAAGGAAGAACAAAGGAAAATGGAAACATGGCAAGGAAAACATCAAGTGTTCTTATTGCAGGAAGGGCTTCCACCCTAAACATGCATGCAAGAAGAAGAATCTTGATGAAGCTACCTCTCTCCTTGATAGAAATCACATCAATATTCTGGAAAGCTTTCGGAGGAGAGGTCAGCAAGATCGGGAACCACAACATGAAAAAGGTCATGCCCTCATATCAAGAACTTCGAAGTCCAAAGCACTGTTGATTGACTCTGGAGCTTTGAACCACATGATGGCTGAAAAAGACTCCTTTTCATCCTTGGAGACCAGCAAATCCATTCCCATCCACATGGGAGATGACTCCACCATCATTTCAGAAGGACAAGGTACTGTTGATCTTGAAAATGGTTTTTTTCAAATGTTTTGTATGTACCATATCCGGAATCAAATCTCCTTAGTGTCTATCAGATGACACATATAGGAGTGCCTAAGAGAGTCTCTTTCATCCCAAATGATGTTGAGATAACATAAATTGCATCCAAGAAATTCATTGCTAAAGTCCTTGCAAACCATCATGCAAAATCCTATGAGTTCTCTCCTTTTGTTGCGGATGCAAATCCCACCGCTCTGCTAACTCATGGAAATAAGGTTAGTAGGCTATGGCGTGAGAGGTTTGGCCATCTTAATTTCAAATATTTGCAGCAATTACAGAAAAACTCCATGGTTGAAGGCCTCCTGGTCATCAAGGCAACCACGAGAATTTGCAAAGGCTGTGTGATTGGAAAACACCCTGAGCACAAGTTCGATTGGGGGAAGGCAAATCGAGCTACATGCATATTGGGGATGATACATCCTGATATCAGTGGTATGATACCTGTCACATCCATGAATGGATCAAGGTATCTCCTTAATTTTATTGATGATTTTTCAATGTATACATGGGTTTTCTTTCTCAAAAAGAAATCATATGTGAAAAATTTTCTGAATTGAAGGCCTTGATCGAAAATGCCTATGGCCTTAAAATCAAGATCTTGAGATATGATAATGAAGGGGAGTATGTCAGTAATTAGTTTCTGTACATATTCTCCCAAAGTGGTATTCAGTTCCAACATTCAATTCCCTACACCCCACAGCAGAACGGAGTAGCGGAAAGGAAGAATCGGTCTCTCAAGGAGATGACCACCTGTATATTGGAATCCAAGAAGCTTGCTGAAAATTTATGGGCTGAGGCTATGCATGCTACAGAATACATTCATAACAGGGTGCCACACTCATCCATGAAATGGAATACCCCTTTCAAAGAATACTTCGGACACAAGCCAGATGTGTCAAACCTACGGGTGTTTGCGTCCACTGCATGGGCCTGGATTCTGCTTGATAAAAGAAGGGATTTGCAACCGCAAAGCATAGAATTTCTGTTTATTGGGTATCCTAATGAATATAAAGGTTAAAATCTGCTGGATATCAATACCAAACATATCATCGAGAAAGAAGTGTCAAGTTCGATGAGCCTCTTCGGGAGGTGGAACTAGTGAAGGAGAAAACTGTTGAATTTCCTTCCTATTCTATTGAATATTTGGATGATGAAATTGGGGGTGATGACCCTGATTTGGATCCTCTGATTTCTGATATCAGTGTGTAGAAATAATCATATTCTGAATCAGAACCTGAAGTGCAAAATCAGCTTCCTACATGTGCCCGACAGACACTCTCCTCCGCAAGAGAAAAAACTGGAAATTCGGATGATCCAAGGAGAACCCGGTCTGATTTCCAAAGAGCAGGTACTGCACTCTCTTGTCCTGATAATTTGCTGTCCAAAATTTGCTATTTGATTATTATTTTAGATCCAAAATCCTACTACCATGCTTGGAAGGATCCGAGATGGCAAGTTGCCATGGATGAAGAGATGAATTCTCTTCATAAAAACACTACTTGGGAGCTAGTTTCTCTTCCTCCGGGAAGGAAATTGGTTCAATGCAAGTGGGTGTTTTGGACCAAGGTCACTGCTGATGGAAGCACCTACAAATATAAGGAAATACAAGTAGAAAAAATTTTCTCTCAGGTCCAAGTATTGAACTACCATGAGACCTTTGCACTGGTTGCAAAAATGGACTCCATCTGCCTTGTTTTGGCAATTTCAGCATCCAAGCACTGGGAAGTGTATCACATGGATGTTAAGTCAGCATTTATGCATGGAGGTATTCATGAATATATATACATGAAGTATCATGAGGGATACATCACTTATCCATATTTTTTTTGCAAGCTAAAGAAGTCACTATACGGGTTAAAACATGCCCCAAGAGAGTGGTATTCCAAGATGGATGTCTTCCTTCTCTCGCAAAACTTTCAGAGATGTAGATCAGATACAAATGTCTATTTATAGAAGTATTATGGTCATATAATTATCATTTTTTTATATGTTGATGACTTACTAATCACAGGTATCACAGTTGCCTCCATTTCAGCCATCAAAATTGCTCTCCACAATGCCTTTGAAATGAGTGATTTGGGGCTTCTAAAACAATTTTTGGGGCTCAAAATTGAGAAACATTCTGATGGGATTATGGTCACTCAGTCCAAATAAATTTCATACCTATTAGTTAATTTTAACATGGCTGATTGTATTCCTACACCATTCCCTTTCCTTTCATGGATCAGCCTTGAAGAAGGAAAAAGCACACCTCCCATGGACTGCACTATCTATCGACAACTGATTAGTAGCTTGTTTTACTTGACACATTCTTGGCCTGATATTTGATATGCCGTGAATGCTGTATCAAGAAACATGCAGCAGCCTCATGATATTCATTGGAAGGCATCCAAGAGGATCCTCCAGTATATTCAGGGAACCAGGACCTACGACATTCACTATGCTGCAGACTCTGAGCTAGAGTTGGTTGGCTACACAGATTTTTATTGGGTGGGTGATTCTATTGATCTGAAGTCTACTTCTAGATATGTATTCATGTTTGGTGGTGGCCCCATTTTCTAGTCAAGCAAAAAGCAGGCTGCTATAGCACTATCTTCAGTAGAGGCCGAGTATCAAGGAGCGGTGAATGCTTGCATCCAAGCAGTTTGGTTGCAAGGCATTCTTTCAGAGTTTGATCTTGGTAGTACTTTGTCCACTGTCATATTTTGTGACAATCAAAGTGCTATTAATATTTCCATAGATTTAGTTACCAGGAAGAGGACCAAGCATGTAGAGATCCACATGCACTGTATCAGGGAGCTAGTGCATGACAGGACCATCATTCTACAATATTGCCTGACTGATGAGCAAATTACAGACATCTTCACCAAGAGATTTTCAGAAAAGAAGTTCACTTACCTCTGTTCACTATTGGGGGTGAGTTCATCAGGGTGATTCAGACTACTTTCAGTTTTCATCTTGAGGGGGGGGGTTTCCCACCGGGTTTTCCCTCTTTTTCTCACTTAGTTTGTTTTGAGCATTGTTTCAGTTTTAGCATTGTACAGGGTGACCTATGGCCTTAGTTTCTAGGGCCCTAGAATTTTTATGCATTTATGTTTTCTAACTCTTCCTGAGCATAGCTTAAGGGGGGGCGTTGGAGACATTTACCACCATACACACTCTTTTTGGTCAAATTGTCCTAGTTAAACCACTATCCTAAGTATTATTGACATTAATTGACATTAGTGGAGCATTAAATGTTATCATCTAGTCGCACCCATGCCTACCTTCAGTCAAGGAGGCTAATGTAGCCTTCTCCTACATTCGAGGAGGCTAACTGGAGCACTCTGGGGGTGATCTGAGTGATATTAATGCACCTAATTGATAACTAGTGGTTACAATCAGTTAAACAGGTCAGTTAAGGTGCCTCCTCTAATTAAATATATTATTTAATGATTATTTAATGAACTGGAGTCAACAGGGGTTCCTCCACCAACTTTTGATGTGCAGTTCAACTTCAGTTAACCTCATCGAGGTTCATTGGAGTCAGTGTAGCACTACCTCTTGATGGTTGGTGAGCTGTGACATGTGTCTGATCTCTTTTAGTTGAGACTTAGCCATTTATTACACTCCGACTTTAGTTAGGGTTAGTTGAGTCAATTAGGGTTTTGATCACTGGTTAACTGAGTGTGGACCATGGCTTACAGTCAGTTAAGATAGACTCACTCATTCAATTTGAATGACCTCCTAAGGAATTCAAATTGTCTCTTCATTCATGCTTGTAGCATGACATTGTAATTGTAATCATTCATTCTTTATGTGAATACAGAGCGACTACTATTCATGTAGACCAATTACACCATTTCATGAGTTATTTGTTGATTAATCTTTGATGATATTGATACTTTGTGCCTAGATCAATATAAAAGATTAATAATTCATAATGAAGTTTAGCATGCTACCAAGATGGCAGCCCTAGCTCAACCCAACCCGGCACCACCAATACCTCCACCCATGGTTCTCCAAAACCCATTACCAGTCCAAGGACTGGTCGCAACTGCACCTTCTCCCCAACCCAATCACACCACTCCAGCTGCACTTTCAATAGAAAAAATAGGTGTTCACCACTTGCTAGCCTTGACAACCGAAGAGGTCAATTTACAGACCAAACGAAATTAGTACGGAACTAACATCGAACCCACTGACCCATCAGTGACATCCACATCCAAAACAACCAATACACCTAGAATTAATTTACCCCCTTTTCTCCCGCGCCCCCCCATACGACAGGTGACCAACAACGTCACAACTAGAGCTGCTGTAAGCTACAACATCATGGACGACTTGGCCTAAACACCTTTGGCTATGTCCACTCTTGAGGTACTTAAAATTTTCCCAACACAGTGGAAATCCTTACTAGCTGCCCTCGGTGTTGTAGACCCCTTTGACTCTAAGTTGATCACATTCGATACAGAGGACGGAGAACCATGAATGCCATTAACCATTTCCTTCCAAATCCTAGTATCCATTCGGAATTTGGTCGTACACCAGTACATCGTGGACGAGGGGGAATCCACGTGTGTTATGTCAACCTAGTCTGGAAAAAGCTTGGGTCCCCAATTCTTCAACCATCCACTACCACACTGCAGGCTCATAATGGCCACCCCACTAAAGCCTAAGGTATTCTCCCACGTGTTCCCATCACATTAGCCAGGAAAATAGTATTGATTGACATAGAGGTTGTCAATGCTCAGTTGGACTATAACCTTCTCCTTGGAAGAAGTAATATGTATGCCATGAGATCCATAGAATCAATTGTTTTCCATCTCATGATGTTCCCTCATGATGGGAAAATTGTGACAGTTGACCAATTAACTTATCACAATCCACAAGGGCTAATTTCACCAGCCAATGGTATCCCTATGATCAATACCATTGATCCGCAAGGGCTAACCACACCCACAAATGTTATCCCTATGACCAACACCATGGTTGACAACATACTAGCCTCCCCATTATTTAATGTGGGCCCTATGTTGTTTACCGATACCACCATGATGACTTCCTTCCCCTCAGTGTCACCACCACCGATGTCAAATGAGATTGTGGATTTGTGCATGCTCTCATCCAGCATTGTTGTACCTAAACATCAACCGTAGCTGCAGCCACAAAATCATCTGTAGCTGCAACATCATCTGCAACCGCAACATCATCTATAGCCATAGCATTATGCACAGCTACAACCACAACCCCATCCCCACATACAAACATCAGGGATTTAATTCGGGTCCTCCCCAGTCCACAAAATTCCCTTCCTATTTCCCTCGCCCAGTGTCATGAGTAAGCTAGTAATGGCTACCTTAAACTTACCCAATTTTACATTGGAGATTCCTGTATGGTACCTCGATCCACTGACCCAACCTTCGATGGCTCGGGTAGTCTTAACCCCCATGCAACCCATTGCAGTCGAATCTCATCCTCCATCTGGCCTGCAAAAACCAACCATCGCACCTGCACCCAAACCAGCCCACCCAAAAAAGGCCAGGGGAAAAAATCCGAAAGCTACCATTGAACCTCGACGGATCCCGCCTTGCACCATCTATGAAGAACAGGGCCATGAAACTCAAAATTTCCCTGAGATTCCCATAATCCACATGCACTTGGACATCATGGACACAACAGAGAATATCCCCGTTGTTGAGCTCCCAAGCGGGCCAATTGTGAAAAACAAGTCACTGAAAACAAACCATTCTTGCGCCCTTTTTCGATTGTATGGACACTATTCTCACCACTACCAAGACTTGTCCAAGTTTTGAATGACCCTAGCTGGCCTTCAACAACATGCCCTTGAATCTAAGATCACTTTGATCAAAGAAGTCCACCCCCCACCTCCTTCTTCAGACACCATGTCCATTTACATGATGTCCAGTTCCACAGACCCTCTTGTCTCCACCATCACCGACGGTCCATCAGACCTATATCTTCACTGATTTTACAATGATGAGGAGATACTTGAAGCATTAAACACCCCAAAACACCCATGGGATGACATGCACCATCGCTCATTCTTCCTCCCCGAAGAACTTGTGTCGTAGTCTGACCAGTTTTCCGTGGAAACAAAAGATTTCATTCATGGGAAAGTTGACTGGTTCAAGAACCCCATCCCGGCACCAGATTCATTCGAAGAAGGGAACATGGTCTACATATCACCAACCATCAAAATCAACATCTCAACCAATCCTAAGGCTGTTGAGGAAATCATGCGGGGGGAATCCTGCTCCTCGGAAGAAGTCACTTCCTACAAAGCACTCTTCCAAGAATTCCGCAACATATTTTCCTGGTCCTACACCGAAATGCCTGGGTTGGATCCATCCATTGTGGAGAACCACATCAACACATGGCCCGATGTGTACCCTATGCACCAAAAGCAATGGCCCATCCACCCCTCCAAAGCTACAGAGGTCAAAGTTGAAATTGAGAACCTGCGCACATCCGGATTCATTTACTCCATTGCTTACACCAACTAGGTTTCAAATCCTATTCCCGTGAATAAAAAATAAGGTACCATCCGCATTTGCACATACTTACACGATATGAATTGGGCATGTCCCAAAGACAACTTCCCAACACCCTTCATTGATCAGATTATAGATGCGTGCGCTGGACATGAGGTCTTTTCCTTCATGGACGTGTTTTCTGGATACAACCAAATTCAGATCTGGAAAGAAGATCGTTACAAGAATGCATTCACAACCCCATGGGGCACATTCATGTATCGAGTAATTCCCTTTGGTATGAAGAACACTAGAGCCACCTTCTAGCATGCCATGACACACTGTTTCTACGACCTCATCCACATCATGTTGGTCTATCTTGACAACCTCATTGCAAAGTCATAGAAGCAAGCACAACACATGGATGATTTGTGGAAATCCTTCCTGCGATGTCACAAGTACAAAATCCTCTTGAACTTTTTCAAGTGTGTTTTCTGTGTCCCAACAAGCCATCTCCTAGGGTTCATTGTGTCACACAAAGGAATGACCGCTGATTTCCTGAAAGTCCAAACCACTTTCCCTATAACATCACCTCTTTAAGTGACGTCAGTTCAGCTTGTAACATAGTCTTGTCCTTTTTTTGTTTTACACATTTTTAAAAGTGCGTCTTATGTATTGTTTCCTTCATTTATCCAGATGGATCCTACCTTAGATCGATACATTGGATTTGATGACGGCGCAAGCAGATGGTCTCCAAACCTTGCCTCGGCTGCATTGGTCATCTACTCCCCGTCGCATGAGTTGATCCATATCGATGGAATATGCGTGGGCATTGCGACCAACAACTAGGCTGAATATGATGGTGTCAATGGTCTCTTGGCCACCACTCTCCAGTTGGGCATCTGCCATATCGATGTCTTCTTAGACTCCCAGCTTCTTGTCTCCCAGTTGAACAACTATTACCGGGTACGTGATCCCTACCTATTTATAAAATTCTTGCACACTAAACAGATGGTTAGAACATTTGAATCCATCACATTCACACATGTTCCCAGAAACCTCAATAATGTAGTGCATCAAATGGCTAATTAAATTCTAAATTGACACATTCATCATCACACATAGGAAATATACAAAAGCAACATCATGCATCATCATATGTAAACATGCACACAGATGTAAAAATACATCACATAGGCATTTCATTTTACATCATCATAAAAAAACTCACATATAAAACCATAGAAAGCGCATCCACATGCATCAAAAACATATAGATATATAAATCGCATGTCCAAAATAGGTCCAGTACAAAATGAGAAGCCACATATGCTTTCTGAGCTGAATATACATAGCGAAACAAAAAATCCTAAATGCACTAACACACTAAGGGAAGCCCTACTGAATGCTAGTCTGACCCAGACTCATCCTCATCATCTAGCTTAGTATCATCATCTTCCTCAGAGGACTCATTGTCCTCTATAGGAAGATCCCCTCGCGCTGCTCAACGAACGTAATCGCAGGCCATGGCCATCTTCCTCATCATAGAGGTCCAATCTGGAGGCACACTATGAATGGAAAAAATCATCTCATTGTCTAAACTCTGCCAGCCTACATCGAAGATCCCCTCATCAAGCCACTCCAAGTGCGGAAAAATAGCCCTTGCCTCCCATCATCGCCTGTGATGGTTCCCCGTAGGGACCGCTTCCTCCACAATCACAACCACCCGCCTCTAATACCCAGGTGGCAGGTGAGGACCAATATCTACATACACAAACAAAGAAACCATCATTCTATGCATATAATCATACAACTATCAATAAACTAAACTACTCTATGTATAAAGATGAACACAAAAACATCACACATACATACTAGCTAGTCCCCATGCTTGGCTTGGAGGTTGGGGGAGTTTATGCCACTGATCTAGGATCTCCTCTGTAAATAAGGGGCCCACTCTTCTGCTTCCCTCTTGCACCATTATCTGACACCATTTGCACATCCATGGCTCCCATGGACCACTATCCCACACTGTCCGGTGCAGATGTAGAGTAGGTACTTTCTCAAAGAAGAAAGCACATAAGAAAGAGCCAAAAAAAAATCCTCCCCCAGATGCCCTGGCATGGTTTAGCTGATGTCGAACAGCCAGAAGGTACATCTAGGCCCACCCATAATAAGTGCCCTCATGGCAGGCTCTACCATCTGCAACTTCCCTCCAGGTATCTTGTGGCTCCCCGTGGAACCCAAGACGGGCATCACCAGTGTCGCCATAGCCCATGTCGATAAATCCTCAATATCACACATCAAGATGTGTGTACCATGCACATATGTAGTAGTGTAATAGTTCCTATCACATAACTCCTCCAGCATCTCCCCATGAGACAGTACTGGTGCCAAGTCGCCAACGACTCCCAACATCGGGAGCCCAGTAAAAAAATACACATCCAACAACATAATCTCAACATGATACCCCTGTATCATGAAGGCCTCCTCCCCAATGTCCCAGAATCTCAAAGTCTACAGTAGTAGATGCAATATCTTCATTAGGGGAATCTACATGAACTTCAGTAATCCATAATGGGCAAGTGCATCACACACATTCTCATCCTGCAATGCCTCCTCCCGGAGGTCTTTGCAGTATCTATAATGCCACTTAGTATCAGGAATCCTGCACAATCATAACACAACTTTCAGCAAAAATTCCACCCAGGTACCAAGTCGCACCTTTCTAGCCCAAAAGAGCGACCAGGTCGCTCAAAACATCCTCACAGAAGTGACCAAGTCACACTTTTCAGCCTCATAGGAGCGACCTCAGATCACTCCTTTTTGCCCCATAGGAGTGATCCAATCACACCTGTTTGGGGAAAATGAGCGACCTAGTCACTCCTTTGCCCATGAAAAGTGTGACTTGGCTTGTGGAGGCCCTAACAGGCTCACAGAGGACCCCAAGGTGAGCAAATCCAAAATGTAAACCACTAAAAAAGATAGATTTTGCAAGAGCTCTTACCTACAGGTCATGGATCTTGAAACCACCGGTCGAAATGGGAGAAATCAGCAAAAGAAATTTAGGGACCACCTCTCCAACTTAGCAGTGAACAGTGACAATGACACCTCACAAAGTGATCCCCACCCATTTATAGGCCCCATTTGACCTATTGTCTTCCTTTTCACATAACAGGGCCATACGGAGTCCGTTTGAGACGCCGTTCGCACCACTGGTTTTAGAATTCCGGCCTCTATATTCCAATGAGACCATTGTCTCATGTTTAACAAGTAATTTTTGGGGCATCTTCCTGAGAGTTACCTTGGTTTACGTACCACATTGTGATACAAGTGTCTCTGGATGTATACTTGTGTCACACCTGCCTACCTCAACACATGCGGGACTTCAGACCATCTCCCTGAAAGGCAATTAATTTTATCATTTCAGCATATACCTATCTAATCTTTCCACTACAAGCCATGTGGGTTCTTGGACCAATTTTTGGAGGGAGAATCATTTCTTTCACATATAACTGTCTTCGGACTCGCACTCACATCACATGTAGTCCAGACCGCCCACCACAACTCACACAAGACTCTCCTGACCTCTGTCCGAGAGACACCTCAGTCTACATGCCTCTGCGGCACCAATTCATGTGCCTCTACCGTGACCTATCCCATGCATGTAGAGGTATGTTCAAGAGCCACCTACTCCATCCATACTACACAGATGACCTTTGGACCACTCTCCTTTTTCCTGACATGGGGGAACCATCAGTTCCCCCTCGATCGGTTGACCATACCAGAGTTTCCATTAATCTCTTTTCCGACTCCTAAAAATATGAAAATATTGCCGAGCACAACTGCTTCCTTTCTCGCTCATTAAAGTATAATAAAGGGAATCTACATTGTCTCATTTATCTCCTTTTTCGGACTATGTAGAATACCATCTGAAAAGGACCAGCTTGGCACATTCAATCCAAGACTGTTCCCCTCCGAATCCTTTCATTCTTTCTCGAGCAGAGGGGCCGAACTTTATGAAAAATCTCACCATGGGTTGTCGTTAAGCTCTTTTCTAGCCTTCTCATCAAGAAAATATTGCCGAGCAAACTTGGTTTTGTTCATGCTCATAAAAGTATATGAATGACCGTCCAGTTAGTACAGGTTTAACCTTTTCCGGCCTGATTGGACTACCAACGGTAAATAAGTCTCCCATCCCACAAAGAATGGGAGAGCTCTCCTATGTACACTTTTAACCTTTTTCAGGCACAGGATACTATCAACGAAAAAGAGACCTCACTGGAGTGTTCTTCATGTTTTCAGACTCTCTAAAATTGAAAGCACCATAAAGCATTTACTTTCTTGGGTTCACTAAAAATCCATGAGATCATACCACAACGGTGTCTTTAGACACCACCCCACATATGACAGTTCGGAAACATTCCCACTTTGGGTCGCCTTTTTTTAGAGTATTCTGCAATGTGTCTTCCTTGGCTCCCATCAATACCAAAAGTGTCTACCTCCCCCAAGTATTTCCCATCTGCAGTTACATTCCTGGTATTACAGCTATGATCCCTTTCCCATGAGTTAGTTTCATTTGTTGCCTGGTCTTCCCTGCCATCATACTTTGAAAAAAGGAAGTTTAAGTCCCCCATGATTCCCTACCCCTATTCAACTCCTCCCCCTCCCTCCCCCCCATTCAGTGGGGTAGTCCTCAAATTGTCTCACATATTTTGGTTATCTCCCTCTCACTTTTGGCCAAGGAAACACCATTGCCTTGGTCAGTTGCAGGTCTCCCTCTGTCGACGAAAACACACATATTCCAGAGGATAAACCTAGAGGTCCTTGTATCCTAGTTTCATTAACCTCATTGATGAGTTCCTTGGACCAATTGAGAGGAGTCCTTAGTGCCTCTTAGGATGGTTGTTTCTCACGTGCTCGACTTGAGATACATCATGGCACCATTGATATTCGTACAGGGTATTGGTCTGTGTAATATTTGGTTGAATACCATGGATATCACTTGACTCTAGTACATTGATGAGTCTATTTGAGGGACCCCAACGGGTTCATGTCCCTTGTGATTTCCTAGTTGCATTGGAGACAGTGTTTAGAATCCCCAGTAGTGCTTCTATATAGATTTATGATTGATGCAACATATTTTCACCACAGATACTCTGACTCTCCGTCAATAAGTACCTACAACTATGTACTATTCCATATCTAGCAGACCATCAGTCATGAAGATATAGCATTCCATGAGAATTCCATGGGTCCAATATAGCAGTTCTTCATATCAGTATTGTACTCATCCTCTCATTGAGGCAGCCACTATTGTAACAATAGTTGTACATGATTGACTCTTGTATTACAGAGCTTAGATCACATTATTATTTTGACATCATTACAAGCATGGGGATGCCCACCTCATCCACATACATGTCACACATTATTTGTATCTCACCCATTGATGGGAACTGTTATCACCCGCCTTGTAGTTTCCTGCTTGAGGTGGATCCAAAATGGATGGTAGAGGGGCAAGAAACTAAGGGGTGGAACCATGACTGCCTAAACTCCCAAATGGATGGTTGTCACACCAATTAAGGCAGCCTTCACTTTAGGTTATCCTAGTCCAGGACAACAATGGGGGAGACCCGGATCTGTTCTCGATAAGAAAAATCAAGCATAGACATCAGAAGAAGATTAGATGGGGCTTCAAGGTAATTAAGGCGTAAGGTGAATGGGAACCCCATCTCTATGGTTTAGGTACTAGCAACTGTATTGGGACACATAACTATAACATGGCAAGCACGAACAGAGTTGGGACTATCCAATACCTAGAAATTAGACTCAGTAAAAGGTGTTTGAGCTATCAAGGAATTTTGGTGGATGGAAAAGGCTAAGAGCCTAAGGGTAGCGCTAGCTTGGAGGTTAGTGCTTTGTATGCATTGGGAAATGGAGTCAACAGTGAGACAATGTTTCAGGAAATTAACCCACTTGGGAAACACCTTTATCTTTGAACCTAGAAAGCAATTGGTCCGGAAAAGCCAAGGTACAGGAAAACCCGCTTAGTAGATGGCTAGCACTAAGGCCTAGGAAGAAAAATATGAAGTTTTACGGGGTATCAAAAGGTTGATGGCTCAGCATTGAGGATGAGAAGAGATCAGGGAGACCTGGTCTACAAGGCCAAATCAGGAAAACAGCAGGAAAATCAGATCTAGAAAAGTCAAAATCTGATGATGGGGCTAGGAGGCTGAAAACTGATTTTTTCAGATCTAGGGAAAACCAAGATGAATTAGCACAGTGTTGAGGTTGTTCTAGGATGCTTGGGACCCGATCTATCAGCCTATCATGTCATATTTCAGAAAAACCTACTTCCGAAAAAGGCCAATTTTCAATGAGGGCGCTAGGGAAGTTTCGGTCTATTTTTTAGATCCTGATCAAGCTATTGAGCCTCTTGAGAGTGTTGGGGTTGATTTTTACTACCCAAGACCCGATATATCCATCTGTGAAGTAAAAAATCAGAAAAACTCAAAACCCTAGTAGGCAATTTTTTCAGTGGGGGTTATGCAGTTTTCTACTGAAAAATCAAATATAGGTCAATATTTGAGGAATTTGACCAGCGTTCCAGTTGATTTAGTTAGGGGGAGGCCCAATATATGAAACCCAGAAATGGTTTGGAAAAATATCAGACGGTTCCCTGATTATTTGATTTTTTTATGGTTTAGGAGTTTCCAGAAAAATAGTTAAATTTCAGCAAGGTACAGTGGAATAAGATTAGAAAAGAAGAAGTTACCTATGGATCTTACCTAGATAATCTTGTAGAAGTCTGTAACAGTGACGATCCTAGCTATCTCGATCAATCTTGGAAGATCCCCATGATTTCTATGGAATATGCAAGCTCCAAGCCATCAAAGCGCCCCCTACCCTGCATGAGCAAATATCAACCATATCAGATTTGCAGATACAAAATAAAGAAACTAAATGATACAAGATAGTAAAATGAAGTAATCATAGATCGCAATGAAACTAATGAAAACCCCCTGATCCAAGACAAAGAGAACCGAGTGAGTTGAGGTCCCCATACAAAAACGCTCCAGCCAAAATGCCCTCCTCTAAACAAAACAATGATAGCCACGAAAAAAAATAGATCTCACGAGAATTTCCACGATTCTAGTAAGCTGAAGACAAGCTAATCACCATTTGAGCACATTAGATGCAAAGCAAATCCAGAAAATTTCCACAGAAAAAGTCTTTCTATTATTCATATCCAAGAGCCAAAGACCCTTTACAAATGAGAAGCTTTCTCCTTTAAATAGAAATGTGAGAACCTCAATCATAACCAAATCCTAACCACTTTCAAAACGAGTGGCTAAGATTAAAATATACAATATTCTAATCAATGGTTGAGATGAGCTCAACATACAATACATGGATCAATATAATTATAATTTACCAAAGTGGACTTAAACCACCCAAATAAAGGTAACCCACTCAACAAGAAATAAATAAAAGCACATCGTGGGTCCAAGGAGTGTTTGACTAACTCTATTTGGGTGTCCCCATGGCACAATAAATAATATAACAATTTAAAATTGTGACTTTTGTGCCTCCTTGAGGAAATTGTGGGTCTCCCAAAAAGCTCCAGAAGATATATAAAATTTGCCCAAAAATAGGTGCGGGCCCCATAAAATGCTGAAAATGCTGGAGAAGGTGTGGAAGACATCACTCTCATCATTGTGACTCACCCCATGCCATTTATTTTCCTCAGTAGCCCAAATCGATTTCTTCAATAGCCATTTGATCATTTTTTAATCTACCTCGGGAAACGTGATACTGCTAAAGCATCCTCCTAGGGTTCCTGCGTTGTCAAATTGATCCCTCCAAGATCTTTGGGATGGGGGTAAAATGGTACAAACAAGTGGATGCACCCCCCTATTCCCATAAAATTCCCTAGGATATCCAACTGAAACATCTCCTTGCTCAAACAAATCAATCTGTGAAGAAAAACTGCATCAGAAAAGAAGAATAAACCTGATAACATCTGTAAGTGCCCGGAAATGGAAATAAACAATATCATTGGACTCAAAGAGTCCCAATCCATCAAAGGTGTATACTCATACCCCTCATAGGTCTCTGTTTGATCATCAATCATAACCAATAAACAATATAACTATTTGTGAATAATCCGACACCAATAATAACTCAGAATAGATCAATCTGCTGCAAGTGTTAAGAGTTTAAACCATGCTCTACAACTCATTCACGTAACAAAATCAACAAGTAGCATTCATTTCACTGGCAGTACATCAACAAATACTTATAAATATCAAGCTTTATTTATTATTACTTAGACTCAAACTTTCAAGACTATACTCACTTCATAGCTGTAGTCATTTTGCTAGTGAAGGGTGAAAGGTGGAAATGACAATGCTAAGGAAAAGGATGACCTCCTACTCAAGATCATGACACTTTGGACAAGGAAAGAGAGAACTCACTATAACCAATACTAGACAAAAAACAACACAAGGAATGGCAGTGCCTCACATATGGATGAGTTTTTTAGAGAGTGCTTATTCAACTTAGGCATCATGTCTACATCAATTTTGATCCAAGTTCATCAGGATCACATTTCATTCTGTGGCCTTTTGGCCTATATGAACCCTATGGGACTTCACCAGTGCTTAAAAGCACAACTAATCGCAGCTTTCATTCGGGCCATATTTATTTTTAATAAGGTCAGAAATCCTTTGATATAACATTTTTTAACCATTGTTTTTTTGGACCTTTTCTTATACTCTTCAAGGAGTATTTTTTTTTAGCATTTCATTGCTCTTGCCCTTTTTGCCTATGTTAAGAAACACAGTTTTAAAATTTTCATTTTCCATGGGTGCATATTTCATATTTCAATAAAAGTAATACATGAGCATTCAGTTTTAGCCAACAACATCTCAAGTGACTAGGGGGGAATTCTGCACAGTGCCAAACACCGGGAAAACTGACCAGAATGATTTAGGCATACTATCCAACTTACCATAGGAAATTTTTGTCACCAACTCAGATCCGAGACACAATGTAAACAGGGAGGCTTGTCCAACAAAGGTTCTAGCGGGGAAAAAGGTCCTCCATGCCACAAGTCAAGAAGTCAGTCGGGTTGAAAATTAAACTGGAAGGTAATGGATGGATGAAGACAATGAAATTATGGAGCCAACACTAGCAAGCCAAAAAAATGGTGGGAATGACTACCTCTATTCTCCCTAAGGAGGGTAAAACCAATGAGTATAGATCAAGAACTTCAAATCCAGAGTAAGGACATCAATACATAGTATAATATACAACCAAGTCCATATAAATATGACCGCCAGATCATGATACCACAAGTCAATATATGTCACAAAAATCAATATAAGAGTAATAATAACCACAACACCATATAAAATATTGAGTCATATCCATGCGATATAATCCATCTGAAACACCATATATCCAATGAGAAAGTACTGATATATCACTAAGCATCCACTACTACTTTGAAATAACATAAATGGCTATATCAGTCCTCAAATGTGAGTGTCCTGAGACGCAATCCTGGCATGGGAGAGTACAATAGTCCACTAATACAAAAATGATCCATCAGAAATGCTCATGTCAGCATCTCATATGTAAGAGATCTGGCTAAAAAATGTATTGTGTCTGGAAAATAGAATATGGTAGCCTGCCTACTATATATGTGATAACATCTGGCTCTAGCTGGGACAAGTGCTCTACTGAAAAGAGCGCTTGAGAACCTCAGAATCTCTGGTCCTCGCACTCTGCTTCTAGCATCCTCGATCAATCCATCCAGCTCTGCAACCACTACCAACAATGTACCTGACTACCTGCAACATGTCCAGAGCTATACCAAACTCATAGACCGGTCGTTAGAACAATATGTGGATAATATATAAAATACTGAAAAAATAAAAATGCATGAAACTGAAAAGCAGAAAATAAATCTAATCTATAACCATAACTTTCAGTAAAAGTTTGATTTTTATTTTGCAGTGATAACGAAATTATTCTAAGAGCTTCAAAAGTGAGCTTCAAACAACAAAGCAAAACTCTATACTACTGCTGGGAAGGCTTATTCAGGTCCTACCTACTCTACTCTAACCAATTTAGACAAGTGTTAGGTAAAATCATAAATCCAATGTAACCACTTGCTAAATGAATTTATTGAGCTTTTTTTACAATTAATGATAGAACAAATCAACGATGGCTTGTAAGTAATGTGAATGAAAGTTAAATCCATTATAACTTGTTGTTTGAAAATCAAAGAAAGATATGGATAAAGAGAAATGAAATCATGCCAGGGATGAGATTGATTGTTGCAAACTTATTCTACCCATAGATTGATAGGATCATAAAACTTATGCAAGTTCAAATTTGATGAAATAACATAATATGATACATGATTCATCCCTCCTAGGCCATCATTTTTTCCCTCATATTTTTGGTCAGCATACTCAATCATTCTCACTTTATGATCAATGGTGAAGCAAAATAGGGACAAATTAGAAATCATTAAACCAGAAATTGATATTAACCCCATTTGTTGCTTATAAAAAGAGAAAATATGGAATTTTTCTTTATAGTGATTTTCATTCACCCAATCAAAGAAATTAGCAAAATTTAAAGCATTATGCACCAACGATGAAAGGAGATAAAATGTTTTACCTTTGACCATTTGGAACTTTCGAGACTCTGTGCATCATGATACCATAGAGGAATTCAATAGATTGGATGGGAGGGTGGATTGACAAATTAAAACTTGATTTGGATCACCTAAAGATGTTAACACCAAAATTGCATGTGATATGGGACATTTGCTAGAAATATTGGAAAGATTGAAACTATCCCAAGAACTAGACTCACTATGATTAATCTCCTCAACCAAATCACCTTGATCAAAAATATGATGGGGAACAGTAACAACATTACAAGAATCATTCCTTGGAGGCTCTTGATGATTATTGGGACACAGATTCCAGCTCAAAGGATGTGACAAAGAAGGTTCTAGGTCAATATCGCTTACTAGTATATCATCATCATGTGGTTGCTCTTCTTGAGATTGTTCATTACATTCAACAGAGGATAAATGATCATCATGATTCATTTGATAAGGAAAAACATTACTATGCTCATTTCTATCCTCACAAACTTGGTCTTCAACTACAATATGACCACATGATTGCTCTTCAACGGAAGTTTTATTAATTTCCACCTTTTCTTCTTTTACAATGACATGATCAAGGTCTAAATCCAGATTCGGATAGGTTAGATACTGACTCAAATTATCATCTATTAGGCAATGACTATGGAGTTCCTCTTCTAAAGGTTCTTTAATGGACTCACAAATGGAAGGCTCAACTGTGGATGTTTCTTGATGGTGAATGTTAGGTTCCCTTCCATGGATCAGATCTAGGATTTGCTCTGTGACTTCTTCAGGTAATAATAACAGAGTATCTCATATGATTTGATTGATATCCCTCTTAGTTTCACCATGAGGTTTTGAAACATTATTCTCGAAGTACTCTGTAACATTCTTATGGATTGCAGGCATGCTCATAATTTGGAACATATCAGGAGAGGAATGGTCCAATTGAGAAAGCACTTTGCCGATATACTGATTATAATCATTGCTAGATTCACACCCTAAATAATCATCAGTGTTCCTACTCCAACTATCAATTAACAAATATGTGAGCATGTCATACCCGGTGATGGATCCTAGTGCTAAATGATCAAACCATAGTTGAACATCCCCTTGCAAGGATTCTCCTAAGGCTCACATATAAACATCTTCATCGTATGCACCTCTAGATTCCATCTAATCCTAGAGAATGTCCAAATGACTTTCAATAGATATATCATTATTTCCACTAAACTAGGGCAACCCACTAGTGTAATTGTTTGGCATAGGATGAGGTGCTCCCGGTATTTGAGAAAAGTCAAAAGGATACCGTTTGTCTTGTTTTTTAATAGATCTGGTTACTTGGCTATAAGGATTTGACTGGGACTGACTTCTAGGTTCATGTCAACTTACAGGTCCACTCGGGATGGTTGGGAAATATATATTGCATGGGTGAGGCAGTTGGTGGGTATCATAAAGATTGTGATAACTAGATTCATACCCATAATCATGCTCGAGATCATCCTTATACCTGTATTCTGACCTCCATCTATTCCTTTCATTTATTTGTTTGTTAGTTTCAATCATGCTCTTGGTTACTTCCTTCAAGTGCTTCAAAAATACATCCAAATTTATTATGATTTATGGTATGCTCTAAGAACTTAAGATTAATATGTTGGGTACGATCCTTAGTGGAGTCGCGGGGTGGATTCGCCAGGTGAACCACACAAGTAATTCACCAATAAAAGATATGTCCTAGGGAAAGGTGAGATATGTTGAACAAAGGTAGGCCTCTACCTCCCTAACAGTGGTGCCAAAATGTGGCAAAGAGAATGGGAGGAGAGCCTAAAGATAAATGTCGGACCAGGGTAGGACTCTACCTTCCCCAGCAACGACGCCAAAATGTTATCACTCGCCTTCTAGTTTCCTGCTTGAGGTGGATCCAAAATGGATGGTAGAGGTGCAAGCAACTAAGGGGCAGAACCATGAATTTTTAGACTCCCAAATGGATGGTTTTCACACCAATCAAGGCAGCCTTCACTTTAGGTTATCCTAGTCCAGGACAACAATGGGGGAGACCCGGATCTGCTCCTGACAGGAGAAATCAAACCTAGACACCAGAAGAAGATTAGATAGGGCTTCAAGCTACTTAAGGTGTAAGGTGAATGGGAACCCTAGCTCTATGGTTTAGGTACTAGAAACTATATTGGGATACGTAACTATAACAGGGAAAGCATGAACAAAGTTGGGACTATCCAGTACCTAGAAATCAGACTCAGTAAAAGGTGTTTGAGCTATCAGTGAATGCTGGTAGATGGAAAAGGCTAAGAGCCTAAGGGAAACACTAGCTTGGAGATCAATGCTTTGTATGCATTGGGCAATGGAGTTAGTAGTAGGACAACATTTCAAGAAACCCACTTGGGAAACACCTTGATCTACAAACCCAGAAAGCAATTGGTCTGGAAAAGCCAAGGTACAGGAAAACCCGCTTAGTAGATGGATAGCGCTAGGGCCTAGGAAGACAAATCTGAAGTTTTAGGGGGTACCAAAAGGCTGATGGATCAGTGTTGAGGATGAGAAGAGATAAAGGAGACCTGTTCTACATGCCCAAACCAGGAAAACAGTAGGAAAATCAGATCTAGAAATGTCAAAATCTAATGATGGGGCTAGGAGGCTGAAAATTGGTTTTTTCAGATCTAGGGAAAATTAGGATGAATTAGCATAGTGTTGAGGGTGTTTTGGGATGCTTGGGACCCGATCTATCAGCCTATCATGTCATATTTCAGAAAAACCTACTTCCAAAAAAGGCCAATTTTTAGTGAGGGCGGTAGGGAAGTTTCAGTCTATTTTTTAGATCCCGGTCAAACTATTGAGCCTCTTGATAGTTTTGGGGTTTATTTGGACTACCCAAGACCCAATCTATCCATCTGTGAAGTAAAAAATTAGAAAAACTCAAAACCTTAGCAGGCAATTTTTTCAGTGGGGGGTTATGCAGTTTTCTAATGAAAAATCAGATCTAGGTCAATATTTGAGGAATTTGACCAGCGTTCCAATTGATTTAGTTAGGGGGAGGCCCGATATATGAAACCTAGAAATGGTTTGGCAAAATATCAGATGGTTCCCTGATTATTTGATTTTTTTAGGTTATTTATGGTTTAGGAGTTTCAGAAAAATAGTTAAATTTCAGCAAGGTACAATGGAATAAGATCAGAAAAGAAGAATTTACCTATGGATATTACCTATATAATCTTGTATAAGTCTATAACAGTGACGATCCTAGCTATCTCGATCAATCCTGGAAGATCCCTGTGATTTCTATGGCATATGCAAGCTCCAAGCAATCAAAGCGCCCCCTACCCTGCATGAGCAAACGCCAACCATATCAGATTTGCACATACAAAATAAAGAAACTGAATGCTATAAGACAGTAAAATGAAGTAATCATAGATCACAATGAAACTAGTGAAAACCCCCTGATCCAAGACAAAGAGAACCGAGCGAGTTGAGGTCCCCGTACAAAAACGCTCCAGCCAAAATGCCCTCCTGTAAACAAAACAATGATAGCCACGAAAAAAAATAGATCTCACGAGAATTTCCATGATGCTAGTAAGCTGAAGACAAGCTAATCACCATTTGAGCACATCAGATGCAAAGCAAATCCAGAAAATTTCCACAGAAAAAGTCTTTCTATTATTCAGATCCAAGAGCCAAAAACCCTTTACAAATGAGAAGCTTTCTCCTTTAAATAGAAATGCAAGAACCTCAATCATAACCAAATCCTAACCACTTTCAAAATGAGTGGCTAAGATTAAAAGATACAATGTTCTAATCAATGGTTGAGATGAGGTCAACATACAATACATGGATCAATATAATTATAATTTACCAAAGTGGACTTAAACCACCCAAATAAAGGTAACCCACTCAACAAGAAATAAATGAAAGCACATGGTGGATCCAATGAGTGTTTGAATAACTCCATTTGGGTGTCCCCATGGCACAATAAATAATATAACAATTTAAAATTTTGACTTTTGTGCCTCGAGGAAATCGTGGGTCTCCCAAAAGCTCCAGAAGATATATAAAATTTTCCCAAAAATAGGTGTGGGCCCCATAAAATGATGAAACTGCTGGAGAATGTGTAGAAGACATCACTCTCATCATTGTGACTCACACCATGCCATTTCTTTGCCTCGGTAGCCAAAATCGATTTCTTCAATAGCCATTTGATCATTTTTTAATCTGCCTCGGGAAATGTGATACTGCTAAAGCAGCCTCCTAGGGTTCCTACGTTGTCAAATTGATCCCTCCAAGCTCTCTGGGATGGGGTTACAATGGTACAAACAAGTGGCTGCACCCCCCTATGCCCATACAACTCCCTAGGAGATCCAACTGAAACATCTCCCTGCTCAAACAAATCAATCTGTGAAGAAAAAATGCATCAGAAAAGCAGAATAAGCCTGATCACATCTGTAAGTTCCCAGAACTGGAAAGAAACCATCTCATTGGACTCATAGAGTCCCAATCCATCAAAGGTGTATACGCATACCCCTCATAGGTCTCTGTTTGATCATCAATCATAACCAATAAACAATATAACTATCTGTGAATAATCAGACACCAATAATAACTCATAATAGATCAATCTACTGCAAGTGTTAAGAGTTTAAACCATGCTCTACAACTCATTCACATAACAAAATCAACAAGTAGCATTCATTTCACTGGAAATACATCAACAAATACTTATAAATATCAGGCTTTATTTATTCTTACTTAGACTCAAACTTTCAAGACTATACTCACTTCATAGCTGTAGTCATTTTGCTAGTGAAGGGTGAAAGGTGGAAATGACAAGGCTAAGGCAAAGGATGACCTCATGTTCAAAATCATGACACTTTGGACAAGGAAAGGGAGAACTCACTATAACCAATACTAGACAAACAACAACACAAGGAATGACAGTCCCTCACAAATGGATGAGTTGTTTAGAGAGTGCTTATTCAACTTAGGCATCATGTCTACATCAATTTTGATCCAAGTTCATTAGGATCACATTTCATTCTGTGGACTTTTGGCCTATATGAACCCTTTGGGACTTCACCAGTGCTTAAAAGCACAGCTAATCGCAGCTTTCATATTGGCCATATTTATTTTTAATAAGGTCAGCAATCCTTTGATATAACATTTTTTAACCATTGTTTTTTTGGACCTTTTCTTATACTCTTCAAGGAGTATTTTTTTTTAGC
>LPNX010981768.1:364658-378533 GCA_001517045.1 Pseudotsuga menziesii
CTTTCCCTTTTTGCCTATGTTAAGAAACACAATTTTACAATTTTAATTTTCCATGGGCGCATATTTCATATTTCAATAAAAGTAGTACATGAGATTTCCGTTTTATCCAACAACATCTCAAGTGACTAGGGGCAAATTCTGCATAGTGCCAAACATTGGGATAACCAACCAGAATGATTTAGGCATACTATCCAACTTACCATAGGAAATTTTTGTCACCAACTCAGATCCGAGACACAATGTAAATAGGGAGGCTTGTCCAACAAAGGTTCTAGTGGGGAAAAAGGTCCTCCATGCCACAAGTCAAGAAGTCAGTCAGGTTGAAAATTAAACTGGAAGGTAATGGATGGATGAATACAATGAAATGATGGAGCCAACACTAGCAAGCCAAAACAATGGTGGGAATGACTACCTCTATTCTCCCTAAGGAGGGTAAAACCAATGAGTATAGATCAAGAAATTCAAATCCAGAGTAAGGAAATCAATAAATAGTATAATATACAATCAAGTCCATATAAATATGACTGCCAGATCATGATACTACAAGTCAATATATGTCAGAAGAATCAATATAAGAGCAATAATAACCACAACACCATATAAAATACTGAGTCATATCCATGCAATATAATCCATCTGAAACACCATATATCCAATGAGAAAGTACTGATATATCACTGGGCATCCACAACTACTTTGAAATAACATAAATAGCTATATCGGTCCTCAAATTTGAGTGTCCGGAGACTCAGTCCTGGCATGGGAGAGTACAATAGTCCACTAATACAAAAATGATCCATCAGAAATGCTAATCTCAGCATCTCATATGTAAGAGATCTAGCTAAAAAATGTATTGTGTCTAGAAAATAGAATATGGTAGCCTGGCTACTAGATATGTGATAACAGGAACAATATTAATACAAAAACCAAAAGCCACCATGCCCCATCCCAGGAAGTACCACCTATCCCTAGAAAATCCTATGATGTCCGTCGACCATACAATGAGTTCTTGCCCTCACACATCAAGGGGAAATATATTAACCCAAAAAATCCCTCAATAAGCTCTACATGACCTACACCAACTAAATACATCCATTACACTACCCTCATTTGACCCCCACACCCTTGCAAAGGCTCAAAAACATGAAAAGGGCTTAAAAAACCCTCAAAATAGCCAAAATAGCTCTCACAGGGGCTAAAACCTCCAAAAAGGGGATAGAACCCCTCAAAGAAGCTTAAAAACCCCAAAGGAGCTAAGAATTGGGCAAAAGGGTCTTAAATCCCAAAAAGGGGGCTAAATCCCTTACCAACGGCTTAAAATCCTAAAATCTGTAGAAAAAATTATAATTAGAGGGGTGGGGTTCACTCTAAAAACACTCATTCTCTCCCTATCATTATGCTACCAGTGTGAGTGCCTTGAAACTCTTTTCCTCTCAAGTCATTCACCCTGCCTCTCCTCCATTGCTCCACAAGCCAAGTCTCCATCCCATAGAGAGAGAGGTGCTTCCAAAGCTAGGGCATGGTGGCCCATTTCCACCAAGACTGAAGGTATAACCATGTTTCTTTCATTTTTATTTTAGTTTTCTAACTTATTTTGTTTGTAGGTTTGTTTTCTAATGGTTTGCTGTAGGTTCTCCTTTTATTTATTGTAGCCATCTTTTGTTTTCTAACCATTTCCTGCAGGGTTTCCATGGATCAAAGATAACATATCCTTGGAGGTTTTCTTCCACATACAGGAACCCTACCCTTTCGTCCTATAGACGGAAGGTAGTCGTTCCTACCTGTAGCTAGGGCGAAATCCCTACTACAATGCTCATTGGTGTTTTCATGTTTAGAGAGTCTGAAAACTCCGAAGAAGACTCCAAGGGGTATTCTTTTTCATCCAATTTAGTCTCCTGAGGCCGAAAAAGTATAAAACATACCACAAAAGAACTCTCTTAGCTTCCGAAGAAGTAAGGTGCACCTTTTTCGTACTTAGTCAGGGAGGTCCGAAAAAGGTTAAATTACCACCTACCCAATGCCCCTTAGAGAGCAACATATAGCTTGAGTTTTACGAGTGTGAAGGAAAGCAATATCACTTATAAAGATCCATTTAGTTATGAGAAATGGGGCTTACAGCAGTAAACTCAATGCTTTGTTCTTTAGGGTTTATTAAGCATGACAAAGGCACAAAGTACACTCAGAATTGATTTCACATTTTAGGTCCAGATCACAAAAAAGAGAAAACTAAGCTCATACTGGGTGCTATTTTTCCGTAATTTAGTCCCTCAAGTCTGGAAAAGCAATAAACCTATACCTGAGAATACTCTTCTCAATTTCGAAGAAAAGAAAGCGTTCATTTTTTGTATTATTCTACATGGTCTGAAAAAGAGATAAACTACCACTAATGTGGATGCCCATTCACATATTCTTAATGAGCATGAATGGACAAGTTTACTCGACAATCAAGTCTATTTTCAGGAGTTAGACCTGGGCCTAAAGAAACTCCATAAGGACAGGGAGCCTTATAAAGGGGATTGCTTGTAAAAAGATACCAAAATGAGGCTCAATTTGGCGTGAAATAGATAAGAAGGCTCCCCTAAACCTATGACAAATGCAGCATGAGTACCAAAATACAACAATGTGTTCTAAACTAGGGTAGTCATGGAAGGAAGGCCCTATCCATAGAATAACAATGGTATAGACAAGGTAATAATGGTTAAACACCATAGTCCGTGGTCAAAATAGTGATCCTAGGGTTAAAATGAATTAGGTATAGATGAAAAAATGCATATGAATGACCAAAGTCCTACCCCATATGAGTGAATAACAACTTTAAATGACCTTGGACCTATTGCATTAGGAAAAAATGACATGGCATTAGTTCAATTTATAACACAATTTTTGAAACTATAGGCTAAAAACCCACAATTTGAAAATTTTCCTATATATAGTCCAAAAATAGAAATAAAAAATGCCATTTCATGTTTTTTACCCAATTTAGGAAATTTTTACCTCTGACTCCAATCACTTGGTGTGGACAAATAGGTGGAAGTTTTTCGATTCTACAAGTTCCAGGTAAGCTAGCTCTCCTTACTCTTCTAAAAGACATTCGCGTGTACTGCGCGACATAGGAAAAATGATGTTATGGCCAAAATCAAATTATTTTGATAAATTTTAATGTTTGATAATGGTTCAATGGGTAGGTTTAACGATGGTGTTGGAGTGGAGGGAGCGGGAACACAAATATATGGACCAAGATGCACTCCGTACTTCCCCCAGTGTGCAAGCATTACGACAAAATGGGACACTGAAATTATTTTCTACTTCTCCTATGTGGGCCAGTGTTCGTTTGTTCGATTTTTTGATTAGCTACTGGGACCATGACCTTGGGGATTTTGACCTTCAAGGTGAGATCTTGGAGGTGGCTTTGGAAGACATATACTTCATCATGAGGTTGTCTTGATAGGGAACACCTGTCAACCTCAAAGGTACTGGCAGGAGCGGTGACCCCATGAGTGTTCAGGATTATGTAAACACTTACTGCATGCTCGAGAGTCAGAAAAAGGGATCATCCGTCCCTATTGTACATATTAGTAACTTCCTGCTACATGTGTTGATAAGTACTATAGTGAGCATTGCAGGATATTCATCACTTCATCTTGTTGAAATATTGTAACTTCAAAGGATATTCTAAATGTATTTTACTGATGTAACCCAAGGGAGATGTTATTATTCCTCCAATGAGGTGTTACTATCGTATTTGGTCATCATAGAGTCATGAGGTAAAGCCTCCAATTGTGTCGGGTCTTTAGTACCCTAATAAATAATATAATATACTATTTTTGAGTATTCCTAGGTGAGGTTAGCCCAGAAATTTTATTGGGGCCGACTTGTCTAGTGCAAAACTCAATTGACAAATATGTATAAATAGAGGAGTTGTGGTTCTTATTTGAACACAAACTCACTCACTTGTGTAGCACATAGGAGAGAGAGAGAGAGATAGAGAACAACAGGAGGAGAACACCCAATTTTGGTTTTTTCTTTTATACGTCTTATATAGATGAAGTTTTTGCTGGGTTTTCTTCCCCATGAGGGTTTCCTAGGGTAAATCTTTGTGTTCTTTTGTGTGGTTGTGCTTGTCTATCTTTCAGTGATATTTTTGGTTATGGTGATGTTTTTATAATTATAAATGTTATAAGATCTGATATAACCATTAAAAATTAACATGGTATCATATCCACCCTAAAAAAATTCATTGTGCAGCCGAAACAGTGCTACAACTACAGCTATTGAAGATTAGGGTTTCATGCTTGAAAACCCTAAAATACTAAAACTAGTAGTTTTAGTAGATTCACTATATTTAGATATTGGAGAAGGATTAGGAGCAAAAAATTTCACATGCCGAAGACAAATTCCTGATGTACCCTGTGTAAAGTTTCAGCCTCAGATTCTCTATATTCTTAGGGATATGATTCCTCCAAGCTATGGTTCCATCCTCTCCTAGGATTCATCCTTAAACAGGTGACCTAGGGATAATTTCTATATCTTCATCTAAAAAGTTCCAAATAAAATTTAGCAACATGTTCCCGAAAGGGGACAGACTTTTCTTTCTGTGGTAAAAATTTTAGACCCTGAAGGTGAAACAATGACACGTGGAAGCCCGTACAAGTTCGCTCTTCTGAATAGTCCTGAAATGAGTCACCTTGGGAAAATGCATATAAGTACCAATTGGTCAAACCAATTATGCTCTAACCCATTGTTGGGGCTCCATTGTTAATGACCCTAGAGTCTGGTAACTTCGCGGGTTTGGTGAAAGCTTATAAGCGGAGTTACAGCTCAAAATAGTCTTAGGGGCGTCGGGGTTGAGTCAAAGACTTCTGTTGTAATAAACCCATGGTTTAAGTCCAGGGTTTAAGGTTTGGGATACCCATGGTATAAGACTATGGTTTTGTATTAGTGCCCTATATAAATATACACTTGTGCAAAGAAGTGAGGTTAGGTTTTTGAATGTAAGAAAGTTAAGGCGAAGCTAAGGCTATTTTGTAAGTGAAGGATAAGTCCCAGCTGAGTGCGTGGACGACCTCTGCAGCTGAGTGCACAGAGGGTTTGTAAGTGATAAGGAAATCTGCAGCTGAGTGCACAGAGGCCTTCTGCTATGTGCGTGGCTTTGAGGACTGAAGAGATCTGCAGCTGAGTGCGCAGATCAGAACTGTGATTTTGTAGAAAAGTTGAATAAAACACAGTTCTGTGGACGTAACCCCTACACTGGGGGTGAACCACGTTATATCTGGTGTTGTGGTTCTTGTGTGATTTATGTTATGTTCTTTTATGCATTGATAGGTATAGATATATCTGATAAGTAAGATCGTTGCTTAATAAATAGCTTCGCTGTGCATTCCTGGTAAGGGTTGAGCAAGTCACTGTGTTATTTAACTGCGAAGATATATATATGTGTGTGTGTGTGTGTGTGTGTGTGTGTGTGTGTGTGTGTGTGTGTGTGTGAATGATTAAACTCTGTGTTAATTGATTATAAATTGATAAAATCTAAAGGTACAGTAATCTCCCTCTTCTGCTTGCAGAAACCTTATTCTGCGGCATCCCATAGCTGTTTCGGGTGAGACTGCAACCTGTTCGCAGGTTGTTGCCGAAAGGGCCAACACTGTGAGTATTTTGTTGGTGTGAAGTTAAAGGTATAAAACCCAGGTCTGCCCTATAGCCCAACAAAATGGTTTCGTTGCCGGTTGAACTCAGTATCTGCGCAAGAGGGGTTTTACGTCGTACCTCGAGGGTTATGTTCTGGAGACCCTCTGTGAAAGAAATCGGTGATTGGTTGGATGAGAATTATCTGAAATTCGCTGAGCAAGAGAACAAAGATCCGCATCATAGCGCAAATGAATTTTTACAAAGGTATGTTTTTTGTGATGTTTATGAAATTTTCTTTGGTAGTATCCACATAGAGTTGCACCAGTGGGTATCCAAGTTGGCCGAGCGAAGGATGAACTTCCGTGGAGGTCAGTTTCCTGCTTGGAACCCCGCAAGAATCAACTTGTTGAAAAGAGTAAACAATGGGATCTCTCGCGGTGTTGATTTCTGGACGACGCGAACCCTTGAGGCATTCGTGACGGAGTTCGCCATTGACACGAGTACTTCCTTTAGTGAAGCAGAGCGACAGTTCTTCAAAGGACCAAGGGGTAAGTTTTTAAATTCATTTAGTCTGAAGATTAATATGCTATTAGCTGAAATGGGAATATTGCTTATTGAATCAGACTGTTAGATTGTGTATTACTAACCTATGTTTGCAAGTGAAAACACCTTCGACGAGCAAAGTGGTTTGCTGTGAAGTGGAAAAAGGTACAAGAGAAATTTTGAGTCATCTACCCTAGGTCCAGATACCGAGTCTACCCCTTTCAGTCCAGCATCCTCAGAGCCCGAAGAAACCCCTTCTGTTGGAAACCCCCTGGTAAACCCGCAGCACTGATCTGTTATCCCTGAGAATCCATCGCAGACTATAAGTAACCCTAGTACCAGTACTCCTATCGCAGGTCAGTCTACCCCAGTAAGTTCCCCCCTACCTACTTCCCGTCCCCCTCCAACCCCCCCTAGATATACTATGGCCCACATGACTGATGATATTAAGCTCCCTGTTTTCAAAGGAACTGGATCAGAGGATCCAAAACAGTTCTGGTTTTTATGTGAGGCGGTGTGGACTGCTAAGAACATTACAGACCCAGTTGTAAGAACCGCGCAGCTCATTACTTCTTTCAGGGACCGGGCTTTGACCTAGTTCATGAAATTCTCTAGTACTCAGAATCCTGCCCTAGATGATATCAAGGAAACAATAATCAAAGAGTTTAAGAAGCCCAAATCAGAGTCGCAGTGTATCATTGAATTAAAGGAGATTCAGTAGAAGCAAGGCGAATCAGTGTGGGACTTTGATCAGAGGTTCAAAGTTCTACTTGACCAAGTCAGTTTCACAATTGGACTGGCGTAGCACAAGGAATGGTTTATTGCCACATTGCTACCACATCTGAGAACTCCACTCATACAAAAGAAGGTTGCTGACCAGCAGGAAGCTCTGGAAATCATGATGAAGCTTGAGACTACACCTGTTAGAGATAATCCTGGTATTGTTCAAATCCAAGTGCAGTTGGTAGCCATGGCCCTGGATCTCCGCGACATGAAGATAGGAAAACTTGGACACGAAGAGGTTTGGTGTACGCAATGTCAGACCGAAGGTCACGACAAGGATCGATTCCCTCTGGTAATAAATTACCTAAATACAGGTGCGCCAAACCCATTTCCACCTCAAGTTCTCTATTGCAAGCTCTGCAGAATAACAGGTCAGCATCGACCTGAGGACTGCCATCTGCTACAAAGGTATGGACAAGGATCTTAGAACCCCTATTGTAGATTTTGTAAGTCTGTAGGACATAATGAAGCTGAGTATCGCACCTATGACGCCTATCGGATACAAAATGAAGCTCAGAACAATGATGGTTATGGTTACCGCGGTGGTGCATCCAGTAGAGGTGCTTTTGGAGGATGTGGTCGTGGTGTAATGGCAGGAAGAGTCAGAGGCCAGGTTGTGTGCTACAACTGTAACCAAGCCGGGCATCTCGCCTGCAACTATCGAAACCCAACTACGACATGTCACTATTGCCAAGCAGTATATCATGTGATCGAGCAGTGCCCACAGCTAATAGCTAAGATTCAGGCCAGAAACAGTATTCCTACCCAGAATATCCAAATGATTTCCATCGAGCCATGACCTGTCGCAGCTATTAATGTTGTTACACAGAGTGGAGCTACGACGCACATACAGAATATGGAGAAACGGCTTGGCGAGCCTTGTGTTTGTAAAGCCCCCGAGAAAATCCCAGCATTTGATATCGAAAGAGAAAAAGAGACATTCATGGAATCCAAGAAATATTTTGTTGACCCTAGTACACCAGTTGCACCTGCGCAACCACCTCAGCCACCGGTGCAGCCGCAAGAATCTTCGATGGACAAAGTAAGTACATTGTCCTCCTTTTTACAGAGTTGCCTGAAACTCTTAAGAAATCAAAATGCTTTAAATGAGCTGCAGAAAGTCATTGCTTCCTGCGAACCTCAGTAAAGCTATGGTCGGGACAAAACTGTTAATAGAGTCAAAAGGACTGGTAGGGAAATGAGATTGAATGCTCAGGTAGGAGAATATGATATGACTGATGTCATTTTGGATCTAGGATCAGAAGTCAATGTTCTAACTAAGCAAACCTGGGAGCAAATGGGGAAACCTGCCCTTGCCTGGTCTCCTATACAGTTGAAGTTAGCCAATCAGCAAAGGATTGTGCCCCTAGGGAGATTCCTTAGTGTCCCAATCGATATTGATGGGGTCAGCACTTTAGCCGACTTCGAAGTTATTGAGATCATTGATGGCAGTAACCCCTACCCAGCCCTATTAGGAATTGAATGGGCAATGGAAAATGCTGCAGTCATTAACCTTAAGGAGAGATAGATGACCTTCGAAGGGAAATATTTGAGAGTCATCGTACCCCTGGACCCCTCACAAGGAGAAAGGTACATAGAACCACTACGAGACGAAGATCAGGATGACCTGGAGCACATCTATAACATTATAGCTAAGGAAGAAGATTATGTTGATCCTACTACCGAAGGTATTTTGGATTGGCAGTGTGACAGCTCCTGTATGACAGACTCCGATGATGGGTTAGAGAACTGGCAGAACAGACTCCATGAGCTGCATGGACATAGATGAGCCAGAATTACCAAGTCTCTCAGATGGCTTGGTACTTAGGACAGTGCCCTCCCTATTTTCGATGGGTTGTCAGATCCAGAGTAGTTTATTGGAAATTTTTTAGAATGGGTACCAGACTCACAGAGACTAGAGACCCTGGATTCAGCATTCAGGGCCACAGCAGCCAAATGGTGGAACAACCATAAGAAAAATATTCCTAATTGGGAAACTTGTTAGAAGCTCCTTCGCCTGAGATTCAGGGACCAGCCCCAGGAGCTGCGAAGCAAGTTTGATGGAAAGTCTAGCTCCCATGAACATTTGGCAAAATGCTACGAGGTGTGGAAGTATGTACCTCAGGAAGAATGGGTACATATATTTGTGCATACTCTGGAGCCAATAGCAAGGAACTGGTACGCATAGGCTGAGCTTCGCCGGGATACTGTAAGTTGGGATTGTCTTGTTAATAGTTTTGTACTTACCTTTTCCACTAATGAAGTTTGTCTAGCTTTAGATGTAGCTATCAGGTTGATCCACACTAAGGTATTTGATGATCAAGAGGTAGAAGAATCCCGACCTGATTGGAGGACACAAGAAGCTCATGCCGTAGAATGTTATAACCTCGCAATTGACGAGGATGAGGATCCACGCAAGATTGATATTCCTGAGTCAAAAGGGCACTGCGAAGTACAAGGACCAGCAGTTGAAGCAGCGGAAGTGACTCTGCCCCTGAAGACTCGGACCGTCAACATTGGATCAGAAGACTATCCTAAGTATGCTACCATTGGAGATTATTGGGACGATGAGATGGTAAGCAAAGTGACCCAACTTCTCCATGAATATCAAGACCTATTCTCGACGAAGTTCTCAAAGATGAAAGGTATCCTGGGGGATATCGGTGTGATAAAAATCCCGTTGAAACCTGATGCGAAGCCTGTGAAACAACGTCCTTATAGGTTGAACCCTAAGTATAAGGAAAAAGTTCAGCTGGAGCTGGATAAGATGCTCGATGCAGGAATCATTGAACCTGTTGAAGAATCTGAGTGGGTCAGTCCTATGGTGGTGCAAGAGAAGAATACTAAAGGTGAGATCTGAATCTGTGTTGATCTAAGGAAGTTGAATGATGCTTGTTTACATGATCCCTTCCCCACCCCTTTTACGTACGAAGTGCTCGACAATGTCGGGGGTCAAGAGGTGTACTCTTTTACTGATGGATTTTCAGGTTACCATCAGATCAGAATTGCTCTAGAGGATCAACATAAGACAACTTTTGCTACAGAAATGGGGTCCTTTCAGTATACAATTATGCCATTTGGGTTGAAGAATGCCCCTGCTATGTTTTCTAGAGTAGTCATCTCTGCATTTAAGGAATTTATACATCAATTGCTCAAAGTATATTTCGATGACTGGACTATCTTTGGGCTAGTAAAAGATCATATAACTAGTTTAAGACTTATGTTGGATAAGTGTAGACATCACCAGATCTCCTTGAACTTGAAAAAGTGCATCTTTTGTGCACCATTTGGGATTTTTCTTGGACACACTGTATGTAAGCAAGGATTGATGATGGATCCTATGAAGATAGCTATTATTGTGAACCTGCCACCTCCAAAGTCTGTTAAAAAACTTCACACCACCCTTGGTCACACTAGCTATTACAGGAAATTCATCCGAAACTATGCCCAGATCACCACCCCGATGGAAAGGCAGCTGAAGAAAGATATTAATTTTGAGTGGACACCTGAGTGCCAAGAAAGCTTGGATGTGCTAAAAGAAAAAATGGTCACCGCCCCTATCTTAGTATTCCCTAAATGGAATAAGGAGTTCCATGTACATGTGGATGCATCCTCCATTGCTTTGGGTACTGTCTTGGCTCAATCTGGTGAAGGTAATATCGATCACCCCATTGCTTTTGCAAGTAGAAAATTGTCTACAGCAGAGAAAAATTACACTACGACAGAACGCGAAGGTCTCGCTATGGTGTATGCACTACAGAAGTTTCGACATTATCTACTAGGATCTCACTTTAAGATGTTCATTGACCACTTTGCTTTGAAGTATTTGGTTAAAAAGCCTGTACTAGGTGGAAGGATATGCAGGTGAATAATTTTATTTTAGGAATATGATTTTGAGATCATAGTTAAGCCTGGAAGACTTAACCTAGGAACTGACCACTTGTCGAGGCTCGAGTCAGGAGAAGAACCTACCAGTTTGGACGAAAGTCTTCCTGATGCCCAGTTGTTTGCTATCCATATGATTGATGAGTACTTTAAGGATATTGTTCAGTATTTGTCTATAGGTTTTCCACCCGCTAAGATGACCACACAGCAGAAAAAGAAGTTGGTGGTTTGCGCAGCGGACTTCACCTTAATAGCAGGACAGCTATATAAAATGGGACCAGATGAAATACTGCGCAGATGTGTCTTGGAGCATGAGAAGCCACTGATTTTGGCTGAGGCACACTCTGGCCCCACAGGAGGTCATTATGTAGGAAAAACCACAGCACAGAAGATTTTGATAGCCGGATTGTGGTGGCCTATGATTCACAAGGATGCAAGAGAATATTGCCATAGCTGCAACATATGTCAAAGAACAGGCAAACCATCTAGGAGGGATGAGATTCCTCTAGTCCCACAGGTAACTTTACAAGCATTTGACAAATGGGCAATTGATTTCGTTGGCCCTATCAATCCCCCTGCGAAGAAGTCTGGAGCATGATACATTGTTATAGCAACTGATTACCTTACCCGCTGGGCCGAAGCTCAACCAGTCAAGACTTGTAGCGCTGTTGTAGCTGCGAAGTTCATCTTCGACAACATCTTGTCTAGATTTGGGTGTCCTAGAATTCTTATGAGTGATCAAGGATCACATTTTCTAAACAAGACTATTGAAGTCTTGGCTGAAGAATTCCAGGTTTATCATCAGAAGAGTACTGCCTATCATCCATAAGCAAATGGAACTGTCGAAGCTTTTAACAAGATCCCTGAACATGCTCTGATGAAGGTTTGCAATGTTAACAGAAATGACTGGGATCTTAGAATTCCAGCAATCCTTTGGGCATATAGAACTACCTGCAAGAAATTGACAGGCCATACACATTTTAGGTTGGTTTATGGGCAAGAAACAGTCATGCCCGTGGAGTACATTGTTCCTAGAATCAGAATATCCACTTTTACAGAGATGGATGACCCAGCTATAATGACAGCAAGGCTAACAAAGATACTAGAACTGGAAGAGGACAGATTTATTGTAGGGTTCCAACAGCACGTGCAGAAGGCCCGAGAAAAAGCATGGCATGATAGACACATCAAGAAGAAGCAGTTCCAGCAGGGTGATCTTGTGCTCTTATACGACAGCAAATTCATTAAATTCCCAGGTAAGTTCAAGACACATTGGAAAGGACCGTACATAGTACAGAAAGTTACTGATGGTGGCGCAGTGCAACTAGCTAAGTTGAATGGAGAAATTTTACCTTAGATGGTAAATGGAAGTCATCTGAAGAAGTATAGGGATAGGCCGGGACCCCCTAATCAGAAGTAGCCCCTAGAAGGACAGTCTAACTCCCAAGAATAGTTGAAACTTGGGTACCGCATGGGGTAGTAAGTATCGAGGGCTAATATTGCGTCACAGTTGCAGGTAGTTGTTATGTCAAAGGTCCAAGGTGTTTCGCAGCCTAAAATGTGATGGATGGGACAAAATGGATTTGGCGGCGCCGGCACGAGAACTGCTCTCCATACCTATAATAATGAGATTTTAGGGGAAAATCTAGTGCCGTGTGGACAAGATTTCTAGAATTCCATCAGATTTGGTGTCATTAATGCACCATGATGACAGATTCTGTTATGGGATTCTATAAAACAATGCATCGGCCTGCAACTCCTGCATTAATCATTTCTTTGAGTTGTTCAGTTGGAACCATGTCAAACAATTGCGAAGTCCAGAAGTTAGTATGAGAGTTCAAAGAGAGAGGGTTGCAGAACCTTCTAAGCAATTCACCAATACAATCCTATCTGACTAAGGTAAAAAGGAAGGAATAAGTTTGCTCTAAACCGGATGAAGGCATGCAGAAGTTCGCTCTAACATGGAGCGATGAAGGGAACAAGGCCTCATAACAAGACTTTGGAGAATGCTGCCATGTATCCTCCTCGGTTGACAGAACCAAGGCGGTTGTTTGCCTCATGCAGCTTGACACGCAATTCTGAGGACCCTTAGTTGTGGATGGTCAAGTGATCGGCAAACAGAGTGAAGGGTGGGGTTGAATATGGATCCAGAAGACCGTCCTCAGCATAAATAGCACAAAGGAAGGAAGCGAGCAGCCGACAACAACAGGGAGGGCGTCAGCAAGCAGTGCACTATGTCTTTGCCAACAACGTCTATCACCAGCCCAGTAGATGAGTGTCCCAGGACGGGACACTGGTGAGTCTTAGGGGCCTGTTGGGGCTCCAGTGTTAATGACCCTAGAGTCTGGTAACTCCGCGGGTTTGGTGAAATCTTGTAAGCAGAGTTACAGCTCAAAATAGTCTTAGGGGCGTCGAGGTTGAGTCAAAGACTTCTGTTGTAATAAACCCATGGTTTAAGTCCAGGGTTTATGGTTTGGGATACCCATGGTCTAAGAATATGGTTTTGTATTAGTGCACTGTATAAATATGCACTTGTGTAAAGAAGTGAGGTTAGGTTTTTGAATGTAAGAAAGTTAAGGTGAAGCTAAGGCTATCTTGTAAGTGAAGGATAAGTCCCAGCTGAGTGCGTGGATGACCTCTGCAGCTGAGTGCGCAGAGGGTTTGTAAGTGATAAGGAAATCTGAAGCTGAGTGCACAGAGGCTTGCTGCTGTGTGTACGGCTTTGAGGACTGAAGAGATATGCAGCTGAGTGCGCAGATCAGAACTGTGATTTTGTATAAAAGTTGAATAAAACACAGTTCTGTGGACGTAACCCCTACAATGGGGGTGAACCACGTTATATCTGGTGTTGTGGTTCTTGTGTGATTTTTGTTATGTTCTTTTATGCATTGATAAGTATAGATATATCTGATAAGTAATATCATTGCTTAATAAATAGCTTCACTGTGCATTCCCAGTAAGGGTTGAGCAAGTCACGGTGTTATTTAACTACGAAGATATATATATATATATCTATATATATATATATATATATCTATA
>LPNX010981768.1:378688-523293 GCA_001517045.1 Pseudotsuga menziesii
TTTCAGGTGACACTGCAACCTGTTCACAGGTTGTTGCCGAAAGGGCCAACACTGTGGGTCTTTTGTTGGTGCAAAGTTAAAGGTATAAAACCCGGGTATGCCCTATCTCCCAACACCCATGGTTTTGAAAATAAAACAGACAAGGCTACCTCAGTGTGAAGTTTCAGACACATAGGAGTAGTATTTTCATAGATACCACAAAAAAATATCAGAAATTTCTACATAAGAAACTAAAGAAAACTAGGGCATCAGATATTTTGCAGTTCTGATCATAGTTTTTAGAAAATGAGTATACTGCTCAGCTAACCTTGAGTAGGTGTATCTTTCTATCCAATTAGATCTAAAATATACCTCAATCGAAAAATTAGGGTTTCTATGTCAAACCCTAGGTCTACCAGAAGAAGCATTCCAAAAAACTTTCAAGCAAGCATGAGATTGAAGCAATATCACTTGTTAAAGAAGAAGTTTTTGATCTAGAAGGAGTTGGCAACAAACAAACAAAGATAAGTATTTGAATTGTCTTTCCTGTATATTTTGTGTATTATGCATGATATAATGTTTGCATTACTGACAGTATACTACTAATATGCATGTGATGGGTGAGTATCCCATGGTGCTATACAACTGTCCATTACTACTTATCTAGAATGAAACCTCTTTGCTAACATATTAGATTAGTGCATAATCTCAATGATGTCATGTTATATATGGAAGGAATTTAGAAAGTTTTCATGAGATATGGATGAATGTTGTATTGACTAAATAGTTGCATGATGTATAAGAATTTGGCATTATGCATATGTTCTATGAAATGGTTCTAACCATGCAAATGGTGCATTTGACTTGTAGGAAAGGTCTTGTACAACCGCCTACAAGAAAAGGGAAATGATATTTGTTCCAAAGAACAAGTGATGAAAATTCAAGATTCACTCCAATAAACATGAACCTAAAGCTCCCAGGGTCAGGGACACCGTGAAGGAAGAAAGAGCTTTAGAGAGGGATAGATCCACCTCGAAAGATGAATACCATCTTGGGCATGAGATATATTCCAAGATGAATAAAATTATGATGGGACTTACAAACCAAAGTAAGAGGCCTCAGACACAATATAGTTGTGTAACACAGTTGGGTGACATCATTGATGATAACCCTTCCGGCTATGGAAGAAGCTATTATCAAAGAGTAACAGTTGATCAGGGGGAATGATGTCTACGATATCGTTTTGAGACTTGAAGGGAAGTCCATAATGTATTCCATATGGATCTACAAGAACAAATGTACAAAGCAAGGTTTTTCTTAGAAAGAATAGACTATGGCATGACATACTCTATTGACTAGACAGTAGAAGTATATATCGAGCCAAGCATTAGAGGAAATTTGAGGTCTAAAATGGGCCTCCTAAGGAAAATAATAAAATAATAGTTGAAATAATAAAATAATAGTTATTAATTCTGGAGGAAGAATGAAAAAAACTATTTTTTGTGTTTGTATTTTCGACATATCTCCCTTTGTTTTTACTTCAATTCTAAGCGGGAGAGCTCGTTGGATGTATAATTTAATTCTACATCCAATGAGTACCCACACTACATACTTTTGATGGACCCTACTACCCCAAAAACAATAAATACCTGGAAAAACATGATGATGATGTCATCATCACATTTTTCAGGTATTTCTTGTTTTTGGGGAAGCGAGGTCCGTCAAAAGTATGCAGTGTGGTCATCATCACATTTTTTTAGGTATTTATTATTTTTGGGGTAGCGGGGTCCGTCAAATGTATGCAGTGTGGGTACTCATTGGATGCAGAATTAAAATTCCGCATCCACCGAGCTCTCTCGCTCAGAATTTGAGTAAAAACATAGGGAGATATGTCGAAAATACAAACAAAAAAAGTAGTTTTATTTTATGACAAATATGTCAATTCAACCATTATGGTTGACTCATTTTATTGAAATTCTATTGGTTCTTGAATTCGAACTCACAAAATTTATTGTTGGCGTGTTTTCTTATAAGGCCCATTTTAGACCCCAAATTTCCTCTAATGAAGCACCTGTACAGAATATGCTTTGTACAAGCTCCGAAGGCACCCATAGATAAGCACATCCAGGAGCTTGATAGATCAACTAGAGTGATGAATATCTTAACCTTTGCTACAAGGGTGAAATTGCAAACCTATAGAAGACAACAAGCTCATAGATGGGTGCAAGAGGAACTTTTCGACAAAGTTCAAGATAAAGGGATCTTGGTATCTAATAACTTGAGATGGATACATAGTAGTAGAGGATACTACCTGTCACTCCAGTACAAAATGAAGAGATGATTCTCCGCTTTAGGGGGAGTTACTACAGAATATCCCTAAGTTCAACATGGTACGACATGATGGACAGCTTCTAGATGGACCGAGACTTTACCAAGAGTAAAGTGGGTTCCAACCTTCAAGTTTGAATGTGGAAGACTGAGATATGTCAATCATATGACATAATGAACTCATGGTAGATGCAATGATGGAAGAATACCAAAATGATGTTTGGGATATAGTACCCAAACTAGAAAGCAAGAGTGAGGTATTTTCCAAGTGGATTTTTTGTTGATGGAAGTCTTGAAAAATACAAGATTTGTGGCTAGAGGATCCTCTCAGAGAGAGGGAATTGATTATGAAAAGACACTTTCTCCAGGAAGCAAGGTACACTTCCATCATAATTATCATGGCACTTGCTTCCATGATGAAGTGGGATATACACCATATGGATGTAAATACAAGACTTTCTTAATGGTGAGATTGAGGAAGAGGTTTACATCGAATAGCCACAAGGATTTGAAGTCGAAAACAGAGTGACTCATGTATGTAAGTTGAAAAAGGCCTTGTACGGCCTGAAGCAAGCTCCTAAATCTTGGTATGGAAGGATATATAGTTTCCTGACGAGCTTGGACTTTACCAAGAGTAAAGCTGACCCTAACCTTTACTTCAAGGTTATAGAAGATGAACCTGTCATACTACTACTATATGTGGATGACCTATTTTTGACAGGGAATGAGAAACAGATTGTAGAATACAAGAAGAAGATCACTGAGGAATTTGAGATGAAATACCTTGGGTTAATGCATTATTTTCTAGGTCTGGAGGTATGGCAGAACTCAGAAGGAAGCTTTCTCAATCAGGGAAAGTATGTAGTAGAAATTTTGAAAATATTTGATTTTCTTGAATATAAATCCATGGCCACACCCATGGATACCAACATGAAGTTATTGTCTGATGAATCATCAGAATTAGTAGATGTGACTCAATACAGACAGATTATTGGGTCGTTCATGTATCTAACAAATTCCATACCAGACATTCGTTTTGCTATGAACACCTTGAGTCAGTATCTAATTCAACCTAGACGTGTTCACTTGGTAGCTGCAAAACATGTGATGAGATATATGAAAGGAACTATAGACTTTGGTCTATACTATGATGGAAACCATGACTACATATTGTATGGCTATATAGATGCAGATTGGGCTAGAAGTGTCTCATACATAAAAAAAACACATAAGGTAGATGTTATTGCCTGGGGTCTGCTATGATTTCATGGTTTAGTAGGAAACAATCCAATGTTTCTCTTAGCATGGCTGAAGGAGAATACATAGAAGCTCTCTCTGCTAGTTGTGAAGCCATATGGCTTCAGAAACTGATGTTAGGTCTATTTAACATGGAGTTGGATACCACAGTGATTTGTGTGATAACCAGAGTTGTATAAAGATGACAGAGAACCCAGTGTTCCATGATAAATCAAAGCACATAGAAATTCAACATTTCTACATTTGAGATATGATATAGAAGGGAGCCATAAAGCTCCAATATGTGAGTACCGATGAACAAGTTGTTGATGTGTTGGAAAAGCCTCTGTCTCAAATAAAGTTTGAATACTTTTGAGAAAATCTTGGTGTTGTTCAACAAGACCTTCCATGAAAGGGGGAGCAGTGATGTTGCAGTGGGATTGTATCATGCCTAGAAACTTGTCCTAAAGTGATCCGTAGACTTCTATCTTCGACAAAGAAGTGGGATTGTATCATCCCTGGACACTTTTTCTAAAGTGGTCCGTAGACTTCTGTCTCCGAGAAATAAGTGGGATTGTATCATCCCTGGACACTTGTCCTAAAGTGATTCGTAGACTTATGTCTTGGAGAAATAAGTAGGATTGCATCATCCTTGGACCTAATTCCTAAAGTGATAGGGAGTGATTATCCCGTAATGGTATTCGGTGACTTTGGTCTTCGAGAATGTGGTAGGATTGCATCATCCTTGGACCTAACTCCTAAAGTGATAGGGAGTGATTATCTCATAATGCTATCTGCTGACTTTGGTCTTCGAGAATGTGGTAGGATTGCATCATCCTTGGACCTAAGTCCTAAAGTGATAGGGAGTGATTATTGCGTAATGGTATCCGGTGACTTCGGTCTTCGAGAATGTGGTAGGATTGCATCATCCTTGGACCTAAGTCCTAAAGTGATAGGGAGTGATTATCACATAATAGTATCAGGAGACTTTGGTCTTCGAGAATGTGGTAGGATTGTATCATCCCTAGACTTAAGTCCTAAAGTGATCCGTAGAATTTCGTCTTCGTATTGTGGATTGCAGGTTGTTGCTGATGATGATGATATTGTTGATCGAAAGATCAAAGTATTGTTGATGATGTTTCCCAAAGTATTATTGATGATGATGATGATGTTTCTGATCGAAATATCAAAGTATTGCTGATGATGTTGCCCAAAGTATTTCTAATGATGATGATGATGTTGCTGATTGAAATATCAAAGTATTGATGATGATGTTTCTCAAAGTATTGTTGATGATGATGATGATGATCGAAAGGTCAAAGTATTGTTGATGATGATTTTGCTGATTGAAAAATACTAAAATGTTGATGATGATATTGTCAATCAAGAAGATCGAAGTGCTGCTATAAAGGATTGAGAATATTGAAGTTCCACAGCAAAGGATCAAGCGATCATGCGATGCAGAAGATGAAGAGTAACTATTCCAAGTTACTGATTGTGGAAAAATTCCTGTGACGTATATATGTATTACCTTGATGTACGATCATAACTCTCTCTCTTTTCTCCTATAGTCTATGATGATGTTGTCAGTATAATAACCTTCTCATTAAGGCGGGGTGTTGAAATATTGTAACTTCAAAGAATATTCTAACTGTATTTTACGGATGTAACCTGAGGGAGATGTTATTATTCCTCTGACGGGGTGTTACTATCGTATTTGTTCATCATAGAGTCATGAGGTAAAGAATCCACTTGTGTCAGGTATTTAGTACCCTAATAAATAATATAATATACTGTTTTTGAGTATTCCAAGGTGAAGTCGGCCCAGACAGTTTATTGGGGCCGACTTGTCCAATGCAAAAGTCAATTGACAAATATGTATAAATAGAGGAGCTGTAGTTATTATTTGAACACAAACTCACTCACTTGTGTAGTGCATAGGAGAGAGAGAGAGAGAGAGATAGAACAGAAGGACGAGAACACCCAGTTTTTGGTTTGTCATTCATACATCTTGTATAAAGGAATTTTTTGCTGGGTTTTCTTCCCCATGAGGGTTTCCCAGGATAAATATTTGTGTTCTTTTGTGTGGTCGTGCTTGTCTATATTTCAGTGATATTTTTGGTTATGGTTATGCTGTTATAATGCTAAATGTTATAAGATATGATATAACCATTAAAAATTAACACATCTTGCTACTTGAAACCAAATGAGGGTGTTTGCAGAGTGTCTACAGGGAACTGTGTTTGATTGGTGCTCAGGAATAATCTCGATTATGAAAAAAGAACTCTCTAACTGCAAGAGAGTCCTGCGGAATAATTTTGGGTATTCTAGTGTATTAGTGGCCTTCCTTTTTTAGAGAGTGCCCACAATCAGCTCTATGGTACCACTTCCAGCATTCACTCCTTGTCAGCCTAGACTGACTAGGTGGGGAGATATTTTCCATCGCCAGGGCGGTGATGGGTAAGTTCAGAGCATGAATGGCAATGATTTCTACTTGTGGTGGGGGTGGCAGTTTCCAGCATTATAGCAGCTTCCATATGCTAGTTTAGACTTTCAAGGTGACAATGATCTCTTCCTCCCTCCTAGAGGAGTATGGGGAGCGCTAGGAATTTTACTTTTAAAGTTTTTAAATTTTTATGAATTTTTTTCATAAAGATATATACATATGTATAAGAGTTTTTAATCCATTTAATGTTTAAAATGCAGATATTGGGCTTGTCTGCCCTGATGGGAATCCCAGGATGTACGTATGACCAGTGGCAGGGGAAGACCAAGGTTTGATGAGGGTACTCGAGGGGAAGCTGGCCATGATTACCTACAAAGTCCCAACCATATGGATTGAGCAGATCCCTACCATCATGCAGGAACTTGTTGTGGGAATTCCATCTACCTAGATACACCTTATGCAAAGGTTAGCCAGGGTTGTACTTGTCTACATAGAAGTCGCAGAGGCTACTGTAGCTGAAGAAGCTGAGGGCGCTGGTGATCAGGATGACCATGGTCGTTAGGATGACTAGGGTGATCAGGATGACCAGGGTGGTCAAGATTAGATCTGGGGGCATTTTATGGATTGTGATCGAAATTTTGTATATTTTTGTATATTTATATAGTTATGATTGGATTTGAGGATCAAAAAATTGACCTATCTTATGGACAGATATTCACACACACACACACACACACACACACACACACACACACACACATATATTGCTGGTTGATTTACATGTGTTCACAATGTATATGTTATGTATTTTTTTTAAATGTGTGTTAAGTGCCAATATAAGATATAGTTCGCATATGCATCAGTTAATGAATTTTGATTTCTTGGAATATGATTAAATGAAATAAAATCAAAATTTATTTCCAGTAATGTGACTTGCAAAAACTGACATAACAAGATAGGGTTTTGCACCTGATAAGCTCCATAGAGCTAGGAAACCACCAGTTGAGAGTCAAGTCTGACTTCCAACTAAGTGATGCCACATGACAAGGAATCCCATAAAAGCTCAATGAAGGCTCTGTATTCAGCCACATTATTGGTAGCAGGACCTAGGAAAGTGCCTCCAGAGGAAACTAGTTGTCCTAAGGGTAAGTAAATAACACATGCAGCTGAAGCCAAGTTGCAAGTGTTATGACTAGCTCCATTTGCAAAACCTACGAACTAGTCAGAAGACATCTGTAACAACTAATAGATGATATAAGAACACAAATCAGCTAACTATTGTACATAAAGTTACATACAATAAAAATACAAGAAAAAGTGCTAAGCCTAAGCATAGTACTTCTTCCTTCTTCATCGAACATGTTTAGAATTAAGGTAGGTTTGGATTCCATGTTCAACGATATATGGATCTATGCCTAGTAGGGATGACCAGGAACATGCGTTGCAAAGTTCCTTTAACGGGGCAGTATATATGGAAACCTCTTCTGAGAAAGAGTTTTCATCAATATGCATAGTTTCCATGACGTCAGGGTTTGGAAATATATTGGTAGAACCATCATCTTCCGCCAGTCTCATATCGAACTCTTGGTGCTCGATTCTACTTAGTTTTGAAAGGGAGTAAGATCTATGGTGAAGATCTTCACATATCTTATATTTCCTACTCATGGCTTCCAAAATGGCTTCATTCAAAGGAAAAACTATGTCTAAGAAGTTAACAGAATATAAAAAGTTCTCTTCCCAAACAGGCAGATAAGCTTCTTCCGACTCTTCAGAGACTAAAAAATGAGTCATAATAGGATCACCGGTGGTGTCAACGATAGCTTGAAAATTCATGTCCACCGTCAATAAGGGCACTTCAGGTTCATTACGGGAAGGAAGAACCAAATTATCTATTCTATCAGTAACCGTCTCGACAGAATTCCCAATATAGGTAGAAACTAGATAATTTACAGGGGCTAGGGTATCAAAGGTGCCCATTAATTATGAATACATATCAACCCCCAAGCTCTCATTAGCTGGTTTGACCTTATCAAAAAATGGTACGGTAGACTCATTAGTTTCCATACGTCCCTTCCGAATGAAACTAAGTTGGTAAAAAATGACCAACTTCCCTTCGTGTGGAAACAATACTACTTGAAGAATGGCCAAGGAGATTGCACACATAGAATAAGTCCAACTTCTTCCCAGAAGCAAGATATAATCCAATGGAGCATCAATCACCTCTACTTCAACAAACACTGCCTTCCCTACTAACTTAATCTCAAAAGCTGGTAGGATACCATGTGGATGAAATGACCTTCCGTCAAAAGTAGTAAGTAAGGTGCTTGATGGAACTAGATTTGGAGATCCAAGAGCCTTTAAGCAAGATAAAGACATGACACACGTGGAAGCAATTTCATCAACAAATGTCCTTCCAATTGTCTTTCCACCATGGATGACATCTACTAACAAAGACACATGATACGACAGGCCAATATTAACATCAGACAAATTAAATTTCTCCATAAGGCTCGACAAATCCATACTAGCTAAGGCTGCTAAGAGTGCATCTCGCTGGGCGGGACAACTTTGTAGCACCTCCAAAGCCGACATTGCACACGGGTTTTGGGATAAATCTTCAACTACATAGTAATTGGCTGCAACACTCACATTGGGATTATGCAACACTTTCTTAAAGACACCTTTCAGTATCTTAGGCATAGGTTTGGAAGGTTTCTCGATTGTGAGAGGGTTAGAAGTTTCACCTATAGACTTACCCTTCTCCGAAGCCTCCATCTCATAGTTCTTATTTCTAGTATGAAGTAATGTCTTGGATCACACCTTGTTGATATAATTTTGGTCAGGGGCATTAGCAGTTCCCCCAGCTACATTATAAACTGAAGCTGCATTCTGTCCTTGGGGAAATGGATCCTTCAGGATAGCTGGTTGTTCATTCTTGAGCAGCTTCTGAGCTTGATCAATAAGAGGGAATTGATGGGTCAGGTGATCTTCCTGGCATAACTTGCAAGGAAAAATCACTCATTTCTTATCTTTCTTAACCCCATCAGCACTGTTTGCGGGATCTAGCTTGTTTTAATTCCCCTCACCTTTCTTCCCCTTCTTCTTCTTCCCATCGGGCTGCTGATTTCCTTGTTGAGAGGATTGAGAAAAACAATTTGCATTTTGGGGTGAGGGGGCATCCTTTGATGCCTCCACCGTAGACTACTTAACAGCCAACTCATGGATTTTCTTGCTCAAAGACTCTACAGTGGGGTAATTTACTGAACCAACCAAACCATTATCATGGGGTCCATGCTTAGGTTTCTTGACACTATGTGCAGGTCGTAGTGCCTAAGGTATGATTTCATATAATATCCCATACTGAGAGTATATCAAATATAGATGCTAGGATAGTGGATTATTTTTGTGCTATGCAATGTATGTGGTTTGAGCCGCTCCAATTGAGACTAGAGTCTGGAAAATAGGAGTAGGTTTCCCTCCGCTAAAAAGCGAGAAGGGAGAGCTCGTGAATGGGGATGAAACCAGAGTTTGGAAACCCTGACCATAATAGTTAGTATTTCCAAACTATATCCCCACATATGCAGGTGTAGGGACTACATAAGGAGTGGATGGGGGAATGTGCCCCCCATTCCACGAGAAACCCTAGACAAATGAAGAGGATCCAATAGGACCACTCTGAGCAGTGTGTGCAAAAGAGGGTGAAGCAAAAGGTGCACTGGGGATCCCAATGACCATACCACCAGAAGGGCCTACTATGATTTGTCGAAGTTGGTGGTTGAACCACCTGACTAGCTAGAGTTAAAGGAGTAGTAGGTATATTTGTTCTAGGAGTACCAACCGGGGGAGGTGGCACTCCTTCAGTCGGAATGGATGAGATGGGGGTAGATGGACCCTCTATTGAGCTAGCCATAAGTCTGCTCATGGGAACACGAATCAAAGGTGAATCAAATGGAAGAACCTAGACAATCATAGGATCGTTTAAGCCAGTAAAAGGTGAATTAAAGTTTCTTGCAAACTCATCAGCTTGGAATTATTCTATCTCTACTACAGTTGTATCAACCTAGTTTTTCCTAAGTTCCGGTTCACCTAGAACTTCATTGATTCCTACTGGTTCAAAAGAACCATCTATATCTAATCTCTGTTATATTTTTATCATTCAAGCTAACATTATCTTAGGATCTTTAACTGAGAGAATAACATGCACAGCAATAAACACAAGAGACAAGAGACACAAAGAATTTTCCTTGGGGAAATAATAAAGGAGAAAACCCCACAACTTCCTCAGAGATAGAATCAGCACCAAAATTAAAAACCCCAAAATAGTAATATGATCTCCCGACAGCAGTAGTCTCTCTCTTGTCCCAGCCACTTCTCTCTCACTCATGCGCCCCAGTGAGTGAGTGTGTGTGTGATAAATAGAGAGGCTCACTCTCTATTTATATTCTTTTGTTCACTTAATGTCCACTCCAACATGTCAGCCTCACTTAACAATTACTTATTAGAGCCGACATCTCTAGGAGAGTCTAATAACCCTAGTGCCCCACAACTGTGGGAACTTTAACCCTTGATCAATAGGAGGGTTACCCACAATGACTTTACATGACTTGTTTACATTATTGAATCTCCCGATAGGAACATTGGGGCATGACATGACTCAAATACATTAGAGACACTTCCCAAAATAAACGTCGAGGTACAATACATAAGATATACGGGTGAATACATTCCGAAGTTACAAATACATCAACACTCCCTCTTAACTAGGAAGGTATTCTCTCGACACAATTTATCAGCAAAAGTATTCTTCTCTGTATCATCTGGATCATCATTGAGTTCTCATCATCTTCATCTTCAAGTCATCTTCATCTGGATCTGGATCATCACTCGATTTGGATCATCATCACTGGATCTATATCATCACTCGATATGGATCATCATCACCAAATCTGGATCATCACTGAATCTGGATCATCACTACTAGATCATCACTGCTTGATCATCATCATTGGATCATCACGGGTGCTATCTCATGATTATTCTCATCACAGGAATTTCTACAGAGCCAACCCTTTTTCATGTCGGTTGTAGGCTTAGCCTCCATGTAGGTCTTCTTCAACGCTTATATTTGACCCTAAGTCAGAATGGCCTACCCATCACTTACATCTGACCATGCGAGGAACACATCCAACATACATGTCATAAAGGCATGCCCAGCACTCACATATGACCATGAGAGGAACCAATCCAGTCATCTATGTCAGAAAGGCCCAACACTCACATTCGACCATGAGATGAACCAATCCAACCTACATGTCGAAAGGGCTCTGCACTTACATTTGATCATGTAGGAACCAATACCACAGTCACACTAGAATGGCTCTGCACTTATATATGATCATGTAGGAACCAATCCTACAGTCACATCAGAATGTCCCTCAGTCCCAGACTGAGTATTCCTGGTAACTAACCAGGTGCCTCCATTCTCCCAGAGAATGGCATCTCAACACCAAGCTGAGTATTCCTGGTAACTGACTAGGTGCCCACATTCCAAGAATGGCATTTAGCACTTATATTTGATCATGTAGGAACCAATCCTATAGTCACATCAGAATGGATCTCATCCCTAGGCTAAGGATTCCTAGTAACTAACCAGGTGCCTCCATTCAGAGAATGACATTCAACACTTATATCTGATCATGTAGGAACCAATCCTACAGTCACATCAAAATGGCTCAGCACTTATGTCTAACATGCGAGGAACCAATCCTCTCATCATGACAGAATGGCTCAGCCCTTGCATCTGACCATGGAAGGAACCAATCCTCTCACCATGTCAGAATGGATCATAGACTCATCACTTCCCCTTGGAAGGAACCTCGATCTAGAGAAAACCAAGATTCTCCCTGAAGTACTCAAACTTCACTCTGTCCTATGGCTTCATCAACACATCAGCTATATGTTCATCTGTCGCAACACAATGGAGCTTCACTACTCATCTCTGCACCATATCCATGGTATAGTGATATTTGATCTCGATATGATTCGACTTGTCATGGAACACCGGGTTCTTCGACAACTTTACACAAATCTGGTTGTCACAATATATACAAGTAGCATCTAACTGGAGATCAAATAAATCAGACAATAGCTTCCTCAGCCATACTACCTCACAACTAGCTGAATAAGTTGTGACATACTCTTCTTTAGTTGTACTCAGTGCCATGCAAGATTATTTCCTGCTAAACCAAGAGATCACACCTGATCCCATACTGAAGCAACACTCTGAAGTGCTCTTCCTATCGATGGCACTGCCTGCCCAATCTAAATCAACATAACCCTCCAGTTTAATCTTCTGATTCACCTCATGCTTGAGCCCATAATCAATTGTACCCATCAGGTACCTTAGAATATGCTTTACAGCAATCAAGTGAACATGTCACGAATCTATCAGGAATTGGCTCAAGGTGTTCACAGCAAAGCAAATACCTGGTCTCGTATTCATCAGGTACATCAAGGACCCAATCATCTGATGATACATCGTAGCATCAACTGACTCTGATGAAGCATTGCTCAATAGCTTCAGGTTCGATGCCATATGTGTGGTCATGCAGTCCATCATCCTGGACCTCTTCAGGATATCTACTACATACTTCCCTTGTCCACACCTCCATGCCTAGAACGTAGTGCATCATCCCCAAGTCCTTCATCTCGAAATCGGCTGCAAGTCTCCTTCTTGCAACTTTAATGAGTTCCTCTTTTCTGTTAGGAATATGTCATCGACATATAACAGGAGAATTACTGGTCTTCTGCCTTCAACCTTGAAGCAAAGGTTGGAATCTGCTTTACTCTCAGTAAATCCTAGAGTCATTAGTAAGCTATCCATCATGTTGTACCATGTTGAACCTCGGTATCTTCTGTAGTCACTCCCTCTGAAGTGGAGCATCATACTCCCTCTGTCTTTCATACTTTATGCACTGAAACATTTTGTACCAAAGTGACAAGTAGCTTCCTCTGCTACTAATATTCTATGTATCCATCTAGGATCACTGGATACCAATATCCTCTATCTTGAACTTTTTCAAAATCTCTTCTCGCACCCATCTGTGAGCTTGTCATCCTATATAGGCTTTCATCTTCAACCTTGTAGCAAAGGTTAATATCTTCATCAAGCTCCTCATGTATGTGTTATCCCTTGGGTGTGTTATGAACTTGTACAAGGCCTTCTTTCATTTGCACACATGATTCTTCCTGTCATGTGTCTCAACTACCACTGGCTGCAAATGTCTCTTTGTAGTCTATGCCTTATTTTCATGAGAAACCTAGTGCTATGAATCTTTCCTTGTATCCCACGATGTTTCCATCTACTGCATGATGGAACTACAAACTTCCCTTCACGTATCAATACTGCATCCTAGACATCATTCTTCTTGAACTAGTCTTCCCTTTCTTCTTGGTTACTTGTTCATAGCTGGAAGGTTCTGCATCAATGATGTCACTGCATTCGTCATATTATTCTTTATTTGTCGTCACTTGTTCTTCGGAACAAGTATCATCCTTCTTTGCTTGTAGGCGATTTTACATGATCTTTGCTACAAGTCAAATGCATTTGTATGGTTAGAAACATTTCATAAGGAATATTTATAATGAAAAATTATTTTGCATCAAGATATATGACTATGTAACTATTTTAGCCAATACAACATTCACCCATATCTCACGGAAACTTTCTAGATGCCTTCCATATCTACTAGGATAACATTGAGATTGTGCACTAATCCAATATGTCATCAAAGAGGTTTCATTCTAGATAAGTAGAAATGGAGAGTTGTATAGCACCATGAGATACTTACCCATCACATGCATATTAGTAGTATACTATCATTAATGCAAACATTCTATCATGCATAATACATCAACTGAATATACACAAATGCATAACAAAATAATATCATGAAATGACAATTGAATACTTATCTTTATTTGTTCCGTGGGTAGACTCCTTCTTGAGCCTTTAGCTTCATCATCTTCTTCATTCATAATAGCATCGTTTCTTATCCAAATGCTAAGATGGATAAGAGGTTCGTCAAGAGTTGTGTTCTTCATATTCCTCATTACTTGAGGGATCTTCTTTGGATGGTGAGAGCTTGATCTTCAGTTGCTCCCATATTATTGTCTCTTATTATTACTCGAGCTTCTTCTTGTGTGTGCTCTTCCCAGAGTTTGATGAAGGTAATCACTTCCTTCTGGCACACATTCCTCTCATGAATAAATCCCATGATCCTAGGAGGCATTTCAAGGTGGCTATCACCACTTCTGCATTCTTCAATTCTTCTTTTACCACTTCAATTTGTTCTTTGATTTGAGAGACCCTTGTAAAGTATTACTGTATGGTCTCTGCATTCTGGATCTTCACATTCTTCAACCGTTTTCTAAAATTCATCTTTCGATATATGTTCTTCCCTTAAAATAGCTTGGTCAAGGAATAACGCATCTCTTTCAGTGTCTTTAGGGAAGACACTTGTGGTATAAGGTGATCCGTGATTGAATCATCAATGATCTTTTTGGCCTTAACCAAGTTCTTCTGGTGTAAGGCTTTTAGCCTCATCTCCCTCTGGAACTGGAACCTCTCTTCTTATGTAGGTGTCCAATTCATTTTCTTCAGAGAGATAATATACTTCCATGCTTGGAAGTTGTCAAATTCAACAAGCTTATCATCAATCTGATGTTATAGATCACTTTGAAATGAGAACCTCAAATGAAAATAGCAAAAGATTAGATCTTGCCGATTTGAGGTGTCCGTCCTAGTTCTGGAGCTGGCTGATCTAGGGTTTGTCAGAGAAAACCTATTTTCAAAACTTGGAATATTTCAAATATAATTGGATAGAAATATAGGCCTCTTCAAGGAGAGCTGTCCAATGTACTCCTTTTCTGAAAATAGTGGAGGGAAGCTCCCTGAACAGGAAGCCCTAGTTTTCCAATTTCTTTTGCAAAAATTCTTGATACTGGTTCTGTGATATCTCTGAAATTAATGCTCCTTTATGTATGAAACATTTGAGTGAGGTATCCTACCCTTTTCTTGTTCCAACACCATAGGTTTCATCATAATTGGTTTCACCAATTGGAACTTATGATTGTTTTCCCAAGGTGATCTGTTTCAGGACTGTTCAACATAGCGAAGTTGTACGAACTGCCATGTGTCACTGTTTCATCATCGGCTTAGGAAATTTATACCATAGAAATTAAAGTCCGTGACCTTTCTGGAACATCTTCATAAATTTTATTTGGACCTTTGTAGCCCGATATATAGCAATTCTCCCTAGGTGTCCTGTTTAGGGATGAATCCTGGAAGAGGATAGAACCCTAACTTGGAGGGATCATATCTCCTATAATATAGAGAATATGAGGCTGAAATTTGGAGACATTATAAATAAGGATTTTATATTAGGCATGTGAAAGTTTAAGCTCCTGATCCTTCTCTAATCCCAAGATATAGCGAATGTACCAAAACTTATTAGTTTTAGTATTTTAGGGTTTTTTCGGCCCAGGGTCAAACTAGGGTTTGACTTTCCCGGATTTACACCCAACCAAAAATATCGACCCAGGTATCTAAAATTCGATTTTTATGAGGAGATAAATCCTATTCTAGGCTCACTCAAAAATTCCTCTTCTGTAGAAAGCCCTAATTTCCTGCACCAAAAACTGAAAATGCTTGGAATCGAATTCCGCTTCGATAGAAAGATGCGCCCTTCAATGGAGAGTCAGCCTAGCATACTTTTGCGGATGGATTGTGGAGAGAGACCTAAAAATTAAGAAGCCCTAGCTTCTGCAGCTGCACAATGTCTTCTTCTCAGGTTAGCTCTGATACCATGTTATATTTTTATCATTCAAGCTAGCATTATCTTAGGATCTTTAACTGAGAGAATAACATGCACAACAATAAACACAAGAGACAAGAGACACAAAGAATTTTCCTCGGGGAAACCATAAAGGAGAAAACCCCGCAACTTCCTCAGAGATAGAATCAACACCAAAAGTAAAAACCCCAATACAGTAAGATGATCTCCTGACAGCAGTAGTCTCTCTCTTGTCCCAACAACTTCTCTCTCACTCATGTGCCCCAGTGAGTGAGTGTGTGTGTAATAAATAGAGAGGCTCACTCTCTATTTATATTATTTTGTTCACTTAATGTCCACTCCAACATGTCGGCCTCACTTAACAATTACTTACTAGAGCCAACATCTCTAGGAGAGTCTAATAACCATAGTGCCCCACAACTATGGGGACTTTAACCCTTGATCAATAGGAGGGTTACCCACAATGACTTTACATGACTTGTTTACATTATTGAATATCCCGATAGGAACATTGGGGAATTAAATGACTCAAATACATTAGAGACACTTCCCAAAATAAACATCGGGGTATAATACATAAGATATACGAGTGAATACATTCCGAAGTTAAAAATACATCAACAATCTCTGCCTTTGAGGGGGCGTCGGAGGCTCCACTGTAGTAGTTGGAGGAAGGTTTTGCAAAATTTTTGACCTTATCAGAGCTTAGTCCTCCACGGTTGAAAATTTACTCTTCACACACCCTAATACCTACTAAACACAAAAAAACCACACAATAATCACTACAAAATTTCCTAAAGCCAAAACAAACACAAAGGGTATAAGATATTATTTCCAAAAGAAAGCTGAGAGATAGTTACTTGGAATCCCTATAGATGTTCTTAGGCACAAGTGGAGGAATCACCCAACCACCCTCACACACCTTCTACCAGGTTTACCTTCTAATCCCATCCAAGGTCAACCGGAAATAGCCTTCTGGTGTACCTGTGTATGAACCCTAGATGTCAAAGAGACTAAAGGCCACCGAAACTATAATGACAGTCTGAGGGGATAGTCATAAGCTTGATTTGTATGCATGGGAAGAGTAGAAAAGCCCAAAACCCTTTCAACACTTGCACTGCATGGGGCCTAAGAGGTGGTATTGACAGAAGTCCCCAGATGCGCAAAAACCTTGGTCTACGCTCTAACAATAAATCAAAGGGTTATCTCCTCGGTCCAAGCCTCCACGCGACCTCGTGCTTAACTCTCGTTTGAGAGGATATTCCCAAATACAATCAACATAAAAGATGATTTACCTATTGATTAGCCAACAACGTCTGAAATCAAACACTTGTGGAGAGTTGAAACTCCCTAATACACAATTCTATCCTAATCTAGTTGGTGTAGAAGCCTAAAAAATATAACTTACTAATAATTTTTTAATTATATCGTTTATTTTAGAAGGTTGTTTTTAGTCAGAGGTAAATGGCGTGAAATAATGTGGTGTTATAGACTCAATAAGAAAAAGAAAAATGATGTATAAAGAAAATTTCAAAGTAAATTGTGACTACTTAAACCAAATTTCTTTTCTTTTTGCAAATAGAAGCTAATGAATTTAAAACTAAATGCAAGAAAACTAATACTTTTTTTCATAATTTTTGAATTTTATTTGAAAATACTAAAAAGAAATGACTAAATGCAACTAAATTCAAAAGTATAAAATGTTTTTCTTCTCTTTTCAAAAACTTCAAAAACTATAAATGCAACTAAATGCAAGTTTTGAGAAAGTTCAAATAATCAAATCATATAAAAAGTGAAATGAGGCATAAAGGACCTAAAATGACCTACTTCAACCAACAAGAAGAAGACTCGGAAAAAACCTGACTTGGAGAAACTATTGAACCCAATGAGTCCACTAGATTCACAAAAGAAAAAGTGACAAGTTGACACCACAAAACGCAACACAGAGCATAAAGCATCGAAGGACCTGATCACTAACCTAGACACAAGAACTCAAACTTATAGACCAAGTAAGAGGACCACCTACACTTCACAAGTTGAAAGAAATTCAAATAAAAGGCTCAAAGCATTGAAGAACAAGAAAATGGTGTGACATACATACTTTAGACTCACAGAGTCATGCCATAAACAAAATACTTCCAAACAACTAAAAATCCAAAGAGATAGGGACAAGAAAAAACTATCCAAATTTTAGACTGCTACAAGAAACATGCGACTGTGTTTGAAGGAAACCCGCGTATGACATGTGACTGTCTAGACAACAACCCGCGTGTACAAGGTCATCCACATGACTGTGCACAAAGCAACCCGCATGTATTGCTAAAAAAATTTCAAACAAAAAAAGACTAGGAAAGAGTTTTAGGCACACTACACTGTAAATCAAAAGTAAGATAAAAAGAATCACACTTAGAATCAGAATCATAACAAATACCAGTAAAGGGAACCTACAGGATGAACCCACATCAAACTGGACTCCCCAGTGGAGTCGCCATTTCTATTGTACAAGAAAATTCACCATTATAACCTAGGGTTTGGGGTTACCAACTTACTAATAGACTTGCAGACAATCAACTTTTACAGAATATGAAATGAGAATAGGAAGATAGTTTGGCTTACCCAGTTTATGATAGTTTATCCAAGCTTGGTCTTCTCCCGCTTCAATCTTCTCCAAAGCTTCTAGGGATGCTTCTCTTAACCTGCAAAAATCCAATTCTTCAAGAAATATCTCATATAAATATATATAAGAAGTTATATGAAACATATATTAATGATATAATTGGCATCATTCATTAACCAATATACATGAGAAAAGCACAATACAAAGATTGGAAGAAGAATTCTCTTTATTAACAAACAGTGAATAAGTGAGAATACAACCCATCTTCTGACACAAGGAATCCTCTGCAACCGAGGACACTAAGTTCTGTTGCTCCAAGACAATGAAGGTATACCACCAGCATAACTTTGCTCTTCTAAAATTCATCCCTTAGCCCCATCCCAAGGCCTCTATTTATACATTGAGAAATAAAGTGTTTTCGAAGATTAGGATGGTTGAGACAGTTGAGATAGTTATGGATTAAGACCCAACTAGTCTTATCTAATCACGATTTATATTTTTTAATGTCGAATTAAGGTACGCGTGAGTGTTTATATAGGCAAGGTGCATATGGCACGCTTGTTTCTCGAAGGGAACTCGTGTCTTCAATGTACACGCGGGTTGCAATGCACATAGTCACATGTGACACACGAGTTGCAATGCACATAGTCGTGTGTGCAACCCTAGACTCATATTAAAAATATATCAGGTCGGTATTGAGATCATGCATCAATGGTCATGCACATCTATAGTGTTTTGGCCACTTTAATCCTAATTTTCCTTTTGTGTACCGACATAATGGATGTTAGCACTAGGACGAAGAAGTGCCATTTTGGATTATAACAATTCCGTTCTTTGGTGACATATTACACATGAATCTATTTTTTTTATTAAACTTTTGACCCCTTAATTGATGGATGTAACCACTTGCACACTTGTTAAGGGAATAGATTGCTTATTCCACACTTGGATGTGCAATCATTTGTTGACATTTATTGAAGTGAGTCCACTCCATTAAGGTCATTATCACACTAATCCATGGCTTATTTTATGGAGCATTCACTTAGGGAGCTACATTTGTGGATATTTCAACATATTTGACTTGATTTTACTAACTTATTGGTGGAGCACTTTCACATGAAGGGTCATTTACATTCATATTGATGGAAAATTTTGTTGCAGAATTTGGTTGGAGATCCTTTATTACACATATTGGTACATACCAATAGCCTCTTTAGAATATTGAGACCATGTGGAACTCAAATATGTGCATAACTTATAATATTTGATACAACATTCAAATTCCCTTTCCATTCACATCTATTTCATAAATTTTACAATGGAATCATACTTATATTTATAATTATGGCTTATTCAAAATACCCATTCAATTTTATTAGATTATTTCTACCATAAATGTATTCAAAACAAGATTTAATAATTCATGCATATAAACAATTCAACATTAGTAATTTAAGAATACACGTATATTATAATTTATAAACCATGGAAATCATACACAATTTGGAAATTATCTTAGAAATGTCATCCAACTAGCTACAAGATAAGAAAATTTCTCCCGGCCATAGGCACTCTGTCAAGCCTTATATTTCATTGACATATGTCACACCCTATTTGGGGATATTATTACATAGGTGGAGAATGCATTTCATGTGTCCCAAAGTGGTGCAGGTAACTCCAGCCACTCTTGAACCCAACCCCTCAGTTATTTTTGAAAAGCATGCCCCCTTCTTGGCACTACAATCCCTTGGAATGTCCCCTTACCCTTATGGCCCTTCAATATAGGTTGGCCAAATATTTGTGACAAGGATCCAAGGATGTCACGTTGTAGGCCAGGTTCTACAATCTTGAGCACCAGTTTATCAGGGTATCTAAGAAAACCACTTATTAGGTTGGGCTTAAGTGTAGCTTCTGGAATACTAATTTTCCTTTGTTTCAACAACCTAAAATACCATGGCATGGATTCTATTCCTCCCTGGATGATAGAATGAATGAATATTGAATTAAGTGAGTTTCTAACACTAAATATGCATGGTTTTGTCTTAACACATGTCTTCCATAGAAGAGGAAACATTTCCCTCTTAATACTCAATTAAGATAATCAAACCATGATTAATTATAGTGACCCCCATAAATATGGTTAAGGGAATTTGGGTTAAAAACGTCAATGAAGGCCAAGGAATAGTTAAATTCTACTAGGTTCGTCACCTATTAACCCCTCACTTTCGCCATTTTTGGATTCATAACACCTCATCTCTTCTTCATTCTTCTTCACTTGCAAATGTCAAGGATTTTTATATTAAAAAGATTGTACATATTTACAATATATTTGATAATATTATACCATTCATATATGGCTTCTATCCTTTATATAATTACATCATATTTACATCTTGGGGAAAAAATGAGGTGTTACACTCCCCTCCCCCTTAATTTATGCGCCATCCTTGGTGCATATAAACACTATGTACATGTAGAAGAACATTACAACAAAACTGTCAAAATAACTGCAGATATGCCTCCCACATCGCATCCTCCAAATCTCATGTTTATTCTTCATAGACATAATGTGTCCATTGTACTTTTACCTACCCTATGGTTTTGTTCTTGTGCAATTTAATATTCCTATCGAGGATGCATATTGGATGCATTGGAATATCTTCTTTTGGTCCCACCTACATCACAACCCAAGAAATATTGTGCTTAGGATCATGTATATATTTTTTGAATAATAACACATGAAATACATTATGCACTTTTACAAAAGTAGGAAAAGAAATCCCATATCCAACAAGTCCTATCCTAGATAATATTCTAAATGACCCACAATATCTGGGCACTAGATTAGGACAAATTTTGAGTTTTAATGAATCATTTTTTGGCCTGAATTTTAGGTACACAATCACCAAATATGTATTCTCTTGCTACTCTACCTTTTTCTACATATATATTTTTTCTACCCTTTATCGACTTTAAATTTTTCCTAATCTTCACAATGGTCTCTTCCATTTCCTTAATCAATTCTGGCTAAATTACTATTTTGTTTGCTAAGTTGTCCCAATTGATTGAATTATATCACTTTCTTACATAAAAGGCTTCAAACAAACTCATCTTCAAAGAAGCATGTTGGAAAGGGGTTGTCAATCAATTAGTTGTGCAGCATCGCAAATGTTGTGCAAGCTCGAAAGACACTGTGTAAGGAAAAGATAGCGTGCAAGGCGGAAGATAGACTACTTTTGAATATTTTGTGTCACTTTTGTAATTTTTGACCATATTTTTCAGATATTGGTCATTAGTTGGTAGAATCAGTCAAGAATTACTTAGAAAATCGTCAAAGTGGACCACGAATGTAAAGGTGCAATCCTATAAGTAGAAGAGGAATTGTAAATGTGATCATTAGAGAATCATAGAATGAATCATTGTTTTCTATTTTGGATCTATGGTTGATTGTGTAGAATATAATATGATAATAAGGAGGTTGATCTGAACTGTTGTTTGGCATTTTGCTGTTATTTTTTAGTTTCTCTCTATTTTCCTATTCTATGAAGCCAATGATGAATGTGAAGTGAATATGCAACATGGATCTATGATGCAATGTTTATTGCTTATGAATAATGTTATCTTTCTAGATCTATTTGCACATTTGAAGTCCTATTATGGTTATGAGTGAATGATGCGATGATGAAAGGTTCTATTAATTAAGTAACTGGTCTGATCTGGTAGATAAGTTGTTGAATTGTCGAAGCACATAGTCCTGTTTTATTCTGATGAAACTTGGTTTCATCAACCCTCGTTCGAACATCTTGGGTGAGACTTCATCTGCTTTGCAATGTTGTCAGAGAGGGTAAAACCTGCCTAGGCTGGTGCTCAAGGAGATCACGGCGAGTTTACCGTCAACAGAGTGGGAACCCCTGTCGACTAAGGTTTTGTTGGTGGGGTTTGCACCCAAAAATGGTTATGTTTCCAAGACCTTGTTGTGATTGAGAGGAGGATGTATGGCATCCGACGCGACCAAAAATTCAATATTGCTTTGATCAAAAGCTACGAGAATTTGATGAAGAATAAAATCAGAACCTTGGATTGATGATGGACAAGTGGTTGGCAAGATACATACACGAAAATCCTCATGAGTATTTTTTCTGTGAGTTTCCCATAATATTGTACGAGTGGTTGAAGCAGTTCATGTACAATAAGACAAATTTTCAAGGAGGAGAGCCAACATATTGGACCCCTGAATTGATCCATGAACTGCAGGAAACTAAAAAAAGAGCATCGCGAGCTGTTGAGGTCTAGCTGGATAGTATCTTAGAAGGATATATTACTAAATTCACACTCAACACCACCAAGTCCTACAACGAAGTGGAAAGATAATTTTTCAACGAACCCAGAGGTAGATTCTTGTTGTCTGTATGATTGTCAATTAAGATGCTTGTTTGTGAAAAGGGTGTATTGAATATGCACCTCGAGTAGTAGAACTTCGGTGTGTGGAAGCGGTGGATACCGCAACGAAAGGGGGGCAACGAATGGGAAGATAAGGGGTATATGGGTGCAAGTTTTGATGATACTGTGAGGGAAGCTGATGAAGAAAGTGGTCTTACGAGGGGAGGAGCAAGGTTTCAACAAGAGAAGAGGTAGAGGACAGGGGAAGGTCCTGTTGCAATCGAAATGCAATACCACGAAGGAAGGCCACACGAGATGAAGCGACCCTACAATGATGAAGAGGAAGACAAGACCCATAATATGACCATAAAAGCAGTAAGATCAAACCCCAGCAAAAATGTACCCACGCCTCCATGCACTACTCCACATTCAGGAATAAACACAAATTCCATGTCAACTTGCCCAACGTGCCAACAACATTCTAGTAGTAGATCAACATTTGTAGGAAGAAGGCCCAGGATGGTGGGCGGTGATACAATGTTACCTTTGTTCCATGGAAATGGGACTGACGATCCTAAGCAATATTGTTTCCTATGTGAGGCAGTATGAACTGTCAGACAAGCCACAGATGACGATGTTAAGAAAGGCCAACTGGAGACAACTCTTCGGGGTTGTGTGCTGGATTGGTATATGAAATTTATACAAGTTCCTACAGCAACTCCTGCAAAAACGCTGGATGAAGTAAGGAGAGGACTAATTGAAGAATTCCTAAAACTAAAGTCTGAAGCACAGTATTTTACTAAGTTGAAAGAAATTAAAAAATTTCCGAATGAGACCGTTTGGAACTTCGACCTAAGATTCAAGACACTAATGGAATGATTCAGTTTTGATATGAGTGATGTTTATCACAAAGAATGGTTCATTGAAGCACTAGTACCTCATATATGACAGCCACTGATGCAACAGAAGATCACGACCCAGAGCGAGGCCTTGGAAATCGCCACAAAGTTAGAAGCTTCACCCATTGGAGAAAACACAGCTACTATGAACCAAATTCAGGCATAGCTAGCGAACTTGACGCTTCAGTTGCAAGACATTAAGAAGGGGAAAGAAAATCACAAAGATATTTGGTGCACTCGTTGTCGCACAGATGAACACACTAAAGATACTTACCCCAACTTCAGAAATTATCTCCTATATGGGGCACCAAAACCACTGAGTTGCGGCAGTGTACAATGGTATTGCATATGTAAAGTATATTGGCATTGATATGATGAATGTATCTACATGTATAATATGGTCACAAATCCAACGAGCTTATACTGTACTTTTTGTTGCTCGATTGAGCATGAAGATAAATATTGTTACACTTATGACCTACTTGAGGAGAGGACGCATGAATCCGAATACGTGAAGGACATAGATCCTCTTGTAGTACAACAATCATAACCATAGACATAAGTGGCACCACCTCAATTGTAGTACACACCATCCCTAGAGATGTAGTTTATTTCGTCGCAGTCGCAACCATATTTTATGCCACAGTCACAATTTGCACCAAGATCACAGTATAATCATATGCCGATTGCTCTGGCATAGCCATAGTACGTCCAATAAGCACACTATGTTTACAGCAACCAAATACCCCACCAAAATAGTTGTCTCAGCCACAGTACCAATAGCAAGGAGTATTCCGCGGAGGATTTCTAGGAACGGGAGGATTTGGAAGAGGAGGAGGACGAGGTCACAGACTTGTCCAATGTTACAATTGTGGGGTATTTAGAAATTACCAGAGATATTTCCCACACTTGCAGTGTTCATGTACATAATGCACCACTCTTGATCATACTCTTGAGAGCTGGCCACAACTAATCACAAGATGGCAAGCTGGGAATGTTCCTCAGTTGCAGAATAAGAATCATCTACAAAACCAGAATAAGTTGTAGAAACAAGCACAGAATCAAGTTCCACTTCAGACTCAGACTGTGAATCAACCAATGATCCTACCAATAAATCAAAATCCACCATTGAACCAGAATCCAATGAACCAAAGTCAAGGAATGATAGTTGTAACAATCTCAGCAGTGCCCAAAACAAATGATGTTGACGTTGCCATCGTCACACACGGAGGTGTGACAACCGAAGAGGATAGACCCCACTTGCAATTTTGGTTGGCTTGGAAGAATAAGGTTCCTTTTGATATCACAACTGCAAAAGATACATTATTTGAAGCTCGAGACGCGATCGAAATAAATCTTGATAAGTCACATGTTTGTGAAATGCCCTCTACTTTTGATTCTTCATTGGAGGCAGGACCATTGCAGCAGCATGGTACCCTGCAGCACTTCTTTGAGAGTTTCCTGTAGCTAGCAAGAGATCCTGATGCTCTGGTTGAGATTGAAAATTTTTTGTACCTCCTGAGTAAGGAGCAGAAGGACTCCACGGTGAACTCTTTACACAAGAAAAATATAGGAAAAGAGATGCGCAAGAATATTCAAATTGGGGACTATGAAGTAGATTCAGTCATTTTGGATCTGGGCTCAGATGTGAATATTCTGACAAAGCAGATATGGAAAAATATGGGGAGGCTAACGTTGGGTTGGTCCCCTGTACAGTTGCGATTGGTTAATCAGGATAAAGTACAACCAATCAGACGTGTGTCGAACCTATTTGTGGATGTTGAAGGTATGAAGACATATGTTGATTTCGACGTAATTGAAGTTGTTGATGGTGGAGGATCCTATCCCGCATTGCTGGTGATCTAATGGGCCAACGATATTATGGCATTGATTAACTTCAAGAATTGGATGATGATATTTGAAAATCAAGACATCAGATTCATCACTCCTATGGATCCAAACGAAGGATGACGATATATTTAACCAATGAAAGATAAATTGTTCAGAGGATGGGATCACGCCTACAACATTTCTGAAGATTACATCCACCCAATTGCTGATAGAGAACTTGGTTGGTGTAGCACTAGTTCCATGTATTTTGATTCTAACATTGAGTTAGAGAACTGGAAAAACTGCATGCATGAGGTATCATTCAGGAAGTGTGGTTTGATCATGTAGTCGCGGTGCCATGTCATGACTGAGATTGTTGAATTACCAATTTATGAAGGGTTACCTAAGTTGTCTACGTTCTTGATGGAGTTTGAAGAAAAGGTGTCAGCGACTGTTGGCGCTAGAGGAAGCACTAAAGGCTACTCCAGCATGCTTGTGGGAAACTCATAAAAAGACAATTACTGGATGGGTGCAGTGTCGACGGTTGATGAAAGTTTGATTTGGAGAAACATAAGTATATCACACTAGGAAGTATGATGGGTGGAATTACCCTTGCCTCCATTTGATGGAATTCCAAACACTATGGGCATCACGACCAAAGGATGAATGGGTCCATGCCTTTATTCACACCTTGGATGAAATTCCAAGGTCATGGTATATATCAACGGAGTTGCGCAGAGAGATAACCAGTTGGGAAGAGTTGACAATTTTATTTTCTCATACATTTAGTTTCACATATGCCAATCTCGATGTCAACACTGCACTTCAGATCATCTGGGATGTGGTATTAAAAGTAGTGCCGGTTTCATATCCAGTGGACCCACATGCACATTGCCACATGCAGTCAATGATGTAATGTTATAATGTGTTTGGGGAACCTGAGGATGATGATGAGCTATGGAATATAAATATTCCAAAGATAGAAGAGAGTGGGGATGTCACAACACCATATATACTGACTGATCCCATGACTCAGCCGCTGAAGATTAGAAAAGTTAACATTGGGATAGAGGAGAACCCAAATTTTGCAAGTGTTGCGGACTACAGGGATGAGGAGACTATGGAAAAGATCACAGATATACTACATGAATTTCAATATCTATTTCCAACCAAATTCTTGAGAATAAAAGGTAATACTAGGTGATTTGGGAGAGATGAATATTCCATTAAAGTCCGACGTGAAACTAGTAAGACATAGACCGTACCGCTTGAATCCACGATACAGGGAGAGGATTAGAGACGATTTAGATAGGACATTGGATGCTGAAATCATTGATCCAGTGGAAGAATCAGAATGGATCAGTCCTATGGTGGTCCAAGACAAGAAAACCAGTGAAGTTCGAATCTATGTCAACCTTAGAAAATTGAATGATGCCTATATGCATGACCCATTTCCAATACCATTCATAGATGAAGTACTCGAAGGAGTAGGTGGTTAGGAGATGTACTCTTTTACAGATGGATTTTTTGGATACCACCAAATAATAATTACGAAAGAATATCAACATAAAACCACATTTGTCACTGAATGGGGTTGTTTCCAATACACAGTGATTCCTTTTGGGTTGAAGAATGCACCTGCAATATTTTCCCAGGTTGTTGTCATTGCATTCAAATATTTCATTCAGAAGTTCCTACAAGTTTATATGTATGATTGGAAAATGTATGGTCTCATTAAGGATCATCTAGCACACCTCCAACTGATGCTAGAAATATTTCGATAGCATCAGATCGTTCTGAACTCCAAGAATTGCATTTTCTGCGGACCTTTTGGGATGTTGTTGGGTCACATTGTTTGCAAGCAAGGATTGTTGCTTGACCTCATGAAGATGGAACTCATTTTGAGATTTCCACTACCAACAAATGTGAATATGCTTAGGGAGACATTGGGGCAAACTGGGTATTATCGCAAATTCATCGGAGGATATGCTGTGATTACTGCCCCTATGGAGAAACTATTGAAGAAAGATGTTGCATTTGTCTGGAATCCAAAATGTCAAGGAAGCTTCGACACTCTTAGGCCAACATGGATTCGGTTCCCATACTTTTGTTCCCATACTATAACAAGGAGTTCCATGTCCATGTCAATGCATCATTTTTCATGCTAGGAGTAGTGCTTGTATAGCCAGGAGAAGGAGATCTTAACCACCTGATTTCTTTCTCTAGTTGGAATTTGTCATTTTTTTAGAATAAATATACGACCACAGAGAGAGAATGTCTTGCGATGGTATATGCGCTACAAAAATTCAGGCATTACCTCTTAGGTGGGAATTTTAAGATGTTTACTGACCACTTTGCTTTAAAGTACCTGGACAATACGCTTGTGTTGTGGGGGGATATATGCCACTAGATATTGCTCTTTTAGGAGTTTGATTTTGATATAATTGTGAAGTTGGGTCACTTGAATGCTAGCCCTGACCATCTGTCTTAATTCCATACAGTGGAAGAACCAACCAACATTGACGAGGGACTGCCAGATGCACAACTGTTCAGAGTTAACATAGCAGATGATTATTATGACCAAATAATCTAGTTCTTGGCGACAGGAGTCATGCCAGAATATTTTTCAACAAGCTAGAAGAAGTAGTTGGTAGTCAAGGCCTCAGATTTTCATTTGATTGCTAGGAAGTTATACAAACTTGGCTCAAATGAGATTTTGTGGCATTTTGTTCTACCATATGAATAAGGCCATATTTTAGAAGAAGCACATGCAGAATTCATTGGTGGACACTATGGAGGACAAGATACTGCGAGAAAAGGTGCTTTGTACATGGCTCTGGTGGCCCACCTTACATAATGATTTCTATCAATGCACTGGAAAACTATTGCAGTGGGATGAGATGCCTCTAGTACCACAAGTAACCTTGCAACCTTTTGATAAATGGGCTGTGAATTTTGTGGGTCCAATCAACCCACATGGGAAGAGAACTGGTGCACGGTATATAATCACAACAACAGACTATGTGATGCGGTGGGCAGAGGTTGAACCAGTTGTGGATTGCACTGCTGCGATAGTATCCAGGTTCTTATTTGATAACATTATGACACAGATTGGATGCCCAAGGATACTGATGAGTGACTAGGGTATTCATTTCATCAACCATGCAGTAAGCACGCTGACAAAAGAATTGAAAATACAACATAAGAAAAGTACACCATATCGTCCGCAGAAAAATGGAATAGTAGAAGCTTTCAACAAGATATTGGAGCATGTGCTTACAAAGGTATGTAGTCCTAACCACGATGACTGGGACTTGAATATTCTTGCATTACTATGGGCATATCACACCACTGGAAAGATATCGAGGGGACAAACATTGTTCAAATTGGTATATGGGAAAGAGGAAGTCATGCCTATGGAATACCATTATTCCGAGTCTGCGCATTGTAGATGCGACAAGAATGGATGATGCAGCAGTGCTAGAGGAGTGTGTGGCATAATTGATACAACTCAAAGAAGACCATTTTATTGTATGCTTCCATCAACGCATCAAGAAGCATCGACAGAAGGATTGGCATGATCGCCACATAAAGAACAAACAATTTCAGCAAGGATATTTGGTGTTGTTATATGACAACAAGTTCATGAAGCATCCAGGTAAGTTACAGATGCATTGGCTAGGTCCATATCTTATTAATTCCATTAATTCTGGATGGAAGTTCAACTGCAGCAATTAGAAGGAGCAAGCTACCAAAACTGGTGAATGGTATCCAGCTAAAGCCCTATAGGACATGGATGGAATAATGCAATGCTTAAGGCATTGAGCATTAAAAATTAAGAAACAAAATAGGAAGAATAGATAGCCAAAGGAAGGGTGCACCAAGAGGAATTGGATGCACAAGTAGGGGAGTCAGTAGCCCAATTAGGAAGATATGCCACAACAGCAATATGATTGCGACATAGTCAAATTAGCAATAAATGAAGAACAATTAAAATAGTTAACCAGCAGTGGTTATTGAAGGTCTATTGATGGTGGATCCAACCGTGGGGTTGACAAGATCGATGATGGATTCGGGCAATTAATGCATGATTTGGTCATGATGGCCACATTTAATTTGGTAATGATGAGGATGGATCGACCTTCTACTATAAGAAGGTGCTCGATGCAGGTTGAAAGCACCACTGAGCTAAGTTAATTTGCAAGAATTGTTGCACTGAGTTAAAATCCAGAGCCATTGAGTGAATTATGTGAGTTGCAGAGTAAGGAAGATGGTTTTTGACAATTAAAACCTTGTGGGGCATTATCACAGCATGCAAGGCACCCCAGACATAGTAGAGATTTCAAGTGAGAAGGACTCACCAATAAGACCAATCACCACTGCTGAGGAAGTTTCCATTATACCGGTTGGATCATCATTGGTCATGAGGAAGAAGCCACAGGCGTAGAAGCCTAGCTCTCTAACACCCATGAAGTGACAAACAAGAACATCTATAAGGGTGAAATAAGATGTAGCCACATAGATGGGGCCATATAGCTCTGGTGTCATGGAGTCAACAGTTTGAACCAGGGTCTCTGTTAAGGACATTCTGGGTTACATTGCTCCCACCCAACCTGGTGTGTAATCCAGGTGGCTAACCAAGAATCATAAGTATCAGCCGAAGATGCCACCACTACCAAAAGGGATGGTTTGCAACACAGATATTATCCTAGCACTGATGAAGATGAAGTATGATGATCATGACCTATTGGCATTACAGGACATAGAAAATGATCCTTATGAGTCTTTACACTCAGTTGCTGGTGAACCCATAGTGCGTATCCCGCAGGAATGGGTGTAAGGGTTGGATAAATATGGGTTGCTAGGGCTCATCAACATGCCACATTTTTTGTGGCTAAATGAAGCAAATGCATGCGTCAAGAAGCTTTTGGCATGCTTCCATGGCTGGACGTTGTGGTTGGATACACCAGCCCCAATCACGGTGGACCTGATCATGGACATCACAAGGTTTCCAAAATATGGGACAGACCCATCACAATACTTCAAAGGAAGAGCTAATGATAAGCGAATCGCTGCACGATTGAAGCCAAAGTATGACTTGTTACATGATGGCAGAGCATATCGCATTGATAGAATCAATGACTGGGTGGTACATATCGGTGCTAGAATCTTAGCTAGTAAGATTTTCCATAAGAATTGCCCCATCCAATGCACTTCAAGGGTGATTGTGTGCACCAAATAATGCATAGAAGGGGTACAAATGAACTAGGCATTCTTCTTGTTGAACCAGTTGACAGAGGCTGCGATAGAAGTACAGGACAAAAAGTGTCCTTTCACATATAACTGGCTAATGGTCCTCATTGCACTAGTGGCTTGGATGGAGCTATTGGATTACCAGGGGATGGAGTTTGAAGTAGTTAAGGTGTGCAAGGGTGCACGATATCAAAATCTATGGTGGGTCGAGGAGCCTACTAGAGAAGAGGATTGCGCGACCCACTTTTGGGTATAATGGGAAGCACTGTAGGAAGCAGCTATCAAATTTCCTCAACTGACCAATGAGGACACAGCTAAATATTGGAGGATCGCTTGGTTCACCATAGGACTGCATACCATCCATGTGCAATCTCGACGCAACCCATATAAAAAATGGTTTCCCATGTCTTACAAGGTAATGGATGAGGAATTGGATGCAAGAATTGATGATTTCCATGTAGCATGGAAGGAGCTAGTTAGTGGTACTAAAGTATCAACAGGACCACCAGAATATGCACTTGATGACCCCATGTGAAGAGCTAACCAACAGAGTCACCATGAATCTGATGGAAAATCATTGACAGAGACTCACACTAACCCAAAAGCACAACGCATCCTTAAGGAGATAAGGACCAAGAGACGAATGGAGAAAGATGCAAATAACATCACAATTTTGACAATGGAGGTACAAATGCAAAGGCTCATCAAAAATGTCAATGATGCAACCGATGCAGCTTCCAAGGAAATGAAGAATTCTACGCAGGAGGGATTCACAGAGGTAAGATTCCAGTTGAATTTTGTACATCATGTTGTTTTGAAATGCACACCAGAGAGAGCAGCTATGCAGGGCTATGCATCAATTATCACCAAGCCATAGGTCTGGAATGTTTAGATCCCACTACTGCAATTTATGTTGGATGAGAGGAAGTGAATTCCTCACTGCAACAATTGCAGAGAATTGCAGTGGATATCAATAAGTTGTCCACCCATACCTTAGTACACTTGCAGCGGGTCGCCAACCAAGAGTTGGCCGATCACTAGAAGGATATCAGCGACCAGTACTTGCGGTCATAAGAGAAAGAGGAGGCGCTATGAAAACAAGTAGAGGAATTGCATCATGTGAAGGAAACATTGACAGTCGACACAGTGTGGGAAATTGAGGTGTTGAAGAAGGAACAAGAGGAGCCAAAGATGAAGACTGCAAAAGAAATCACAGATCTGAAGAAATAAATTGACCACCTTGTTATTGAAAAGGCACACCTTTTTGCTAGTCATGCGGAAGTGGAAGATGTCGTTACGGATGCTTGTCAGCACATCTATGAAAGCACCGCAAAGTTGGATGCAGTGGAAAAGGCAAAGAAGTTATAGTGTAACTACAACAGGACAACATTATTTTGAACAAGCAGGTCTACCCAGCCACACCACCCAAGAAAGTTGCAAAACGAAAGGGTGCCATCGAGGAGATCGTGGTACGGTTCAAAGAAATGGAGAAATATGCCAAAACGATTACTGAGGCGATGACACAATTTTGGGGTAGCGTCGTTCAAGATGAATAGTTAGAGAAACTGACAAAGCAGTTGCAGGAAGCTGAGGGAAAGTTGGAAACACTGAATACGGCATTGAGGACAATGCCACCAATTGTTCAAATTATTAATCTTGCACATTGATCCAGGGACTAAACATCAGTCTCATTAAATATTAATCAACAAATAACTCATGAAATGGTGTAATAAGTCTACAGAATGAGTAGCCGCACTGTATAATCAGATGAAAAGAATGATAATACAATACAATGGCATGCTACAAGCATGAATGAATGAGCAATTCAAATCCTCAAGGAGGTCATTCAAATTGAATGAGTGAGTCTAGCTTAACTAAATGTAAGCCATATTCAACACTCCAGTCAACCACTGATCAAAACCCTAATTGACTCAATTGAGCCCTAACCGATGTCGAAGTGCAATAAATGACTGAGTCTCAACTGAAAGAGATCAAACACATGTCATAGCAAGCCAACCATCAAGTGCTAGCACTTAAATGACTCCAATTAACCCCGATGAGGTTAACTGAAGTTGAACTGAACATCACAAGTTGGTGGAGGCACCCCTGTTGACTCCAGTTCGTTAATTAATCATTAAATAATCAATTAAATGAAAGGAGGTGCCTTCAATACCCTGTTAACTGATTGTAACCATCAGTTAGCAATTAGGTGCATTAATATTACTTAGATCACCCCTGAAGTGCTCCAGTTAGAATCCCTGAATGTAGGAGAAGGCTAAGTTAGCCTTCTTGACTGAAGGTAGGTGTGGGTGTGACTGGATGATGTCAATTAATGCTCCACTAATGTCAATTAATGTCAATAATACTTAGGATAGTGGTTTAACTAGGCCAATTTGACCAAAAAGAGTGTGTATGGTGGTAAATGTCTCCAACACCCCCCCTTAAGCTATACTCAGGAGGAGTTAGAAAACAAAAATGCATAAAAATGATAGGACCCCGGCAACTAAGGCCATAGGTCACCCTATACAATGCTGAAACTGAAACAATGCTCAAAACAAACTAAGTGAGGAAAAGAGGAAAAACCCAGTGGGAAAAACTCCCCCTCAACCTGAACACTGAAAGTAGTCTGAATCACCCTGATGAACTCACCCCCAATAGTGAACCAAGGTAAGTGAACTTCTTTTCTGAAAATATCTTGGTGAAGATGTCTGTAATATTCTCATTAGTCGGGTAGTATTGCAGAATCATGGTCCTGTCATGCACTAGCTCCCTAATGTAGTGCATGTGGATCTCTACATGCTTGGTCCTGTGCCTGGTAACTAGATCTATGGAAATATTAATAGCTCTTTGATTGTCACAAAAGTGGACAGTGGACAAAGAACTACCACTATCAAACTCTGAAAGAATGCCTTGTAACCAAACTGCTTGGATGCAAGCATTCACCGCTCCTCGATACTCAGCCTCTGTTGAAGATAGTGCTATGGCAGCCTGATTTTTTCTTGATCAGAAAATGGGGTCACCACCAAACATGAATACATATCCAGAAGTAGACTTTTGATCAATAGAATCACCCTCCCAATCAAAATCTGTGTATCCAACTAGCTCTAGCTCGGAGTCTGCAACATAGTGAATGCCGTAGGTCCTAGTTCCCTGAATATATTGGAGGATCCTCTTGGCTACCTTCCAATGAATATCATGAGGCTACTACATGTATCTTGATACATCATTCATGGCATAACAAATAACAGGCCAAGAATGTGTCAAGTACAACAAGCTACCAATCAGCTGTTGATAGATAGTGCAGTCCATGGGAGGTGTGCTTTTTCCTTCTTCAAGGTTGATCCCTGAAAGGAAAGGGAATGGTGCAGGCCTACAATCAGCCATGATAAACTTGAATAACAGGTATGAAATTTATTTTTACTGAGTGACCATGATCCCATCATAATTTTGCTCAATTTCGAGCCCCAAAAATTGTTTTAGAAGCCCCAAATCACTCATTTCAAAGGCATTGTGGAGAGCAGTTTTGATGGCTGAAATGGAGGCAACTGTGCTACCTGTGATCAATAAGTCATCAACATATAAAACAATGATAATTATATGACCATCATACTTCTGTAAATACACATTTGATTCTGATCTACACCTTTGAAAGTTTTGCGAGAGAAGGAAGGCATCCATCTTGGAATACTACTCTCTTGGGGCCTGTTTTAACCCGTATAGTGACTTCTTTAGCTTGCAAACCAAAGATGGATCAGTGATGTAGCCCTAAATTTGATTCATGTATATCTCCTCATGAAGATATCCATGCAAAAATTCTGACTTAACATCCATGTGATGCACTTCCCAGTGCTTGGATGCTGAAATTGCCAAAACAAGGCGGATGGAGTCCATTTTTGCAACCGATGCAAAGGTCTCATGGTAGTCCACACCTTGGACCTGAGAGAATCATTTTTCCACCAGAATTGCCTTATATTTTTAGGTGCTTCCATCAGCAGAAACCTTGGTTTGAAATACCCACTTGCACTGAACCAATTTCCTTCCCGGAGGAAGAGAAACTACCTCCCAAGTACTGTTTTTCTGAAGAGAATTCATCTCTTCATCCATGGAAACTTGCCATCTTGAATCCTTCATAGCATGATAGTAGGATTTTGGATCTGAACTAAACATCAAATACCAAGTTTTGGACAGCAAATTATCAGGACAAGAGAGTGCAATACCTGCTCTTTGGAAATCAAACCGGGTTCTCCTTGGATCATCCAAGTTTCCAATGTTGTCTCCCGGGGAGGAGAGTGTCTGTCGGGCCCATGTAGGAAGATGATTTTGCACTTCAAGATATGAGTCAGCATCTGATGATTGCTGCACACTGATATCAGAAATCATAGGATCCAAATCAGGGTCATCACCCCCAATTTCATCTTCCAAATATTCAGTAGAATAGGAAGGAAATTCAGCAGTTTTCTCCTTCACTAGTTCCACCTCCTGAAGAGGCTCATCGAAATTGACACTTCTCTCGATGATGATCTGTTTGTGTTATTTTTTCAACATTTAAGCTAGCATTATGATCTTAGGATCTTTAACGGAGAGAATAACAAGCACAGCAATAAAACATAAGCACATCACAAGAGACAAGAGACACAAAGAGTTTTCCTTGGGGAAACCATAAAGGAGAAAACCCCGCAACTTCCTCAGAGATAGAATCAGCACCAAAACAGTAAAATCCCTAAAAAAGTAAGATGATCTCCCAATAGCAGCAGTCTCTCTCTCTCACACTGAGAGAGCTTCTCCTCTCTCACTTATGCACCCTCAATGAGTGAGTGTGAGTGTTGAAAGTGATAAATAGAGAGTCTCTCACTCTCTATTTATATTCTTCCATTCACTTGAAGTGCACTCCAACATGTTGGACTCAATTAACAATTACTTACTAGAGCTGACATCTCTAGGAGTGTCTAATAACCCTAGTGCCCCACCACTTGTGGGGACTTTGCCTCCTCTGACCAATAGGAGGGTAACAAAATGGTGGGGACTATTGCCCCGACTTACAATGACTCACCTAGGGTCGACTTCACTAGGATAGTCTAATAACCCAAAGGGCCCCACAACTGTGGGGACTTTAACCCTTGACCAATAGCAGGGTTACCCACAATGACTTGACATGACTTTCTCATTATAGAAACTTCCTGGAATAAACATCAGGGTATGACATGACTCAAATACATCCTAGAATAAAAATCGGGTTACAATACATAATAAATATGGATGAATACATTCTGAAGTTACAAATACATCAACACTCCCTCTTAACTAGGAAGGTATTCTCTCGACAGAATTTATTAGCACAACTCTTCTTCTCTGTATCATCTGGGTCATTGTCAGGTCTTCGTCATCTTCAAAGTAATCTTCATCTTCAATTCATCTTTATCTGTAATTCATCTTCATTTTCAAGGCATCTTCATCTGGATCTAGATCATCACTCGATTTGGATCATCATCACTGGATCTGTATCATCACTCGATCTAGATCACCATCACTGGATCTGGATCATCACTCGATCTAGATCATCACTGGACATCATCACTGGATCTGGATCATCACTCGATCTAGATCACCATCACTGGCTATCATCATTGGATCTGGATCATCACTCGATCTGGATCATCACCGCTGGATCATCATCACTAGATCTAGATCATCACTCGATTTGGATCATCACTGGATCTCTATCATCACTCGATATGGATCATCACCGGTGCTATCTCATGATTCTTCTCATCATAGGAAGTTCTACAGAGCCAACCCTTTTTCATGCTGGTTGTAGGCCTAGCCTCCATGTAAGTCTTTTCCAGCACTTATATCTTATCAACACATGATACGAAGAATGGCTCATCATTTCTATCTGATCAACACATGATGCGAAGATAGATACTACACTTACATCTGATCAACACATGATACAAAGAATGGCAATCCCAACACTTACATCTGACCTACTCGTTAGAAAGGCACGCCCAACACTTACATCTGAACTACTCGTCAGAAAGGCACGCCCAGCACTCACATCTGACCTACTCGTCAGAAATGCCCAAATCTTACATCTGATCAACACATGATGTGAAGAATGGCTCAATATCTCTATCTGATCAACACATGATGCGAAGAATGGCACTACACTTACATCTGATCAACACATGATGCGAAGAATGGCACAACACTTACATCTAATCAACACATGATGCGAAGAATGGCTTAGCACTTATATCTGATCAACACATGATGCAAAGAATGGCTCTGCACTTACATCCATCTAGGCAGGAACACATCCTACTCACAATTATGGAAGGGCTTGCACTCACATCTGATCTTTTAGGAACCAATCCTATAGTCATATCAGAATGGCCCCTAGTCCTCCTCGATTGAGCTACCTGGTAACTGACCAGGTGCCTCCATTATCCTAGAGAATGGAAGTTTCCCTTACATCCGACCTGCTCATCGGAATGGCCAACACTCACATCTAACATGGAAGGAACTTAATCCTTTAGCCATGACAGAATGGTTCAGCCCTTACATCTGATCAAGTCGGAACACATCCATCTATCACATCAGAATGGCTACTCAGTTTTTACACTGAGTGTTCCTGGTAACTGACCAGGTGCCTCCATTCCTAGAATGGAAATTGCCCTTACATCTGTCCTACTCAACAGAATGGCCAACACTCATATCTAACATGGAAGGGAGCAACCCTATCACCATGACAGAATGGCTCAGCCCTTACATCTGACCATGGAAGGAACCAATCCTCTCACCATGTCAGAATGGCTATGGGTCTCATCACTTTCTCTTGGAGGGACCTCGATCTGGAGAACACCAAGATTCTCCCTGAAGTACTCAGACTTCATTCTGGCCATTTCTAGCATAGAATCACATCATGGATGATTATGTCCAAGGATAACCTGCAAGCTTCACCGGGACCAATTACATCCGAGTACAACCTACAGGACCATTTACGTCTGAGCAACCTACGAGCTTCGCCAGGATTTATGATCGGACAACCTGTCTCACCAGCTATGCTAGAACTCCCTCTTTCGAGAGATCTTGATCTGCATCATAAACTGGAGCTTCACTGCTCCTCTCTGCATCATACTAAAAATGCAATTAAGATCAATCAAATCAAATAGTAGTTAAAAGAAACATACTACCTCCCAAATCACAAGTTGCAACATCTTTTTCCTAGGCCATACTCAGCGCCATGTAGGACTCCATCCTATGAAACCAAGAGATCACACCTGATCTCATACTGAAGTAGCACCTTGAAGTGCTCTTCCTATCAATGGCACTTCCTGTCCAATACGAATCCACATAGTCCTCTAGGTTGATATTCTGATTCGTATCGTACTTGAGCCCATAATCAACTGTACCCTTCAGGTACCTCAGAATATGCTTTGCAGCAATCAAGTGAAAATTTCTCATATTTGTCAAGAACTGGCTCAAGGTGTTCACAGCAAAGAAAATGTCTGGTCTCATGTTCATCAAGTACATCAATGACCCAATCATCTGACGATACATCGTAGCATCAACCGACTCAGATGAAGCATCACTCAATAGCTTCAGGTTCGATGTCATGGGTGTGGCCATAGCCTTGCAGTCCATCATCCCAAACCTCTTCAGGATCTCTACTGCATACTTCCCTTGTCCAAGGAAGATTCCATTTGCACTCTGCCACACCACCATACCTAGAAAGTAATGCATCATCCCCAAGTCCTTCATTTCGAACTCAGCAGCAAGCTTTCTCTTCGTATTAGCAATCAACCCATCTGTACATGTCACAATTAGATCATCTACATATAGTAGAAGCATCACTGGGTTGCCATCTTCAACCTTGTAGCAAAGGTTGGAATCTGCTTTACTCTTGGTAAAGCCCAAATTGGATAGAAAGTTGTCAATTTTGTCGTATCATGTCGAACCTTAGGATGTTCTATAGTCACTCCCTCTGAAGTGGAGCATCATACTCCCTCTATCTTCTATACTCTATGCACTGAAACATTCTATACTGGAGTGACAAATAGTATCCATCTAGGATCATTGGATACCAAGATCCCCTATTTTGAACTTTTTCAAAAGTTCTTCTCACATCCATCTGTGAGCTTGTCATCCTTTATCAACCTTGTAGCAAGGGTTAAGATATTCATCAAGCTCATCATGTATGTGTTATTCCATGGGTGTCTTCTGAAATCGTACAAGGCCTTCTTTCATTTGCACACATGATTATGCATGTCATGTGACTTCACTTCCAGTGGCTGCAAATATCTCTTCTTAGTTTATGTCTTCTTTTCGTGAGAAGCCTCGTGCTACGAATATTGCTTTGTATCCCATGATGTTTCCATATACTGCATGATGGAACTACGAACTTCTTTTCAGGTCTTGATACTACATCCTAGACATCATTCTTCTTGAACTGGTCTTCTTGGTTACTTTTTCATAGTTGGAATATTTTGCATCAATGATGTCGCTGCATTCATCATATTATTCTTCATCTTGAACTGTCATCACTTGTTCTTCAGAACAAGCTTCATCCTTCTTTTCTTGCAGGAAATTATGTATGCGATCTTTCCTACAAGTCAAATGAATTTGTATGGTTAGAACATTTCATAAGGAATATTCATACTGGCAAATACTTATGCATAAATATATGATCATGCAACTACTTTAGCCAATACAACATTCATCCATATCTCACTAAAACTTTCTAGATGCCTTCCATCTCTACCAGGACAACATTGAGATTGTGCACTAATCCAATATGTCAGCAAAGAGGTTTCATTCTAAATAAGTAGCAATGGAGAGTTGTATAGCACCATGAGCTACTTACCCATCACATGCATATTAGTAGTATACTGTCATTAATGCAAACATCCTATCATGCATAATACATCAACTGAATATAAACAAATGCATAACAAAACAATATCATGAAATGACAATTGAATACTTATCTTTATTTGTTTCGTGGGTAGACTCCTTCTTGAGCCTTCGACTTCATCGTCTTCTTCATTCATAATAGCATTGTTTCTTATCCAAATGCTAGGATGGATAAGGGGTTCTTCAAGAGTTGATTCCTTTGTATTCCTCATTGTTTGAGGGATCTTCTTTGGATGGTGAGAGCTTGATCTTCAGTTTCTTCCATCTTCCCTTCTCTTCTTATGAATCGAGCTTCTTCTTCTTCTCAGAGTTTGCTGAAAGTAATCACTTCCTTTTGGCACACATTCCTCACATGAATGAATCACATGATCCTAGAAGTCCATTCAAGGTGGCCATCACCACTTTGCATTCTTCACTTCCTCTTCAAGTTTTTCTTTGATTTGAGAGACCCTTGTATAGTATGACTGCATGGTCTCTGCATTCTGGATCTTCACATCCTTCAACTATTTTGTTAAGGTCATATTCTGATTTATGTTCTTCCCTTCAAATAGCTTGGTCAAGGAATCAAAACATCTTTGGTGTCTTTAAGGAATACACTTGTAGTACAAGTTGATCCATGACTGAATCAACCATGATCTTCTTGGCCTTGACCAAGTTCTTCTTGAGTAAGGCTTTGAGCCTCATCTCCCTCTGGAACTAGAACCTCTCTAATCATGTAGGTGTCCAATTCATTTTCTTTAGAGAGATCATATACTTCCATGCTTGGAAGTTGTCAACTTCACCAAGCTTATCATCAAGCTGATGTGATAGATTACTTTGAAATGAGAACCTCAAATGAAAATACCAAAGGATTAGATCTTACTGATTTGAGGTGTTCGTCCTGGTTCCGGAGCTGGCTGATCTAGGGTTTGTCATAGAAACCCTAATTTTAAAAACTTGGAATATTTCATATCTGATTGGATAGAAATATATATCTCTTCAAATGGATTTGTCCAATGTACTCCTTTTCTGAAAACAGTGGAGGGAAGCTCCCGGAACAGGAAGCCCTAATTTTCCAATTTCTTCTACAGAAATTCCTGTTAGTATTTCCGTGATTTATTCGAAATTACTGATCCTCTGTGCCTGAAATTTCACACTGAGGTAACCTAGAATGTCACTTATCCAACGCCATAGGTTTCATCAGAATTGGTTTCACCATTTGGGATTTATGATCCTTTTCCCAAGGTGACATGTTACAGGACTGTTCAGAACAGCGAAGTTGTACGGCATTCCACGTGTCACTGGTTCATCTTCTGAGTTTGATATTTGAACCACAGAAATTAAAGTATGTGTCCTTTTTGGAATATCTTCCAGAATTCCATTTGGCCCTTAGTATCCCAAGATATTGCAATTCTCCCCAGGTGTCCTGTTTAGGGATGAATTCTGGAAGAGGATGGAACCCTAACTTGGAGGGATCATATCTCCTAGAATATAGCAAATATGACACTGAATTTTGGACACAGTGTTTGTCAAGATTTTAGCTTCAGCACCTGACCCTTCACCAATATTGGAATATATCGAATGTACCAAAACGTATCAGTTTTAGTATTTAGGGTTTTTCTAGCTTGGGGTCAAACTAGGGTTTGAATTCCCCGAAGTTTCACCCAACCAAATTTCTTGATCCAGGTCTCTAAACTTCGGTTTTGATGAGGATAAAAATCCTATGCTGGTATCACTCAAAAAAATCCTCTTCTATAGAAATCCCTAATTTCCACATCGAAAACTGAAAATGCTCGGAATTGAATTCCGCTTCGACAGAAAGATGCACCCTTCAATGGAGAGTCATCCTAGCATACTTTTGCTGATCGATTGTGGAGAGAGACCCAAAAAGTAAGAATCCCTAGCTTCTGCAGCTGCATAATGTCTTCTTCTCAGGTTAGCTCTTATACCATGTTAGTTTTTCAACATTTAAGCTAGCATTATGATCTTAGGATCTTTAACTGAGAGAATAACAAGCACATCAATAAAACACAAGCACATCACAAGAGACAAGAGACACAAAGAGTTTTCCTTGGGGAAACCATAAAGGAGAAAACCCTGCAACTTCCTCAGAGATAGAATCAGCACCAAAATAGTAAAATCCCCAAAACAGTAAGATGATCTCAAGACAGCAGTAGTCTCTCTCTCTCACACTGAGAGAGCTTCTCCTCTCTCACTTATGCGCCCTCAATGAGTGAGTGTGAGTGTTGCAAGTGATAAATAGAGAGGCTCTCACTCTCTATTTATATTCTTCCATTCACTTGAAGTGAACTCCAACATGTTGGCCTCACTTAACAATTACTTACTACAGCCGACATCTCTAGGAGTGTCTAATAACCCTAGTGCCCCACCACTTGTGGGGACTTTGCCTCCTCTGACCAATAGGAGGGTAACAAAATGGTGGGGACTATTGCCCCGACTTACAATGACTCACCTAGGGTCGAATTCACTATGATAGTCTAATAACCCAAGGGCCTGACAAATGTGGGGAATTTAACCCTTGACCAATAGCAGGGTTACCCATAATGAATTGACATGACTTTCTCATTATAGAAACTTCCCGGAATAAACATCGGGGTATGACATGACTCAAATACATCCCGGAATAAACATCGGGTTACAATACATAAGAAATATGGATGAATACATTCCGAAGTTACAAATACATCAACAGTTTGGTATTAATATCTAGCAGCTTGAAACCTTTAGATTCATCAGGATACCCAATAAACAGACATTCTATGCTTTGTGGTTGTAAATCACTTCTTTTATCAAGTGGAATCCAGGTCCATGCAGTGGACCCAAACACCTGTAGGTTCGACACATCCGGCTTGTGTCCAAAGTATGCTTCGAAATGGGTCTTCCCTTTCACAGAAGAGTGTCACACGCTATTCTAAATGTATGCTACAGCATGCATGGCCTCAGCCCACAAATTTGCAGCAAGCTTCTTTGATTCCAACATACAGGTGGTCATCTCCTTAAGAGACCGATGCTTCCTTTCCACTACTCCATTCTGCTGGGGAGTGTAGGGAATTGAATGTTGGACCTGAATACTAATTTGGGAGCATATGTGCAGCAACTCATTACTGACATACTCCCCTCCATTATCAGATCTCAAGATCTTTATCTTAAGCCCAGAGGAATTTTCAATCAAGGCCTTCAATTCAGAAAAAATTTCACATACTTCAGACTTCTTTTTTAGAAAGAAGACCCATGTGTACCTTGAAAAATCATCAATAAAGGTCAAAAGATACCTTTATCCATTCATGGATGTGACAAGCATTGGACCACTGATATCAGAATGTATCATCCCCAATATGCATGTAGCTCAGTTTTCCTTCCCCTGATCGAACTTGTGCTCAGGGTGTTTTTCAATCACACAACCCTTGCAAATTCCCGTGTTTGCCTTGATGACCGGGAGGCCTTCAACCATGGATTTTTTCTGTAATTGCTACAAATATTTGAAATTAATATGGCCAAACCTTTCATGCCACTACCTACTAACCTCATTTCCATGATTTAGTAGAGCGGTGGGGTTTGTATCCGCAACAAAGTGAGAGAACTCATAGGATTTTGCATGATGGTTTGCAAGGCCTTTAGCAATGAGTTTCCCAGATGCAATTTCTGTTATCTCAACATCATTTGGGATGAAATAAAATATATTAGGCGCTCCTGTATGTGTCATATGATAGACACTAAGGATATTTGATGCCAGAGATGGTACATACAAAACATTTGAAAAAAAGCCATTTTCAAGATCAACACTACCTTGTCCTTCTGAAATGATGGTGGAGTCATCTCCCATATGGATGGGAATGTATTTTTTGGTATCCAAGGATGAAAAGGAGTATCTTTCAGCCATCATGTGGTTTGAATCTCCAGAATCAATCAAGAGTTATTTGGACTTCGAAGTGCTTGCCATGAGGGCATGACCTTTTTCATGGTGTGGTTCTCGATCTTGCTGATCTCTCCTTCGAAAGATCTCCGGAAGATTGATGTGATTTCTCTCAAGGAGATAGGTTGCTTCATCAAGCTTCTTCTTCATGCAGGCATGTTTAGGGTGGAATCCCTTCCCCCAATAAGAACACTTGACTTTTTCCTTGCCATGGTGCCCTTTTCCTTTGTTATTCCTTGAGCCGAAAGACTCATCATGCTGTTGGTTTTCAACTCTAGGTTTAGGAGCATCAAATTTAGTTTTTGGGTTCTTCTGTTGCTTTCCTTTACCCTTCAAATATTTGGGCCCCAAAACATGGAGGGCTTGATCATGGGAAGATCTGATGATCCCCATCTGGACAAGCTTGTCATGTTCACTTGTTAGGGACTCAATGAAGGCATTGAGTGTAGGCATATTCCATCCAGGGGTTGTGAGCTTCCCAACATGGAATGTAGAAACAAAAACTAAATAATCAGCCCCAATTTTGGAGAGTATGGCAAGGATGAGCTGATCATCCTCCTTCTCCACTTTGCATTGCTTCAAGAGTAAAACAGTATGCTTGAACTTTGTGATAAAGTCATTCAGAGTCTCGAAATTGGAGGGCCGAAGAGAAATTAATTCATTTTCGAGCTGGTAAACCCTCAAGTCATCATGCTTTCCATATAGAGTTTCCAATTTGTCCCATATTTCTTTTGGAGTCTTCAATCCTGCAAGATGGAAAAGAATATCTCGAGAAATAGAGAGGCACAAGAAACCGAAGGCTTCATCCTTCTTGTTCAAGAATCTTGATTTTTCTATGACAGAATGAGGCTCATCTTCAGTGTCCATGGTGACTCTAAAAATTCCTCTGTAGTGCAGCTGAATCTCCATATCACCTTTCCATGAGTGGAAATTGTATCGAGTCAAAAGATCTACTGAGGAGGCCATCTAGATCTGCTGGAGTGAATGCTTCAACTCTAGAAAACTTGAAAATCAAAACAGAAAGGGAAATGTAAGGCCGAACAGCCTGCACATTTTAGGCTTTCATCACACCCAGCATAGTCAATCAAGCAAGCTTGATCAACAAGTTCTTACTTGGGGTATTAAGTGGTAAGCCTTGGCTTCTGGTGCAGTGCTGTATTTTTGAGCTATTGCTCAATTTTCATGTCGAAATCTATCAAAAAGCTTGTTTTTGAGATATAGAGCTTCGTCCCACCGTGAGATCTGATACCATATCAATATTGCACATTGATCTAGGGACTAAACATCAATCTCATCAAATATTAATCAACAAATAACTCATGAAATGGTGTAATCTGTCTACAGAATGAGTGGCCGCACTGTATAATTAGATGAAAAGAATGATAATACAATACAATGTCATGCTACAAGCATGAATGAATGAGAAATTTGAATCCTCAAGGAGGTAATTCGAATTGAATGAGTGAGTCTAGCTTAACTGAATGTAATCCATAGTCAACACTCCAGTTAACCACTGATCAAAACCCTAATTGACTCAATTGAGCCCTAAATGAAGTCGAAGTGCAATAAATGACTGAGTCTCAACTGAAAGAGATTAGACACATGTCATAGCAAGCCAACCATCGAGTGCTAGTGATTCAATGACTCCAATGAACCCTAATGAGGTTAACTGAAGTTGAACTAAACATTAGAAGTTGGTGGAGGTGACCTTGTTGACTCCAGTTCATTAATTAATCATTAAATAATCAATTAAATGAAAGGAGGTGCCTTCACTACCCTGTTAACTGATTGTAACCATCAGTTAGCAATTAGGTGCATTAATATCACTCAGATCACCCCTGGAGTGCTCTAGTTAGCCTCCCCAAACGTAGGAGAAGGCTAAGTTAGACTCCTTGACTGAAGGTAGGTGTGGGTGTGACTGGATGATGTCAATTAATGTCAATAATACTTAGTACAGTGGTTTAAATAGGCCAATTTGACCAAAAAGAGTGTGTATGGTGGTAAATGTCTCCAACACAGATCGCGTGGTCAATGGAGTTAAAGGAGCTACAAAAACGAGTTGGAAAGGCTCATGAGCGCCAGCGAAAGCGCAATGACCAGCTCGATGAGTTCCAAGAAATTGGATCCCAATTGTCAGTGAAAGTAGTCACTGCGCTACAGGATGTGTATGAGGGTAAGAAGAAACTAAATCCAAAGATGGTGGAGCACCCATTAAATCAATATTTGCTCGAAAATCAGGACCTTGCTGAGAAGATTAAAATGCAGGTAAAAGAAATCTCTCAGCAGTACGAAGACTTCAAGCTGAAAATCAACGAGTACACCATGTCCAACTGACGTGGCTTAAGGGCGAGCCACAAGATTGTGTTGGGGGACTGTTGTCAAGGGGTTGTGGATCAGTTAATTGCGCAACATCGTGGATGCTACACAAGCTCGGAAGACACTGCGTAAGGAAAAGATAGCACGCAAGGAGGAATATAGAGTACTTTTGAATGTTTTATGTCACTTTTGTACTTTTTGACCATATTTTGTAGATATCGATCATTAGTTGGTAGAGTCAGTTAAGAATTATTTAGAAAATCATCCAAGTGGAACATGAATGTAAAGGTGCAAGACTATAAGTAGAAGAATAATTGTAAATGTGATCATCAGAGAATCATAGAATGAATCATTGTTATCTGGTTTGGATCTGTGGTTTATTGTGCAAAAGTTAAGATGATAAGAAGGAGGTTGATCTGAACTGTTGTTATCATTTTGTTTTTATCTTTTCATCTCTCTATGTTTTCATGTTCTGCGAACCCTATGATGAATGTGAAGTGAATATGCAACATGGATCTATGATGCGATGTTTATTGTTATGAATAATGTTATCTTTCTAGATCTGTTTGCACACTTGTAGGCCTATTATGGTTATGAATGAATGATGCGATGATGAATGGTTATGTTAATTAAGTAATTAGTTAGATCTGGTAGATAACTTGATGAATTATTGAAGCACATAGTCCTCTTCTGTTCTGCGGAAACTTGGTCCCTTCAACCCTCCCTCGAACATATTGGACGGGTGTTGCTAGATGGGGTAAAACATGTCTAGGCTAGTGCTCAGGGAGATCACAATGAGTTGAGCATCGACAGAGTGGCAACCCTTGTTGAATGAGGTTTTTTTCATGGGGTTTGCACCAACAAAGCATGATACCCATTGTCGTATGAAAAATCCACCAAGTACAAGTAATTTTCCCATTTCGATGACTAATCCATCGCATACATCCTCAACATATCTTCGGTAAACTTATTAAATATCTCAGTCTTCCCATATGTCTAGGGATGATATGTTGTACTTAAATTCATATTTGTTCTAAATCCTTTGAATAAACCCTTCCAAAAGTTTGAAGTAAACTTTGGATCTCTGTATGATACAATGGTCTTTGGTATCCCATGTAGCTTGATGATTCCTTCATATAAATATAATCTCAACATGTGGTTAATATGAATTACATAAGTCACTTCTTTTCAATAGGTGTTGGCCATGAAATTACACTTGGTTCTTTATTTTGGATAGATGGAAACCGTGAATTTACACATGTTGATCGTTGTTCCACTTGTAATTTTCCCATCTACTAACATAGCTTCCCCTAATTTTTTTATTTCTAACTTTTCTCAATTAATAGAAATTGAACCTTTGATAGAATTAAAATTTCACCTATGAATTTCCACATAGATGGATGTGATACTACATGGTTTATCACTAAATCCCATGCTAGATGCTATGTTGGATTTGAAAACACCAGCGAGGAATTTACAACCACAACTTTATCTCCATTATGGCATAACAAACACACACACACACATCGACTCGGGATCTCTTCCACTCAATGGGGAGCTAGTCAGTAGAAGGAAATGAGGCAACTAGAGGTTGGGTAGGATGAAGACAGAACAAAATTAGCATCGACCTATGCAACTAACATGATCGTTCAGTTGCTTTAAAAATCATTTCACTTTCAGAAGATGTTGGACTAAAGGAGAAATATCACAAGTTGAGCTTCATTGATTTCAAGTTGTCGGTCCCACCCATGTTCATGTTGCATAATATTCAGCTGAAAATAGTCGAAGAAATAAATTCTTAGGAGCATTCATTTTATTATTTGATGACCAAGTATAGAGATCAAACTACTACTCTTAAGGATCAAATTGTGTAAATTCAAAGAGAACAATATTAGTTGAACCAGGATAACCAGAATTTACATGAAGTTGTAGAGGCTGCTTGCTGCGAAGTACCATAGGAAAAGCTAGATGAAGGTATGGCACCTGAAGACAAAATTTTGTGACTAACCAGATTCATAATGGGATTTCAAAAAAAGGTTAGTGGGACAGAAGAAAAATTAGTCCCCAACACACCATGTGAAGTTACATAACAATGAAAAATAGCAATGCAAGGGGCCCTCTAAAGAATTAAAAATGCTGACATATACTATGAAAAGTTATATGATGAAGTCTCATAGAATTGGACTTCACTACTAGAGGATTCAATATTGCAAGATATCACTGCTTAGTTGGAGGCATCACAGGACAAATTGGAAAATTTAAGGGGTACCTTAAGTACTTTGTCACTAATGGAAAGAATGACCAAAGATGAGGAAAATAAGACATTACAAGCACAAGTTAACCATCTGATACTTGATCAACAAAAGAATATCGAGTTGGTCGAAGAACTGCAAGGTGAACATGAAGGAGTTTCTAACTTTATTCGCACAACACATGCAAAATTTCAAGAAGATGTTTTATCAACTGAGGAGCTGGTCAGGGATCATATTGTTGCAAAATTTGTGGGGGAGCTGAGTAAACAAAGAAAATGTTTAGCAGATGATCGAAGTTATTAAGAAGGCATATAAAAAGTTTCTGCCGAAGCATAAAGTTCTAGCAGAAAACAGTTGAATGGACTAGAAGTGGCTCAGGACAAGCCACATGTGGGTGTTGGGGGCATGTTGGGCCTAGGAAAGTTTGAGAAATTTTGGGTACCAGCTATGGAGAATTAGTTTTGGTGCGAACGGGGCTGCAATTAAGTGTTTTAATGAAGTGAACAAATTTGAGGAAGAGACCAAGATTTAATGGAATTAGGTTGTTTGACGAAGTCCAACCACGAATTTGGTTAGGTAGTTAGGGTTGTTTTTTCCACTTATATTAATATGAATGGGTAGTGGGGATCGGATGAAAAGCTATGAAGAACCTATAAATATGTGACAGGATGGGATTTTTTGGGTTAGCCAGTTTTGGGAAAGATTACATGGTTTGCATTTTTTTTACTATAAGTCGATGCATTGTTTTGGCTATGTTGAAGTTGAACTGTAAGAGAGTCACAAGGGAGATGGAGGATATACATGATATGTATGCAAATCTATTGTAATGATTTGTTTAAGGGAGGTCTCTAGGCTATGTGCGAATACATAAAACATTATTTTGTTGAACTCTTTAATAATGAACACTTTTGTGGTTTTTTCCCATCTTGGGTTTTGTTGTAATCAATCAAATTTCAAGGTTACCAATGATACACAGATAGATTCATATAACAATAACATAAAAAGAGATGACAAAATCACAACTTATATTACTCAAGAAAACATGTGGGTTCATACAATAAACCGAACCAAGTATCTATCTGGAACTACAACCTATATATATGTTTTAGAAAATAGTTACAAGAACTACATGTCGGTTTAACCAATCAACACAACCTATGAGGTTGACATAATCTACAATTTCAGACTAGAGGATCTACTTGTCTTAGTCGACTAGGCTCCTCCAACATTTCCCCTAGCACAAAATTTTTCTTCGTCACAAATAAATGAGGAGATGACAATCTTATGTATTTGGGTAGCGATGCGCCTTATGTATTTTTCTTCATTTATGGAGTACGCTACCTGGTGGATGGTTGCTTTTGAATGCACAATTCTACAATAGATTCTGTAGTAACTGATAGTTGATGTTGGAATTACTCCCAAGTGTGAAGTGATTTATGTATGTATATAGTCAAGGTGGTGAGGCTCGACTATTTCTCCATATTTTGGTGCATATCTATATTGGGTATGTTAATCATGTCGGTCCCCAAACATTGTGTCTTCTCTTCAGCAGTGGAAAGTAGTCATTTCATTTGCTTCTTGATTTTGTCGAGACTAGTGAGACTAATTCTGTCATGGATGATCCATTGATGCTCCTATTTTTCTATTTTTTCTAGTTTATTCATTTCCAACATGAGATTATCATGAATTGTTTGTTCCATTTTTTCAGTGTTTGGTCAACGGTTCTGAAGTGAAGTGATGATTTCATGAGTCTTCTGTATTTTCTCAAACACTTGGCCATAATGAGTATACCAGTTTCACAATACCTCGGTCGTGATAGTGGATTCTACAATGTATTGATTCAACAGTGTGGAAGCTGCAATGAATGTTGTAATCCGATTTCTCAGTAAAACAGTAGTCTCCTTGTCCTGCTCCTATCATATTTCCTTTAATTGTTCCTAAAAATTCTACACGACACTTTCAAAAAGACAATATTCCTTGTCGATAGGTTTGTCGACTTCAATTTTAGATGGAATTGTAACAAATTGTTGTGCTAAATTCTCACACTTGGTCAAAAATTCTGCTTGTTATGTATTCATTTGATTGAGTTGTTCCTTGGTTTTCTCTCTCCTGTGTCTATATTATCTACTAATAGCATCTACCAATAGGTCTATTTCTTCTTCCTTGGCCTTCTGTGGATTAATTTCCATTGTGGAACCAAGTTGAACTGGATAAATTAATGAGGGTACTTGTTGCTAAGACTATTGTAGTTGTTTTTATTTCTCTTTTTCTTGTTTCTTTTTCTCTTTTCTTTATTTTCTTCTCCTCTTCCCCTACTCTCTGGCTTGTATGTCGATTTCTTGTGTAGGAATATTGTCTACTGGTGCATTATGTGTTTTTTTAGTGGGTATAGTAGTAAGAATAGGGCTCGATGGATGAATGTCAAGCAAATTAGTGATAGGTGGTGATTGTAGAGGGGGTGGTGTAGGTAAAGGAAGGGGTAGTGGTTTCTTAGAAGTTGTTAGTAATAGGTTGTCAATAGTTTTAGCTGTTTCAAAAATTTGTCCATGCTCGATAGGGTCTATATTTTTTACAAGTTCTTCAAAGTCAGTAGGTTCGGTTGTTTCGTCTGTGGGGTTATTGATGACGAGTTCAAGAAGTAATGGTTTTTAGACAGGTTGGGGAGTAAATGAGGAAATGTTTTTTCCATAATGTAATTGGTTACATCAGGTTTTCTTTATAGAATGGTCTTAGTATACCCAACAAATTTTACTTCCGGTATGGAGGATTGTAGATGGTTGACACTATGGGGTACAACTAAACTATCTTATGGAGCGTATGTCGCTAGAACTGGTATTTTTACCATCATTTTATTTAAGTCGGGGAGAATGGATGGTAATTGGTTTATAAAGTCTTGGAGTTCGTTGTCCTTTTAGATTCAGGCGCAGATTGGTGTGAGTAATGACCATAAATATAGATTTGTGGTGGTAAGTGGTGTGGTGGTTGTCGAATTTAGTATGACTTCTTTGACAATTTGGGTCAGAGATGGGGGCCATTGTGTCAGTTACATGTTCTCGTTCACAATGGGGTAAATTGGGCTTGGGATTTTGGGTTCTCTGGTGTTCTAGTTTCTTACAGAATGAATTCTAAGTTTCTTCTAGTGGGGTATTTATAGGGGGGTTATTTGGAGTGGGAAAGGGTGTAGTGGATGGTAGTATTAATTGTTTTATTAATGGTGGAATTGACTATCAAGGATGGGTTATCGATGTTTCTTTCAAGACATGCCAAAATTTTTTCTCCATATTTCGATATTCATCATGACTTGATTGGATCATTGGCCCTTCTTTATGTCGGTGGGTGTTGGTATCGTGATGGTGTCAGTGATGTCGAGGTGGTTGAAATCATTCATGTATGTTATATCAGTGGTTATATCTCCCAAACATTATTTTTTTGCTTCATGCTTGAGAGTTGGTACAAGGTCCTATCGTACTGATTGTCTTTTCTGTAGTATATTTTTTCTTGTGTTTGTTTTGGTATTTATAGTTTTTATTTTTTTCAATTTGTTTATAGTTATTCAACCATTTTTTTCATGCTTCGTAATGTGTTAGTCAAGCACCATTAACTAACTTCTGAAATACGCTCCCTTGTAGTGTTTTTAGTTGGATTGATCCACTAGCATTGATTTATTCGACAATGTATGGACCCATCCATTCGGTATGTAATTTCTTAGGATTTTCCTTTACTTGACTATTGTATATTAATGCAAGGTCTCCAACCGATAGGTTTTTACTTTTTTTTATTTCGATTGTGCCAATATTTTTGTTGTTGCTTTTGGATTTCTTGGTGTTGCATTGCAATTAGTCGGTGTTCTTCCAGATTATATAGTGGTGTTAATCATTCTTTTCTATAATTCTTGACATCGGTGTGCAATATGTCAGCGATTATAGGAGTCTACTGTCGAAAGTGTAAAGGTATGAATGCTTCATGTCCATACACAAGTCGTAATAGCGCCTGACCTGTCAAACGTTTGTATAATTTTCTGTATGCCCATAAGACAATGGGAATTTTGTCATCCCAATTGTCTTTGTTAGTGTTACATATTTTTGTCAATCCTCTTGTTAATGCTTTATTAAAGGCTTCAATTCCGCCATTAGATTGGGGATGATATGTTGTACTCTTCTGATGGTTGATCATAAATATTTGTGTTAAATTTTTGGTTGTTTTGTTGACATCTGAATCTAGTGACAATAATATCGTATATGAATTTTGTGGCTATCTCACTTGAGCAGGTTTTGACTGGTTCTGCTTCTTCCCACTTAGTGACATACTCGACTACTATGATAATGTACCATGCTCCTGTTCGTCTAGCCGGTATTGGAAATGGTCCTGTGAAATATATCGCCCAGATTTCAAATGTTAGGATTGGGTTTACTAATATTAAAGGAATTTCAGTGCTCAGTAGAGGTCAACCTATTCATTGACATCGGTCACATTTTCTCACGAATCTTTGACAATACCGGTATAATGTCAGCCACCATAATCCTGACTGATGGATTTTCTTGGTTGTCGTGTCTACCTAAAAATGTCCTCTAGCTGGACCATAGTGTTCTTCCTGCATTATATTTTATTTTTCATGATAGAGAACAGATCCCCATAGTACATCATCTAATCCTAGTTTATAAAGGAATCAATTTACTATAGTGTAGGGTGCATCTTTCATCGCTAGAATCTTTTTCTGTTTATCACTCATCCCTTTTGGTGCTCATCCTTCCTCTAAGAATTGAGAAATTTCTACTAATTTGGGAGATACATATTCAATTTGAAATAATTGTGCATATGGTAAATTGTCTTCGATTCCAGTCGGTTCTTCCCCTATGTCGATTCTCAATAAGTGGTCAGGCCCGACATTTGTTTTTCCTGGTCGAAATACAACTTGAAACTCGAATTAATAAAATAATAATAACCATCGACATATTCTTCCATGATGTAATGGTTTATTGACTAAATATTTTAATTCCTGATGATCAGTATTAAAAAAAATGCGGGTTAGCGAGTAAGTAATGTCGGTATTTCTGAAGTGTGAATACGATTCTGAGTGCTTCTCTTTCTATTGTCGAGTAATTTCGTTCGGATTTATTTGATTTTTTACTATTTTATGCATTTGGATGGTCCATTCCATCATCACTAGGCTGTGTTAATATTTCTCTGATTGCTACACCGGATGCATCAATATGTACATGAAATTTGATCGACCAATTTGGGAATCGTAATATGGGTGCTTCGATTATTTTTTTTCTTTAAAAAGTCAAATGATGTGGTGCATTTGTTGGTCCATTCATATTCTTGATTTTATTTTAGTAGTTCTTCTAATGGATATGTCATATTAGAATAATGTCGAATGAACTTTTTATAATACCTTGTATGTCCAAGTAAGACTCTTGCTTACTTAGGATTCACTGGTGATTTTAAGTCGAGAATAATTTTAATTTTTGAAAAATCGAATTTAATTCCTTCCTTACATACGACATGTCCCAATAGGATTCCTATTGGAGTTACAAAGATACACTTTCTGATATTGAGGATCATTGGATTTGTAGGCATTTTTCTAGCATGAGTATTAGCCATTTACAGTGTTTTTTCAGCATAGAATAAATCGTCCAATCATCGAAATATACAACCATTGTTTTATAGATATATTCCTGAAATGATTTAATGATTATTTTGGAGAAAATAGATGATGCATTTTTAAGTCTGAATGGCATGACTTTATACGCAAATGATCCAAATGTCATTTTCTTTTAGTATTGTTTAGCAATATGTACTTGATTATACCCTTAAAATCCATCTGTGAATGAATAACACTCATGCCCTGCAACTTCGTTAAGAATTTTATCTACAAAAGGAGTTGAAAATGGGTATGTGAGGGTTACTTTGTTCGAGGGTTACTTTGTTCAGTTCTCGAAAGTTGACACAAATTCTTAGTCGTTATGGGTCATGTTTCTTCAGTTGAATGACCATTAGGTTTGCCCATTCTAACTGATCGATATGATAGACGATTTTGGATGCTAACATACTATCAATTTGCGTATTTACTATTTCCTTATATTTTTGCGCAAGTTTATATGTCCTTTTATTTATAGGTTTTTCCTCAAGTTTTATGTCTATTTTAATTTCACCCATTTCTTGAACTATCCCTTTGATATATTTATAGTCCCAAGGAAAAACATACTAAAATTCTTTTAATAAATTGACGATTTATGTTGTTTTCTCTTCATTCCTTTAGCTGTCAACTTTTAAATTTTAGGCTTATCATCTAGTAGATATGTCGACTTCTTTTATCTTAAATTTTGCATCCATCCATTCTAGTGCTCTACTTTCATTAAGTTGTTCACTGCCTTCCTTAAAATGTGAAAATGTTCATGGGAAATATTCCATTTCCATTCGTTCAGAATCATATTTTTCCATTGTTTCGATTTTGAATATTGTTTTGGCTGGTTTTGAAGTTTCGAGGTGAGCGGTTTTCCATTGGAAGATTTTCCCAATTGTAGTTTCTGTCTCTAGTCAATGTCTTGTCAAATGCAGTATTTTGGTTGATCCAATATTATGACACATAGTGTTTTATCAGTTATGTCGAGTTTCTGTTGATGTGTTGTTACCGGTCGGTTGTAAGAAGGTTTTTATTTGTTTTGATGCTTCGACCAATAGTTCTTCTTCAGCTAAGATTTTGAATTATTTAAGGAAATTTTCTTTTAGTTCATTCCATGTGAAGTTTCGCCTCTTTCTTCTTCCATTTTATACCATTTGTTTTGGTAAATCATCTAATGTAGTGGGGAATAAGTGAGGCCAGACTCACTCATTTTTATAGCTATTCATCTCCATTCTTTTTCACATATAGCAATATGTTTCTTAGGGTCCTTCCCTTGTGTGAAGACTGGTATATTTTACCACATTATTATCTTCTTCCCTCCAAATATTTCTATAAAGTAATTTGAATCTATCATCCATGTTTGTAGTCTCGACTGGTGGATATCCCACCATCAATAAGCTTGCCCAGTAAACGTATCGGCCAAACTTTGGAGTCATCCTTATATGCATATAGTTTTAGAAACTTGTTCCACATGAAGTACTGGTGATTCACATTCTTTATATCTAAGTGGTGGTTGGATTGATTCTTCATTCCTTATTGGTGCCAAGGATGGATACTCTCTAATTTTCCATTCAAATCTTTTAGGAATTGTAGTAACAGAAAAAAATTGTCGGGTTTTGTTTTTAGGAATGGCTTGGATGGTCCAAAATTCCCTTGCTTGTAATTCATATTTTTCTATCTCCCAATCATATAATTATGCATTTGATTTATAACCGATAGAATTAGGATTCCCTAGGTGAAGTTATCCATATTTTTTAGGTTTGGTATAATCTTCATTGTTATGTATTTGGTATAACTATCAAACGTCGGCATATTCATCTATGGGTTTTGTTCAAGGTTCTCCCTGGGATGGATGAATTGGAATAATGAATTTTTTCCCATTAACCTTAATTTTGATTTGTTCTTTATCTAATGAAATAGATTCCTTCATTTTTTCATCCCCATGGTCGACCTAACAAAGTTGGGAAGGAACTATATCCTTCATTGGGATTGATTATTTCGAAGTCAACTTTAGTTGAGATGAATTTAACGGTCATGTCGACATTTTTCCAGAAACCAATGGGTTTGATTAATCCTTGATCTTCTAATTTTAAATATATGCTAGGTTCATTTATTCAAGGTTTACCAAGGTGTTCCCACATGTCTCTGGTCATTATGTTTACCTGTGATCCAAAGTCGAGAACGACTTGTCAAACGTGGTATCCTTCAGTTTCGATATCGACTAATGGGTCAGCATCATTTTTATCTTTTTATTAAGGCTACATATACTTTTATCGTGCTTATCTTCACCAAAATTATTTTTAAGATTGTAAATTAAATGAATTACTTTTTCAATAGAATCATCATTATTGATTAGTTTAATTAGTTCATTAGTAATGTTCTATTGACAATCATCATTTTGTTCATATGCCGCTAGTTCTTGGAATATATTTCATGCATCATTATATAATCGTTTTTGTTCCACAAGGTTAGGATAATATTCTTTACTTTTTATTTTTCTTATTTGTGGATTGTCCATGCCAAATTTTGTTCCTTGTCGAGTAACAATTTGTAAAGTTTTAGTTTTAAAAATATCACACTTCCGAACACTAGAGAAGACATTAATGTTATTTTTATTAATTATTTTCTCAGGCATGGTGGGGCAATCCTCCAAAGAGTGATCACCTACACCACAAATTGTACAAAATTGCAGGTCGGTTCGATCTTTGTACAGACACTCTGCATGTCGATGTCCTTCATTTAAGCATGTGTAGCACTAGATGGGCCAACATGGTATGTTTTCTTTATTCCCAAAGTATCGGCCTCGACCTTGAATTCCCCCATGTCGGTTATAGTTGTCGTTCCAGCTCTCATATTTGCAGCCATCACACCTTTGATAACTATTTCGATAATTCTGGTCGTTATTGTTGTTCCTTTCAGTATTGTCAATGTTGTTATTTTGCGAGACAACATTAATTTGATAGATTGCTTAATAGTTCTATCGATTTTTCAAGTTTAAATAACATTATGTCGTTGAGTGAGTTTTGACTTCGCAGATTGTGCACCAGTGAGATTTTTCATTTTTCATGTTATATGGGAAATCCTTTGTTTCATGTAAGTCATGCTCCTGGAATATATCACAAAATAAATTTTTCTGTGTGAACTAGATGTCTTGTTGACAGCCATCCTGTCAACAGTAGTCTTTTGTATGACCAATCATTGATCATTTAGTGCACCAGACATCGTTTCCCCTGAGGATCATTTTGCATGTTGATTTCTGTGTGCTTTCCAGTTGTTCCTCAATACATATATCAACAGTGTTTATAGGGTAATCCTCATCCATTTCGATCTGCAACTCCTTGGTCAGTGCATATTCATATGTGTTGAAGTTATCCAGCCGAATATGCATTCAAATTTTTTGTAGTAGTCCAACAACAAACCATTGAATTAGTAATTGTTCGTCTATATTGTATTCAAATTGGCTCAATAAATATTTGAATATTTTGTCATATTCCTGAACTATTTCATTCGATTTCTAAGATGTGGTCTTCAGCTTCTTAGCTACAAGATGCTTTGCATCAAGTGTTTTAAAGAATGACATAAAGTGTTGTTTTATATGATCTTTTGTTTCATTCGGCGTTTTCTCTATATATGTCATATACCAAGTTAGTGCTTGCTTATGAAGAGCACCGGAAAACTGTGCCATTTGATGGTCTTCATTGTTAACAGTGTTTTCCTCCCATATCGACTTGCATATGAACCAATGTCATTTGGGTTCCTCATCTCCCTCATAGAGGGGAATGTGGGAAGACATGTGTGCCATATATTCAGCGTCTTCATCTCCTTCAATCAGTGGAGGTGGTGGTGGTGATGGTGGGTCACTTCATGTAACTGAACTCTTTTCACGACTATTCTCGATAGAATCTTCAATTATGTCAGTAATTTTTTCTGTATCAGTAGGTTCACTTTCGACTAGAAGTCTATTTATGTTGACTACTTCTGACAATACCCATGTAAACTTTTTCTCAAATTGGGGTACCCTTACTGGTGATACTTACTGGTCTGGTGAGTTATATGAAGCCAGAATTGGTTGGGGGTTTCTCCTTCATGATCTGATTAAATTAAGTGAAAAATACGATTGGACGAATAGGGTTGAAAAGTAACCCAATTTCCTTCTCATGGTCGATGAATCACAATATGGTCGACGTTATTTCCTTCACCTTATAATCGACTCCATACACCTACTTGTCCAGCTCACAGTCCTATATCTTCTTGAACAATATCCTGCACTTGGGCACTCTAAATAAGATTTGACAGGGAATGCGGTGTTATATTCTAAGGTATGTCTACTTGGAGAGATATACCCCACTCTATCCACAAGTCTTTATCCATGGGTGACACATCTTCATCAACGCCCTCTTCTTGTTGGTCATCACCTGACTCTGGTGGATTTCCTTCTGATTCTATCACTATATTCATCATTCTTTCTTGTTGGAGCACATCATCTTGCTCTTTGATTTCTTCCTCCCTCTTTCTCCTCTTTTCCAGTTCTATTTTATGTATATCTAGAGTGTTTTTTTGTGTAATTGTTTTATTTTTTTCCTTTTTGGTCTAGATTTTCATTGCTGGCACCGATATTTTCTTCATTAGTCGACTATGAATTTCTCTACTTTACTCAAAGAATGACCAACTACCCCCCATTTCTGACCTGAAAGCTTTTTAGAAAGCTAGGGTGGAACTAGTTATTTGTTTAAGAAGTACTCCCACTCTCTTTCTTGGACAAATTTATCCCACTCTTTTTACTTGGCCTCCTAGATTGTGTTTCTTGGTGGTGATATCAACAATGGATGAGGCTCCACAATGTTTCGGGCACCTCTGTCGACCAATAATATAAACAAAAGTGTCGACAGTGAACAAAGGAACTGTTCGGTGAGATCGTTATAGAATATCTCTTTGATTTTATTGACATAAACTATTTCTTCGACAGCTTGATCCTCAAAGAATTCGTCAACAATTCTTTCGAACCTCTCCCACAAATCTGTGCATCCTCCTCTTGATAGTTTCTAGCATAACTAATGTTATTTTTCACCTACCGGATTTTTCATCCAGTATCTTTTTCAGTCCGTGCGTGATGGACTCAAAAAAAAAATCATGTGTTTGAGAGAGGAATTTATCCTTTGCTTGAGCAATAGTCAAACTGTTTCGTATAGCGTAATTCTACAGGTAGTTCATTATTTTATGCTCTCACCGATCCTTAACCTCTTGCTCTTATATCATCGGTTCATAGTCATTTTCATCTGATATATGTACCACTCGGAACGGAACCAATGTTGTAATCAATCAAATTGCAAGGTTACCAATGATACACATATAGATTCATATAACAGTAATAGAACAAGAGATAAGGAATGGTAGAAAAAATCACAGCTTATATTACTCAAGAACACGTGGGTTCATACAATAAACCAAACCAAGAATATATAAGACTCTACAGCCTATATACATTAGAGGAAATTTCAACTCAAAATGGGCCTTTTAACTCTAATTCAAATTCCATGTCATCATGTGTTAGCCAATGAAATTGCTTTAAATTTGAANCTATTAAAAAAAAATTTAATATAAATTTGGGGATAGGTATCATATAAAAAACTACTTTTTTTGTTCGTATTTTCAACATATCTCCCTATTTTTGTACTCAAATTTCTATTGAGAGAGCTCGTTGGATGTGAAATTTAATTCTGCATCCAACGAGTACCCACTCGGCATACATCATCATCATGTTTTTTTAGGTATTTCTTGTTTTTAGGGTAGCATGGTCCGTCAAAAGTATGCCGAGTGGGTACTCGTTGATGTCATCATCACGTTTTTTCAGGTATTTCTTGTTTTTGGGGTAGTAGGGTCCGTCAAAAGTATGCTGAGTGGGCACTTGTTGGATGCATAATCTAATTCTGCATCCAACGAGCTCTCTCGATCGAAATTTGAGTAAAAAAATAGGGAGATATGTCAAGAATACAAATAAAAAAATAGTTTTTTTCTTTTCTTCCTCCAAAATTAATAAATATTATTTTATTATTTTAACTATTATTTTATTAAATTTTTCTTATGAGGCCCATTTTGAGTTGAAATTTCCTCTAATGTATGTTTTACAAAACAGTTACAAGAACTACCTATCGGTTCATCCAACCAACAGGACCTATGAGGTCGACATAATCTACAATTAGTTGACTGGAGGATCTACTCAGCTTGGACAACTAGGCTCCTCCAACAGGTTTCCACATTAAATCTCTGGTGTTAAATGTGTTGTGATGTTGTTTGATCTATTAATTTTATTAGTATGGGTACATCATGTGTTAAATATGTTTTCTTAATGTTGAACTTGATGAAAGATAAATATTCTATACATGGTTATCCATCATAGACTGTTAATATGAATCTTTCAGAGTAAATTCAATGTCAAGGATATGGGCTTGTCGAAGTATAATTGTTTTGGTGTTGTTTTTTTCTCCTTCCCTACTACAAAAACCTCATTCCTACAGTTCCCATAGGTGCTTCACATGAGACTCCATCTGCTTCGTAGTTGTTTCTAAAAGGGATGGACCCTTTCAGGCCAAAATATTGGGTGTCTATTGGTATGTTGATGATCAAACCTAGGTTTAGTTAGGATTGTTCCAACAAATGGTTCCATTTCCTAGACATGGATCTATTTTGAAGGGGAATGTGGATGTAGAAGATGTTGAATCCTGAAATCAAGGATCGGGTTGATCATAAGGAGCAAGAGTTTTCTCTAGAAGAAAACTGAGATCTACGTCTGACTTCAAAATAGTGGTTAGGTAAGTACGTTTATTATGATATCCATGAAATTTTATTTGGTGAATTTCCTACTTTTTTAAATGAATGGTTGTCGAGTTTAACCCTCCAAAATAGGTGCTTTCAAGGTGGTGTTCCTAAAATTTGGACACTTGAGTTGATTCAACCACTGAAAAGTATGAATAATAAGATCTTACAAGTTGTTATTCACTGGATGGATATTATCTTGGAGGGATACATCATGGAGTTTGTTGTCGACACTATCAAGTCTTACAACACAGTAGAGAGGGAGTTATTTAAAGGTTTGCGAGGTAGAAATTTAAGATCTTTGAAGTTGTGGATTAAAATGTTGTTGTGTGAAAAAAATGTCTTGAGGATGAACTCCAACAAGTAAAACATTCATACACGAAGGGTTGGGGTGTTGATGAGAGGAAGGTCTAGGAAAAATGTATGGAATAATATGAGATGATAAGGGGAGAAGAAGGAGAGACTGATGAATAGTGTGGGTTCCTATAGAGTGGAAATATATTATGATCTAGTAAGAGGAGAAGAACTGTGACAAGGAGAGAGAGTTGCAGTGTGACCGAAAGAGGAGATTATTAACCAATATCATTGTTCGATGAAGAGTCTAATGATGAAAAGGATTAATACCATCATATCTCAAAATAAGATCCTATAGAAACACCTGATACTGTAGGATGTGACATCCCCACAACCCCGCGTACATATCTAGAGAAAGAGGTAAGTCCTAATATTTCATCACATAGTTTTCAAGAAAATCTAAGTAATGGTAATAGTTTGAGTAGTATGAAAATAAATAGTGATATTCCAAGCAGTGGTCCTATAAATTTAAGTTAGTCAATACCCCAAAAGCGTAGAATGGAGGAGGATGATGTGAACTTTCCCATTTTCCATGGAAATGGATTAGAGGATCCAAAGCAACATTAGTTCTCATTTGTATTTGTATGGACTTTTAAGAAGTTCCAAGACAATTCTATTAAGATATCCCAAATGATTATGACTTTCCAGGGTCGATCCCTATATTGGTATATGAATTTATCTATTGTTCCATCCAAGTCCCCACAGAAGATGCTAGCAAAGATTCATATCGGACTAAAATATGAGTTCAAAAATATGAAATATGAGATGCAATGAATTACATAATTGAAGGAGATAAAGAATTCATTGATTGAGTCCATATGGGACTTTGACCAAAGCTTCAAGACTTTTATGGGAAAGGTAAGTTTTCAAATGTTGGATGTCCAACACAAAGAATGGTTTATAGTTTTATTATTACCACATATATGACTAGCCTTGTGGTAGTATAATATTGTATCTCAATCAAAATACCTACAGCATTCCATGAAATTAGAGGTGTCACCAGTTGGAGAAACTAGTGTTGGGATGGTTCAGATCCAATCGCAGTTGGCCAATATATCATTACAAAGTTAAGACATAAAGAATGGAAAATAAATAAGAGAAGAAGTGTGGTGTACCAGGTACAAAATACAAGGACACCATAAATATCAATTCCCATCCTTTAAAGAATATTTATCCGCAAGAGCACTAAACCCACTAAACCATTCAAGCATGATTTGGTGTAGGGATTTCCAGACTAGAGGGAATTAGTTAGTGGAATGTTATTTACTTCAGAAAATTGTAAGTACTCCTTAGAACATATTCTGTAATTTTTTTCAATCTATGGGGCATGATGAGAAGGATTGTCGAGCATACCAGTTTCTCATAGAATGTATAGATGATACTTATATGGTGAAGGGAGAGGAGAAATATGAAATAATTAATGCACAATTTAATCAGCCTCGGGGTGGATTCCATGGATGTGGATAAGGAGGATTTGGTCAAGATAGAGGACCAATTATCTTCTAGAACAGTGACCATCCATGAGATTATGCAAGAGACTTCCAGAATCCACTTTGACATGTTCTTACTGTAAGGCATTGGATAACACTACTAAATATTTCCCACATCTCATAGAAGAGTGGCAGGAAAAGAATAACCAAAACTATATTCATAACCCAATCTAGAATGTTCCAAATATAGAAGTTGAGCTAAGACAAAATCCTCCTACCATCCTTGTAGTTACCAGAGGAGGAGTTGTGACAAGAGATGACAGAGGGAGTCATATGTAGGATTCAAGGGTTCTACCAATAGAACAATGACAAGTACCATTTGATTTCCAAAAAGAGAATGGAGTTTTCTTGAAATACCATGATGAATTTGTTTAGAGACAGAATGGATCTTTGAATTTTGTTGTTCCACCAGCATTTGATGAAGGGCCTTTCTACGACATGAAACCTCACTTCGACCGGTATGTCCTAGAGAAATAACCAGGAAAGGTAAGTTTTCTGAAAAACTTCTTGAAAAGTTGTTTGGATCTAGTCAAAGATGAAAAAGCATGGAGGGAGTTTCCTAGTTTACTAGATGAGTCAGAAGAAGAAGTTAGAAAAATAGGGAAGTGAAACATGTTCACAAGAAAATAAAGACTCGGAGAGAGTTGCAACTAAATGCACAAATAGGCGACTAACACATGAATGTTTCCATACTATATTTGAGTTCTTATGTTAATATATTTACTAAGTAGACATGGGAAAGTATGGAGAATCCAAATTTGGTGTGGTCTCTGGTTCATCTAAGATTTTCTAATCAATAAAAGGCAATACCGTTTGAGAGGATAGTAGGAGTCCCTATCAAAGTAGAGGGGATGTGCACCATTGCAGACTTTGAGGTTATCAAAATTGTCAACGATACCAAACCTTATTTGGTATTGTTTGGTATCAATCAGGCCTTTGAAAATGAGACGATTATTAATTTCAAGAATAGAGTAGTGTAATTCGAAACTTCATATATCATAGTTGTTTCACCTATGGATCCTTTGCAAGGACATAGATATGTAAAACCTATAAGAGGAGAATATGATTTTGATGAATTGGAAAACACCTATAACATTTCTTCCCTAATATATGATTATGTTAATCCTATGGAAGATGGAATCTGAAGCTAGAGGAGTGTTTGTTCATGCTCATCTAACTCTAGTGAGGCTCTGGAGAATTGGCAGAACAAAATACATGAAGTCTCAATGTGAAGGTGTGTCTGGGTTACCAAATATCTACTGTGGATTGGAAAATAGGTATATGACTTACCCACCTATGAAGGATTTCCCAATTTCGAAACATTTATGGTTGACTTCAAAATTAATGTACCATAATAAGATATATTGTTGGCCTTGGATGTATCCCCGAAAGTTATTATGGAGAGGTGGTGGGATAATATGATCTTGGACTAAGGGATATTAAGAAAAGTGATTAACTACAATAAAAAAAATTTATTGTATAATTTTAGTAAAGAGGTAAAGAGATACATGCTCTTGAGAATAAAAGTGATGAATAAAGGTTGAAAGGAATTGATGCAAAACAAAAAAAATATGTTAAAATTAGTTTTTCTTTCAATCTACAACACGAGTTGAAAAAAAATAAAAATTCCTATTCCATTGACTGATATGATTAAAAATAAAAATTATCATAAGCAAGTTTCAAAATTGATTGACTTCCCAAATCCAATAGTACAACTAGATACTCTCAATTTGCAAGATGAGCATCATGTTATTATGTTTGGTCCATATATTGAATAACGAGAAGATACAATAGCACCTTTCTATATTAATATTAATGTCCATGTTCATATGTTACACAATTGTATGCTTGACTCAGGGGATGCTCATAATCTAATGCCTAAAGTAATTATGGAGAAATTGGGATTGGAATAACTAGGCCATACTAGGATTTATATTCCTTCAAACTCAAGAAAAGTTAAATTCTTGGATATGATAAAGGATTTGGTTGTAAATTGGGATCAATTACTAGTAAAGAGTATTATGATGGACATGGTTTTTGTTGATGCACTTGAAAATTATGAGATGGTTCCATCAAGGTATTAGGGAATTAAATTAGGTTTAACTTTAGAAATGGATAAGACATATTCTATGGTTCTTGTTTTTGGAGGTGAAAATAGAAGATTGTATTGGGAGGCCAAGATTGCATATATGGTTAATGATCATAATTTTCCAAAGAATCATTCCATTTATGTATTTGAGGAGAATTTTGGATGGTGTATACTCTCTGTAGATAGTAAATTAAAGATGGCATAGAATCTATAAATTTGTCTACTTATAAAATGATAGAGAATTTTGAAAATGATATCTGGAAATTGTACTTTCATGGTTCATCATCTAGATAAGGATTAGGTGTTGGTATCCTTCTAGTTTCTCCTAATTTTAAGATTAGAGGTTGCAAGGAAGAGAAAAATTACAAATATGTCAATTTTCAACGATTCAGAATTAGTTGTTCATTAAGATAAGAGCATATCACAAGAAAAACATCCCTAAATAAACGCTTACAAGAATAAAGTTTGGGACTTAATGGATATTTGTTTCTGGACTTTTAATATTAATGCAATTCCCAATAATTTAAATCAGTAAGAAAATTCTTTAGCAGTGGCTTCCAACACTTTTAAAGCTTCATCCATTCCACAATTGAGGTATGAATTCAAGATGAGGCATAGACCATCAATTCCAAATAATAGTAAGAATTTGTAGGTTTTTGAAGATGATCAACAAATTAAAAGATTCATAGAAATGATAAATGAATTTTCCATTACACATATTGACCAAGTTGAAGATGATGAGGAAGAACTTTAAGCTGCAACAAAAGCACAATAAGATCTTGAGTTTTAAATATGATATAAAATCACAAAATACTACATTTAAAGAATGACTATATTCCCATAGGCCTTGTTCCTTTAGATAAAATATTTGATATAACTAATGTGTTAGTCAAGCCCTCTATTCATACACATGATGAATATGTTAAAGATTTCAATATTGGAACTAAAGAAGAGCCTAAGTTCATGAATATTTAAAAGTCTATATCTACTCATCATAAACAAAGGTATGTGGAGATATTTAAAGAATTTATTGATTTGCTTTCATAAACATATAAGGATTTAAAGAGATATTATACACACATTATTCAACATAGGGTACCTCTTAAATATAAAACAAATCCTTTTAGACAAAAAATTAGACAAGTCAATCCTATTCTATTACCCATAATTGAGAAGGAGGTGAAAATTTATTATATTCTAAGATCATTATACCTATTGGATACTTTGAATGGGAATTGTTACATGGAATTTTCATCCTCTCCATGACCACGAACCTTGTACAACATTTTTTTTTCCTCAATCCTTAAAGTGATTGGCCAAACCTTTGTGGAAGATGAGATCTGAAGTTTTTTCCTTTTGAAAAAACCATATCTAGAGAGGTTGGCATGCCTTTCCTTATATCAAAGTGTGTTAGTGTTACTTGCACCATAGTAGAGTCCATTTCTGACTCCTTTTGCATATGTATAAAGAGCATCTGATCCTGTATGAAGGGGAAAAATAACTTTTGAAAATCCTATCAAAGGAGACCTTCGTGGAAGCTAACCCCTTCCTTATAGGATGGATCTCACTCACCTCCATATTAGTAGGATACCACCCTATCCCTTCTCCCTTTATTATCTCATCCCTTCCTCACGATGACCACGAGCATTATACAACCTTTTTTTCCTCAATCCCTAGATTGATTGGATAAACTTTTGTGGAAGATGAACTCTGAAGTTTTTTCCTTTTGAAAGTGCATCGTGCATCGTCTCACCTTGCACCATATTAGAGTGCGGCTCCTGTGCCTTTTTCATATGTATAAAGAGCTTTAGAGCCTGTACGAAGGAAAAATAGAACTTTCGAGAATCCTCTCGAAAGAGACCCTCATGGAAGCTATTACGTTACTTATAGGATTGATCTCACTCGCCTCCACCTTGGTAGGATACCACCTCATCCTTTATTCATCTACTTTGGCCTATAAATGAACCTAATATCATAGGAAAGGGGGGTTAGAGTAAGAGTTTTAGCAACCTTATGCTGGAGAAATTAGGCCAGATCTCTTAATTTGTAGCTCTTCTTTGAGGAAAGACTCCATTAGAAAATACTCTCAACACCAAGGATTTATGGTTGTAGTCTTTCCCTCATTCTTTAATGAAATGTGTTTTCCTTTCCCATAAACATTGTGTAATTCAAGTTTATTATATTTCTCCTTGGTCATTGATATAGATCTATTTGATTATCTTGTATGTTTCCACTCTTGTTGGTTCTGATCTTTGTGCAGGTTCCTTTATGTCAACTGAGCTAAAGCTTCAATCTAGCAGGAACAACCTTCATAAAACGGTAATGTTTTTTTCTATTCAAGTAATATGATTAGATCTAGGGAAAGGTTTTCATTATTATATGTGTTTTGTTCTAGATCTATACCATACAGACTAGGGAAACAATCTTTCTCTGCATTGATTCAGTTTTTCTGTTAACAAAATTGGTGACTCAAATGGGGATCATATAAATAGATCTATTTTTGTTTAAATATTTTTGCTTCTGTTTCATATATCTCATTTTCTACCTCGTTTTTGAGTTAGATCTAGCCTTAGTTTCAACTAGTAGATTGCATCTGGTTGATTGATCTATTTGTATGAATTATACTGTGCAATTTCAAACCTTTGAGTCTGGTTATTATTTTGAAATTTCTATTTTTCAAATTTTTTGTTCGTCGTCCCACTTTACCTTCATATGCAGTGCGTCACTATTAGCCTGAATCTTTTTTCATTTTGATAGAGTGTGTTATTGCCGCTCTTTACTCTTTTTTTAGAGTGTGTTGCTCTGTTTTTAACTCTCTGGTGTATATTTGCATCCTATTTAGCCCTATTAACATTTAGTTTGATTTCATCCCAGACCTTGCTTGGTTTGTTACTAAACTATTACAATTGTCCGTCCTTCTAAAACCAGCTTTTGGATTGATTCTATACTATAGCTAGGGTGTGTTTAGCTTATATTTTAAGCGAAATGAAGTGTATTTTTGAAAAAAAAATCCACCTCATGGACAGGGGGGCATGAATCATATATTCTGCAGTCTCTTTGATTTATATGATCTTTTCATTCAAAGAAGATTTTATGTTTCTTGGATTGAATTTTACATTTGTTTCTTTATTTGAAACCTCTTTCTCTTTTATGTGGATTGTATTTATTGAAATTGCAAAATTTGCATTTTATTTTTGTGTGCATGTGTTGAGTTTTTTTGGAGTTCTTTTATATTGGGATTACTATTTGTTTCCTTAGATATTTGTAGTGAAGGAAAATTGATCTTTTGTTTTCATAATACTTCAAAGCAAAAGTTTTTCTTTGATATTCTTTATTAGATTGAAAAAACTTGAAAAAAAAAACTTGTTTTTGTTTTAGTTTACTTCAAATTTTTCTTTTGTTAAATCTTAGTTTTATATAAAAGAAAATAAAAAAGATTCAAGTTTCATTACCTATAAAGAATATTTTATGTAGTTTTTTTATTGAAAACGTTAATTATGTCTTTTTATTCATACAGATATATTTTTCACTTTTGTTAGAAACATAGGAAACAAAATTATAGTTTCAAGTTTGGGTGTATGTTATTCAATTTTTGCATTTTGGGAAAATAACTTCTTTCTCGCTCCTTAAATGGCCATATATTGAAACAAAAAGGAAAGAATTACACCTTGTCATTGCATGGTTTTTGAGTCGAGTATTTATCTCATCTTGTCCACTTAACCGCAAAAGATAAAATTAAGCGCTAGTTAGGATAAACAATTTAGCAATATTGTGTGTTAGGTTAGAGACATGTTCCAATGTATTTAAACATAGGAGCTATCATTTTCTGCATGCACTGCATCCCAGGGGATGCACGGTTCTTCCACATACTCATTTTTAATAGAAATGTATTTCATGTTCTTCAATGGTATATAGAAATATTCTTCCACGTACTCTATGGTATATAAGAAGGCCCCTTTCGAACAGTTGTGCATTAGAAAAAACTACTACAGATTTGAGATCCCACGTACCTTACATACATCTGGAGACACCATTAGGATCCTGAGCCCAACTAAATACCCTATTGGTCGTCTTATCGAATTAATACACCAAGAACAAGACTCGGGGAGATACTACGCATGTACTATCCAGGAAGTCGGGTATACAAGAAAGGGTACAGTCTCAATCCTCCTTGTTTCATATTACTGTTGGACCCTAAAGTATATTGCGAGTTGCAACAACTTGACACTCCTGTGAGGATCCAAGCTATATGTTCCACCTACCAGAAGTATTCTTGTTTCTTTTATTTTGAGTAGTGTTTTATTTGTGTGGTATTTAAAATTTCTTAGAGAGTATAGATATGGAAAAGTATTTTGGGTCTACCAACAAAGAGACCCCTTCTCAAGATATGTCTTTTGTTTTTCCTCCATATGGAAAATTTGGTCCTCCCTTCATGGCTACATTGCATTTTCCTAGATTTACTATAGGATTACCTTTATGGTTATTCTCCATGCCGGTTATCCCAAGTGCACTTATTGTTTCAGATACCAACTCTCCATCACAAGAGAATCAACATCATGTTGATCTTTCGCCTTCTTTGCTAGATGTGTCTTCCTCCCTTTCTCTGTAATTTGTTGTCGAAAGTTATGATGCTAGTAATTAGGTGGAAAAGAAGAAAAAGAAAAGGAATATTAAGAATAAGAAAGATAAACAAAAAACAAATCTCAACCAACTACTTTTTAAAGTGATGAGATTATTGATCTTCCCACAAAAAAACCTAGTAATCCTAAGTTCCCTTGCATACTTTACAAGGGTGACCATATTCTTAAGGTTGTCATGATTTGTCCCAAGTTTTAGAAGTGTGTTCTAATGCCTCCCAACAACCCATGTTATCCGCCTATGGTCATCATACTGATGATACCCCATCGACCAATGACTCTATGGTTAAGAGTCGAAAAGGTAAATTCATAAATCCTTTCTTGCTATGTAAGGAAATGCACCTTACTTAACTTTGTACTCGCATTGATGAAGCTTCAATTTGTTGGAAGATATTATTTTTTCTCAACAATGACTTCCAATAGGTTACCATAAGTTGCCCCTTGACCTCCCATTGGTTGATAAAGTGGTCGATCAAGTTCAATCATTATTCAATCCCACTATTTATTTAGAGAGTGAAGAACATGCAGTTCATACCACTCTTCCTTTGATTAGTGAAGTTAAAATGGTCGACTCGATGTCATCTCCACCCAATCCCACTCTTTCATCTGAGAGTCTTAAGACTGAAGTAGTCACTTTGACACAATATTTGTCTTGTCACTCTCTTCTAGTTGAGAGTGAAATAAAAACTAATGAAGTTTTTGTAGTCAGTTCAGATTGTTCTAAGAAAGGAGAAATAATATAGGTTTCAACAAAACCCTCTCCAAGTAATGAGGTTACTCCTTTAATTGGAGTAATCTAAAATAATCTCGTCTTCATTTGAGTGTTCCTTTCTAGAGATATGTGTGAGTTACCACTAGGAACATACTCTACACTATTGTTGATTAATGGGCTTCTATTTGTATTCTATCCTCAACTTCTTGGAAATATATAGGTTCTCCTTAGCTCGTGCCAACCATCGACTAGATACTGGATTTTAATAGATGACCTATTGCATATTTAGGGATCCTTCCTCACTTTCCTATTACCTTAGGAGGAAAAACTATTTGCATTGATGTTATTGTAGTCCAAGGTCCCTTAGATTTTAATATTCTCCCTGGAGGATATTATTTTTATGCCATGAAAGATGTAGTGTCCAAACTCTTTCAAGTGATTCTTTTTCCCCATTATGGAAATATTGTGACCATTAATAATATTTACTTTTTTAAACATGACCATTGTATAAATGCTAGTCATCAGACTTCCCTTGATGTCCTGCATGTTCTTGTGGTTCCTTCTCCTTTGTCGGCCATGTCTCTCGAATCTAAACATGATGTTGAAGTTCAGTCATTTGTAAATTGATAGCTTCTTTCGACAATGGGTAAGCCTAGGGGGATATCTTAAGTCTCTAGAAATCATACTATAGTTAAGCCACTAGATTCTACCTACCAACCTCTCGACAATATGTTGGGTAAGAACTAATTTTGAGCATAGTTCATATTTTGTGTCAAGATTTTTTTTTAAATGAAACAGACGACTTTGAGCATAGTTTATTTATGGTTTCAAGCTCGTTAAAAAAGAAAACTACAACTGCCTTCAAGCATAGTTATCATTCTATGTCAAGCTTGTTAAAAAATGAAACAAGTTGTTATGATACACGGGGACTTCACTTAGTGAACATCTCACATAGCACGTGCGATCATGGGATATTAAAGAATACCCTTAATTTCAAGAGATATTGACCCAAACACTTTTTGTTGAAACCCTCTCCCAATACTTAAAACCTCCTCCCCACCCCCTTTTATACCTCAATCCTTACAAACCACCCTACCCACCCCCACCTTAAACCCCTCATCCCCCCAATACCTGCAATATATTGGTTCGATTTTTTATAATTTTAAAACCCACAATATGAACTAACGTGATAGGATATTGGTCAACAAGTGAATCCCCTGTGTTATGATAAGAGTTCCCTTTTTGTGTCAAGATCATTATGAAACACATTTTTCCGTTGTGTCAATTATTTTAACTTGAACCTTCATTTCATCTACTTGTATCATTTGATCCTCTCTCTTCCTCCATCTCTGGTGAACCTTTTCCTAGGAGTAACCCAAAATTTAGTTGGATGAAGAAAAGAGTAAGCAGGAAAAATGAATCTTAGGGGGAATGCATTCAACCTCTTTAGATTATGTACAGTTAAGATACTTGATAGTTATACTAGGGGAAAGTACCAACCACTGGACATCGTGTTTGAAAAATAATTGTCAATGGGACTCATTTTGAGCGTACTTTCTTCTTAGTTTTGAGCTCGCTAAACCATGAAACGACATATTGAGAATAGTTTGTTCTATGTTGCAACCTCATTAAAAATGAAGAAGATACCCTTATCATTATTCCAACCGATATTTGAGATTGTTATAAACAGTAAAATGGTGTTGAGATTACTTTTAATTTTTCATGCTATGGTTAAAACATGAAAAGTGGTTTGAGCTTACTTTATCTCTTTTTCATGCTCTAGATTCAAACATGAAAAAGGTTCTTAGTGATTTTGATACCATAATCGTTCTCGTTAAAAACCAAGTAAAAAAGGTGTTGAGTATATTTTTATCACTTTTTCGGGCTTGTTAAAAAATTATTACAAAAAAGAAACTCCCTTGAGTTGTCTTTAAGCTCTTTTCAGACTCTCTAAATTGGAAAAGATCGTCAAGTGAACTTGTTTCTTTCACACTTGTAAAAGTATTTGAAAGGTCATATATCTGGTGATAATTTACCCCTTTTCCAAGCCATTTATACTAATTATGAAAAATGAATACTCTACTAAATATTTGACTAGAATAGTTCCCCTAGGTATCATTTTATATTGAAACAAAAAGGAAAGAATTACACCTTGTCATTGCATGGTTTTTGAGTCGAGTATTTATCTCATCTTGTCCACTTAACTGCAAAAGATAAAATTAAGCGCTAGTTAGGATAAACAATTTAGCAATATTGTGTGTTAGGTTAGAGACATGTTCCAATGTATTTAAACATAGGAGCTATCATTTTCTGCATGCACTGCATCCCTGGGGATGCACGGTTCTTCCACATACTCATTTTTAATAGAAATGTATTTCATGTTCTTCAATGGTATATAAAAATATTCTTTCACGTACTCTATGGTATATAAGAAGGCCCCTTTCGAATAGTTGTGCATTAGAAAAAACTACTACAGATTTGAGATCCCACGTACTTTACATATATCTAGAGACACCATTAGGATCTTGAGCCCAACTAAATATCCTATTGGTGGTCTTATCGAATTAATACACCAAGAACAAGACTCGGGGAGATACTACGCATGTACTATCCAGGAATTCAGGTATACAGGAAAGGGTACAATCTCAATCCTCCTCGTTTCATATTACTGTTGGACCCTAAAGTATATTGTGAGTTGCAACAACTTGACACTCCTGTGAGGATCCAAGATATATGTTCCACCTACCAGAAGTATTCTTGTTTCTTTTATTTTGGGTAGTGTTTTATTTGTGTGGTATTTAGAAGTTCTTAGAGAGTATAGATATGGAAAAGTATTTTGGGACTACCAACGAAGAGACCCCTTCTCAAGATATGTCTTTTGTTTTTCCTCCATATGGAAAATTTGGTCCTCCCTTCATGGCTACATTGCATTTTCCTAGATTTACTATAGCATTACCTTTATGGTTATTCTCCATACCGGTTATCCCAAGTGCACTTATTGTTTCAGATACCAACTCTCCATCACAAGAGAATCAACATCATGTTGATCTTTCACCTTCTTTGCTAGATGTGTCTTCTTCCCTTTCTCTGTATTTTGATGTCGAAAGTTATGATGCTAGTAATTAGGTGGATAAGAAGAAAAAGAGAAGGAATATTAAGAAGAAGAAAGATAAACAAAAAACAAATCTCAACCAACTACTCCTTAAAGTGATGAGATTATTTATCTTCCCACAAAAACACCTATTAATCCTAAGTTCCCTTGCATACTTTGCAAGGGTGACCATATTCTTAAGGTTGTCATGATTTGTCCCAAGTTTTAGAAGTGTGTTCTAATGCCTCCCAACAACGCATGTTATCCGCCTCTGGTCATCATACTGATGATACCCCATCGACCAATGACTCTATGGTTAAGAGTCGAAAAGGTAAATTCATAAATCCTTTCTTGCTATGTAAGGAAATGCACCTTATTTAACTTTGTACTCGCATTGATGAAGCTTCAAAGTTGTTGGAAGATATTATTTTTCCTCAGCAATGACTTCCAATAGGTTACCATAAGTTGTCCCTTGACCTCCCATTGGTTGATAAAGTGGTCGATCAAGTTCAATAATTATTCAATCCCACTATTTATTTAGAGAGTGAAGAACATGTAGTTCATACCACTCTTCCTTTGAATAGTGAAGTTAAAATGGTCGACTCGATGTCTTCTCCACCCAATCCCACTCTTTCATCTGAGAGTCTTAAGACTGAAGTAGTCACTTTGACACAATATTTGTCTTGTCGCTCTCTTCTAGTTGAGAGTGAAATAAAAACTAATGAAGTTTTTGAGGTCAGTTCAGATTGTTCTAAGAAAGGAGAAATAATATAGGTTTCAACAAAACCCTCTCCAAGCAATGAGGTTACTCCTTTAATTCGAGTAATCTAAAATAATCTCGTCTTCATTTGAGTGTTCCTTTCTAGATATATGTGTGAGTTACCGCTAGGAACATACTCTACACTATTGTTGATGAATGGGCTACACTATTGTTGATGAATGGGCTTCTATTTGTATTCTATCCTCAACTTCTTGGAAATATATAGGTTCTCCTTAGCTCGTGCCAACCATCGACTAGATACTGGATTTTAATAGATGACCTATTGCATATTTAGGGATCCTTCCTCACTTTCCTATTACCTTAGGAGGAAAAACTATTTGAATTGATGTTATTGTAGTCCAAGATCCCTTAGATTTTAATATTCTCCCTAGAGGATATTACTTTTACGCCATGAAAGATGTAGTGTCCAAAATCCTTCAAGTGATTCTTTTTCCCCATTATGGAAATATTGTGACCATTAATAATATTTACTTTTTTAAACATGACCATTGTATAAATGCTATTCATCAGACTTCCCTTGATGTCCCGCATGTTCTTGTGGTTCCTTCTCCTTTGTCGGCCATGTCTCTCGAATCTAAACATGATGTTGAAGTTCAGTCATTTGTAAATTGATAGCTTCTTTCGACAATGGGTAAGCCTGGGGGGATATCTTAAGTCTCTAGAAATCATACTACAGTTAAGCCACTAGATTCTACCTACCAACCTCTCGACATCATGTTGGGTAAGAACTAATTTTGAGCATAGTTCATATTTTGTGTCAAGAGTTTTTTTTAAATGAAACAGACGACTTTGAGCATAGTTTATTTATGGTTTTAAACTTGTTAGAAAATTAAAATTTACTTTGATCATAGTTTATTTATGGTTTCAATCTTGTTAAAAAATAAAACTGCAACTGCCTTCGAGCATAGTTATCTTTCTATGTCAAGCTTGTTAAAAAATGAAACAAGTTGTTATGATAAGAGTTCCCTTTTTGTGTCAAGATCATTATGAAACACATTTTTCCATTGTGTCAATTATTTTAAATTGAACCTTCATTTCATCTTCCTGTATCACTTGATCCTCTCTCTTCCTCCGTCTCTGGTGAACCTTTTCCTAAGAGTAACCCAAAATTTAGTTGGATGAAGAAAAGAGTAAGCAGGAAAAATGAATCTTGGGGGGAATGCATTCAACCTCTTTAGATTATGTGCAGTTAAGATACTTGATAGTTATACTAGGGGAAAGTACCAACCACTGGACATCGTGTTCAAAAAATAATTGTCAATGGGACTCATTTTGAGCATACTTTCTTCTTAGTTTTGAGCTCGCTAAACCATGAAACGACATATTGAGCATAGTTTGTTCTATGTTGCAACCTCATTAAAAATGAACAAGATACCCTTATTATTCTTCCAACCGATATTCGAGATTGTTATAAACAGTAAAATGGTTTTGATATTACTTTTAATTTTGTATGCTATGGTTAAAACATGAAAAGTGGTTTGAGCTTACTTTATCTCTTTTTCATGCTCTAGATTCAAACACGAAAAAGGTTCTTAGTGATTTTGATACCATAATCGTTCTCGTTAAAAACCAAGTAAAAAAGGTGTTGAGTATACTTTTATCACTTTTTTGGGCTTGTTAAAAAATTATTACAAAAAAGAAACTCCCTTGAGTTGTCTTTAAGCTCTTTTCAGACTCTCTAAATCAGAAAAGATCGTCAAGTGAACTTGTTTCTTTCACACTTGTAAAAGTATTTGAAAGGTCATATATCTGGTGATAATTTACCCCTTTTCCAAGCCATTTATACTAATTATAAAAAATGAATACTCTAGTAAATATTTGACTAGAATAGTTCCCCTAGGTATCATTTTATATTGAAACAAAAAGGAAAGAATTACACCTTGTCATTGCATGGTTTTTGAGTTGAGTATTTATCTCATCTTGTCCACTTAACCGCAAAAGATAAAATTAAGCGCTAGTTAGGATAAACAATTTAGCAATATTGTGTGTTAGGTTAGAGACATGTTCCAATGTATTTAAACATAGGAGCTATCAGTTTTTGCATGCACTGCATCCCTGGGGATGCACGGTTCTTCCACATACTCATTTTTAATAGAAATGTATTTCATGTTCTTCAATGGTATATAGAAATATTCTTTCACGTACTCTATGGTATATAAGAAGGCCCCTTTCGAACAGTTGTGCATTAGAAAAAACTACTACAGATTTGAGATCCCACGTACCTTACATATATCTGGAGACACCATTAGGATCCTGAGCCCAACTAAATATCCTATTGGTGGTCTTATCGAATTAATACACCAAGAACAAGACTCGGGGAGATACTACGCATGTACTATCTAGGAAGTCGGGTATACAGGAAAGGGTACAGTCTCAATCCTCCTCGTTTCATATTACTGTTGGACCCTAAATTATATTGCGAGTTGCAACAACTTGACACTCCTGTGAGGATCCAAGCTATATGTTCCACCTGCCAGAAGTATTCTTGTTTCTTTTATTTTGAGTAGTGTTTTATTTGTGTGGTATTTAGAAGTTCTTAGAGAGTATATATATGGAAAAGTATTTTGGGACTACCAACGAAGAGACCCCTTTTCAAGATATGTCTTTTGTTTTTCCTCCATATGGAAAATTTGGTCCTCCCTTCATGGCTACATTGCATTTTCCTAGATTTACTATAGGATTACCTTTATGGTTATTCTCCATACCGGTTATCCCAAGTGCACTTATTGTTTCAGATACCAACTCTCCATCACAATAGAATCAACATCATGTTGATCTTTCACCTTCTTTGCTAGATGTGTCTTCTTCCCTTTGTCTATATTTTTTTGTCGAAAGTTATGATGCTAGTAATTAGGTGGATAAGAAGAAAAAGAAAAGGAATATTAAGAAGAAGAAAGATAAATGAAAAACAAATCTCAACCAACTACTCCTTAAAGTGATGAGATTATTGATCTTCCCACAAAAACACCTAGTAATCCTAAGTTCCCTTGCATACTTTACAAGGGTGACCATATTCTTAAGGTTGTCATGATTTGTCCCAAGTTTTAGAAGTGTGTTCTAATGCCTCCCAACAACCCATGTTATCCACCTCTGGTCATCATACTGATGATACCCCATCGACCAATGACTCTATGGTTAAGAGTCGAAAAGGTAAATTCATAAATCCTTTATTGCTATGTAAGGAAATGCACCTTACTTAACTTTGTACTCGCATTGATGAAGCTTCAAAGTTGTTGGAAGATATTATTTCTCCTCAACAATGACTTCCAATAGGTTACCATAAGTTGTCCCTTGACATCCCATTGGTTGATAAAGTGGTCGATCAAGTTCAATCATTATTCAATCCCACTATGTATTTAGAGAGTGAAGAACATGTAGTTCATACCACTCTTCCTTTGAATAGTGAAGTTAAGATGGTAGACTCGATGTCATCTCCACCCAATCCCACTCTTTCATCTAAGAGTCTTAAGACTGAAGTAGTCACTTTGACACAATATTTGTCTTGTCGCTCTCTTCTAGTTGAGAGAGAAATAAAAACTAATGAAGTTTTTGTAGTCAGTTCAGATTGTTCTAAGAAAGGAGAAATAATATAGGTTTCAACAAAACCCTCTCCAAGTAATGAGGTTACTCCTTTAATTGGAGTAATCTAAAATAATCTCATCTTCATTTGAGTGTTCCTTTCTAGAGATATGTGTGAGTTACCGCTAGGAACATACTCTACACTATTGTTGATGAATGGGCTTCTATTTGTATTCTATCCTCAACTTCTTGGAAATATATAGGTTCTCCTTAGCTCGTGCCAACCATCGACTAGATACTGGATTTTAATAGATGACCTATTGCATATTTAGAGATCCTTCCTCACTTTCCTATTACCTTAGGAGGAAAAACTATTTGCATTGATGTTATTGTAGTCCAAGGTCCCTTAGATTTTAATATTCTCCCTAGAGGATATTATTTTTACACCATGAAAGATGTAGTGTCCAAACTCTTTCAAGTGATTCTTTTTCCCCATTATGGAAATATTGTGACCATTAATAATATTTACTTTTTTAAACATGACCATTGTATAAATGCTAGTCATCAGACTTCCCTTGATGTCCCGCATGTTCTTGTGGTTCCTTCTCCTTTGTCGGCCATGTCTCTCGAATCTAAACATGACGTTGAAGTTCAGTCATTTCTAAATTCATAGCTTCTTTCGACAACAGGTAAGCCTGGGGGGATATCTTAAATCTCTAGAAATCATACTACAGTTAAGCCACTATATTCTACCTACCAACCTCTCGACATCATGTTGGGTAAGAACTAATTTTGAGCATAGTTCATATTTTGTGTCAAGATTTTTTTTTAAATGAAACAGGCGACTTTGAGCATAGTTTTTTTATGGTTTTAAACTTGTTAGAAAATTAAAATTTACTTTGATCATAGTTTATTTATGGTTTCAAGCTCGTTAAAAAATAAAACTGCAACTGCCTTCGAGCATAGTTATCTTTCTATGTCAAGCTTGTTAAAAAATGAAACAAGTTGTTATGATAAGAGTTCCCTTTTTGTGTCAAGATCATTATGAAACACATTTTTCCATTGTGTCAATTCTTTTAACTTGAACCTTCATTTCATCTGCCTGTATCACTTGATCCTCTCTCTTCCTCCGTCTCTGGTGAACCTTTTCCTAGGAGTAACCCAAAATTTAGTTGGATGAAGAAAAGAGTAAGCAGGAAAAATGAATCTTGGGGGGAATGCATTCAACCTCTTTAGATTATGTACAGTTAAGATACTTGATAGTTATACTAGGGGAAAGTACCAACCACTGGACATCGTGTTTGAAAAATAATTGTCAATGGGACTCATTTTGAGCATACTTTCTTCTTAGTTTTGAGCTCACTAAACCATGAAACGACATATTGAGCATAGTTTGTTCTATGTTGCAACCTCATTAAAAATGAATATGATACCCTTATCATTCTTCCAACCGATATTCGAGATTGTTATAAACAGTAAAATGGTGTTGAGATTACTTTTAATTTTTCATGCTATGGTTAAAACATGAAAAGTGGTTTGATCTTACTTTATCTCTTTTTCATGCTCTAGATTCAAACATGAAAAAGGTTCTTAGTGATTTTGATACCATAATCGTTCTCGTTAAAAACCATGTAAAAAAGGTGTTGAGTATACTTTTATCACTTTTTTGGGCTTGTTAAAAAATTATTACAAAAAAGAAACTCCCTTGAATTGTCTTTAAGCTCTTTTCAGACTCTCTAAATCGGAAAAGATCGTCAAGTGAACTTGTTTCTTTCACACTTGTAAAAGTATTTGAAAGGTCATATATCTGGTGATAATTTACCCCTTTTTCAAGCCATTTATACTAATTATGAAAGATGAATACTATAGTAAATATTTGACTAGAATAGTTCCCCTAGGTATCATTTTATATTGAAACAAAAAGGAAAGAATTACACCTTGTCATTGCATGGTTTTTGAGTCGAGTATTTATCTCATCTTGTCCACTTAACTGCAAAAGATAAAATTAAGCGCTAGTTAGGATAAACAATTTAGCAATATTGTGTGTTAGGTTAGAGACATGTTCCAATGTATTTAAACATAGGAGCTATCATTTTTTCCATGCACTACATCCCTGGGGATGCACGGTTCTTCCACATACTCATTTTTAATAGAAATGTATTTCATGTTCTTCAATGGTATATAGAAATATTCTTTCACGTACTCTATGGTATATAAGAAGGCCCCTTTCGAACAGTTGTGCATTAGAAAAAACTACTACATATTTGAGATCCCATGTACCTTACATATATCTAGAGACACCATTAGGATCCTGAGCCCAACTAAATATCCTATTGGTGGTCTAATCGAATTAATACACCAAGAACAAGACTTGGGGAGATACTACGCATGTACTATCTAGGAAGTCGGGTATACAGGAAAGGGTACAGTCTCAATCCTCCTCGTTTCATATTACTGTTGGACCCTAAAGTATATTGCGAGTTGCAACAACTTGACACTCCTGTGAGGATCCAAGCTATATGTTCCACCTACCAGAAGTATTCTTGTTTCTTTTATTTTGAGTAGTGTTTTATTTGTGTGGTATTTAGAAGTTCTTAGAGAGTATAGATATGGAAACGTATTTTGGTACTACCAACGAAGAGACCTGTTCTCAAGACATGTCTTTTGTTTTTCCTCCATATGGAAAATTTGGTCCTCCCTTCATGGCTACATTGCATTTTCCTAGATTCACTATAGGATTACCTTTATGGTTATTCTCCATACTGGTTATCCCAAGTGCACTTATTGTTTCAGATACCAACTCTCCATCACAAGAGAATCAACATCATGTTGATCTTTCACCTTCTTTGCTAGATGTGTCTTCTTCCCTTTCTCTGTATTTTGTTGTCGAAAGTTATGATGATAGTAATTAGGTCGATAAGAAGAAAAAGAAAAGGAATATTAAGAAGAAGAAAGATAAACAAAAAACAAATCTCAACCAACTACTCCTTAAAGTGATGAGATTATTGATCTTCCCACAAAAACACCTAGTAATCCTAAGTTCCCTTGCATACTTTACAAGGGTGACCATATTCTTAAGGTTGTCATGATTTGTCCCAAGTTTTAGAAGTGTGTTCTAATGCCTCCCAACAACCCATGTTATCCGCCTCTAGTCATCATACTGATGATACCCCATCGACCAATGACTCTATGGTTAAGAGTCGAAAAGGTAAATTCATAAATCATTTCTTGCTATGTAAGGAAATGCACCTTACTTAACTTTGTACTCGCATTGATGAAGCTTCAAAGTTGTTGGAAGATATTATTTTTCCTCAACAATGACTTCCAATAGGTTACCATAAGTTGTCCCTTGACCTCCCATTGGTTGATAAAGTGGTTGATCAAGTTCAATCATTATTCAATCCCACTATTTATTTAGAGAGTTAAGAACATGCAGTTCATACCACTCTTCCTTTGAATAGTGAAGTTAAAATGGTCGACTCGATGTCATCTCCACCCAATCCCACTCTTTCATCTGAGAGTCTTAAGACTGAAGTAGTCACTTTGACACAATATTTGTCTTGTCGCTCTCTTCTAGTTGAGAGTGAAATAAAAACTAATGAAGTTTTTGTAGTCAGTTCAGATTGTTCTAAGAAAGGAGAAATAATATAGGTTTCAACAAAACCTCTCCAAGTAATGAGGTTACTCCTTTAATTGGAGTAATCTAAAATAATCTCATCTTCATTTGAGTGTTCGTTTCTAGATATATGTGTGAGTTACCGCCAGGAACATACTCTACACTATTGTTGATGAATGGGCTTCTATTTGTATTCTATCCTCAACTTCTTGGAAATATATAGGTTCTCCTTAGCTCGTGCCAACCATCGACTAGATACTGGATTTTAATAGATGACCTATTGCATATTTAGGGATCCTTCCTCACTTTCCTATTACCTTAGGACGAAAAACTATTTGCAATGATGTTATTGTATTCCAAGGTCCCTTAGATTTTAATATTCTCCCTGGAGGATATTATTTTTACGCCATGAAAGATGTAGTTTCCAAACTCTTTCAAGTGATTCTTTTTCCCCATTATGGAAATATTGTGACCATTAATAATATTTACTTTTTTTTAAATGATCATTGTATAAATGCTAGTCATCAGACTTCCCTTGATGTCCCACATGTTCTTGTGGTTCCTTCTCCTTTGTCGGCCATGTCTCTCGAATATAAACATGATGTTGAACTTCAGTCATTTGTAAATTGATAGCTTCTTTTGACAATGGGTAATCCTGGGGGGATATATTAAGTCTCTAGAAATCATACTACAGTTAAGCCACTAGATTCTACCTACCAACCTCTCGACATCATGTTGGGTAAGAACTAATTTTGAGCATAGTTCATATTTTGTGTCAAGATTTTTTTTTAAATGAAACAGATGACTTTGAGCATAGTTTATTTATGGTTTTAAACTTGTTAGAAAATTAAAATTTACTTTGATCATAGTTTATTTATGGTTTCAAGCTCGTTAAAAAATAAAACTGCAACTGCCTTCGAGCATAGTTATCTTTCTATGTCAAGCTTATTAAAAAATGAAACAAGTTGTTATGATAAGAGTTCCCTTTTTGTGTCAAGATCATTATGAAACACATTTTTCCATTGTGTCAATTATTTTAACTTGAACCTTCATTTCATCTGCCTGTATCACTTGATCCTCTCTCTTCCTCCATCTCTGGTGAACCTTTTCCTAGGAGTAGCCCAAAATTTAGTTGGATGAAGAAAAGAGTAAGCAGGAAAAATGAATCTTGGGGGGAATGCATTCAACCTCTTTAGATTATGTACAGTTAAGATACTTGATAGTTATACTAGGGGAAAGTACCAACCACTGGACATGGTGTTCGAAAAATAATTGTCAATGGCACTCATTTTGAGCATACTTTCTTCTTAGTTTTGAGCTCGCTAAACCATGAAACGACATATTGAGCATAGTTTGTTCTATGTTGCAACCTCATTAAAAATGAAGAAGATACCCTTATCATTCTTCCAACTGATATTTGAGATTGTTATAAACAGTAAAATGGTGTTGAGATTACTTTTAATTTTTCATGCTATGGTTAAAACATGAAAAGTGGTTTGAGCCTACTTTATCTCTTTTTCATGCTCTAGATTCAAACATGAAAAAGGTTCTTAGTGATTTTGATACCATAATCGTTCTCATTAAAAACCAAGTAAAAAAGGTGTTGAGTATACTTTTATCACTTTTTCGGGCTCGTTAAAAAATTATTACAAAAAAGAAACTCCCTTGAGTTGTCTTTAAGCTCTTTCCAGACTCTCTAAATCGGAAAAGATCGTCAAGTGAACTTGTTTCTTTCACACTTGTAAAAGTATTTGAAAGGTCATATATCTGGTGATAATTTACCCCTTTTTCAAGCCATTTATACTAATTATGAAAAATGAATACTCTAGTAAATATTTGACTAGAATAGTTCCCCTAGGTATCATTTTATACTTTTCGGAATTAGGGGACTAAATTTATGAAAAAATTCACCTTGAAGTCTTCTCTTGTCTTTTCAGACTCCCTAAAAATAAAAAAACATTGATTTTTATTTCTCTAGAATCTTAAAATTACACATTTAAATTCCCTTTTGGGATTGAACCCCTCCTTTCTCAGGTTCTTAAAACATGTGATATTGGACTCATCCTATAATGAGCTATATTGAGTATTTGTTACCCTTTTCTAGCTCATTAAAAATAAAAGAGGCACTCATCCACCATGATGGGGAAATTAAGTAGATGTGTTAGAGCACTAATACACCTTGTTACCATGATCATACACCTAGGATACATTTCATTATCTTTTATGCTATGTCATATGGTCCAAAACTTAGGCTATGTTGATCAACCTTGGTCTATTGGGTGTTTTGGACTCATTTACTGCAGTTGAGGTACTCCACTTTGATAATTCTAAGTTTTAGGTGTCCTCATTAATGAAATATTAGTATTGGTACTCTCCCCATCCCTTAAATCATGGAAAGTGTTTGACCATTGGCACCAATGCATGTTTGTGGTGGTTTTTGGCTCTCCTTGGGTATTTATTGCTTCCTTGAGCCACTCCCACTCACCCATGTGCTCACCCACACCTATCCTACCCTAATTTATGTCTCATTATTCTCCATCCATGTTCCCACTATCATTCATGATTGTTTGGTATGGTTTGGCAGCTCATTGGTCCACCTAGGGGGTTTTGAGGTCAAATCCTAGCTTGACACTTGTATGCCTTCACATGGCCTCCAAAGGCTAAATATTTCTCCCTAATGTAATATAATCCTTATCCAGACATATTTACATGTTGGTCTGTCATAATAATATTAGTTATTGACTACATTTGTATATGATAATTTCACTCTTTCTGTTTCTTTTGTGCATAATTGTGTGTAATATCGAATTGTGAGAATCCCCTTGGATCCTAGATCCTATTTTGAATAATATATCACATGGTATTGAAGCTATTTGGATCTGAAAATCACAACCATAGTGTTTAAGTTGATTTTTAGGGCATTTTCTAGAAAATTTGAGTGTTTTCATTGCAAGTACAATGAGTAATTATGTCACTCAGTGCACAATCAGAAATGGAGAAGACTCATGTATTGCTTACCCTATTCAACTATTTTGAATGGAAGACCTAAATGGTGATCCAACTGAAGTCAAAAGTCCTGTTCATAGTCACCATGGGGACTAAGACCGAACCCAACTCTGTTGTGGAGAAATCGAAGTACTTCAAAATACTTGATGATGAATTTGGAATGCTTTGTATCAACATTCCGAGAGACCTACTATTCCATGTGGACATTATGAAAAATCCCAACAAAGTATGTATCAAGCTTTAGGAATTGTTTGGAAATACTGATGAGATGAGAGGCCACCAACTCGAAAATTATTTGATCTCACTGATCCCAACTCACTTTGAGAAAATCCAAGGCTTCTTCACCAAGTTCAAATCATTGGTTCTTCAGCTGAAGCAATGTGGCATAGAAAAGAAATAGTAGAAACTTATCTTGTCAATACTTTCGAATCTAGGGACGGATTATTCATTGTTTGTTTCAACATTCCACTCTAGCAAGTTCACATCTTGAAATTGGAGGATGTCACCACTAGCAGACTTCATGCAGTCATTGAATCAAGAGCAATATGAGTTTGTACAAATGGGCACCATAAAATACAATAAGAATCATGCCCTTTCTCCAAGATTTTTGAATCCATCCAAATGCAAGAATAAATCCAAATATTCAAAGCAGCAAGAGAAGAAGAAGTAGGAGAAACCAAGATCTTCATATGGGGGTTCGAATCCTAGAAAGGAAAAGGAAAAGAAGAATCAAGAGAAGACCAAATTCACTTATTGTCGCAAGGGGTGGCATCTAGAGATTGATTGCATGAATAATACCATTGACATGATGGCGCAGATGCTTGAGAAGAACAACATCCATCTTCTAGAAGGTGCAAGGAAGAAAGATGGTGGTTCAAACAAAGAGAGGTGCCATGCTTTGATTGCTGGTTCTTCAAGATCTTCTTACTTCATCATAGATTCAGGTTCCTCTAGGAACATGGCCTCCATGTATGATTCCTTCTCATCCCTGCATCCTTATAGTGGTCAATCCATTATAATGGGTGATTATTCATAAATATAAGCCAAAGGGATTGGAAATATTGATATTGAAGATGGGTACTTCAACAATGTGTTGCTTGTTCCTGATCTAGAAGTGAACCTACTAAATTTATATGAAATGACACACACCAGTACAACCAAGAGAGTAATATTTACTCAAAATTATATGGATAGCTCAAATTTTTCTACAAGGCAAGTTGTGGCAATGGTTTTTGTTGACCATGATTCGAGAATGTACAAATTCTCTCATTTCCTTCTATACTCAAAAGGGAATGCACTTATGTTACATGATAATGAGACAATAAATTTTTGGCATGATAGATATGGTCATCCAAACTATAGGTACCTTCATTCATTAAGAAAAGAAAACATGGTGGAAGGGCTTCCTACCATCAAGTTCTCAAATGGAGCATGCAAAGGATGTGTAGTGGGAAAGCATGCAGAGCACAGATATGAGAAAGGAAAGGAAAGGAGAGTTGTCCAAGAGTTGGATTTGATCCATTCAGACCTCATAGGGCCTCTTCCCATGCCCTCATATGGGAATTCAAGGTATGTTTTGACGTTCATAGATGATTTCTCAAGGTACTATTGGGCGTATTTTCTCAATCTTAAATCTAAGGTATTTAAGACTTTTAAAGTTTACAAAGCCTTAGTTGAGAATGCATGTGGGAAAAAGGTCAAGGTTCTTAGGAATGAAAATGCTAAGGAGTATGTGAATAATAATTTTCAACATATTTTTGAATAATTTGGCATCCAAATTCAACATTTTGTGCCCTTCAAACCACAACATAATGGTGTTGCAGAGTGCAAGAACGGGGCTCTCAAGGAGATGGAAACCTGTATGATGGAAGAAAAGGATTTGAATCCTAAGCTATGGGATGAAGCTATCAAATATGTTGCATATGTTAAAAATATATCTCCACACAAATATTTGGATGTAAAAACTCCATATGATGCTTGGAGTGGTCACAAGCCAATTGTTTCTCATTTTAGGGTCTTTGGCTCAAAGGCTTCGGCTAGGACTCCTCCAGAGAAGAGAAAGTCCTCACAACCTCAAAGTAATGATTCAATTATGGTTTGATATTATGAATCTGAAAATGGATACAATCTCTTTGATCCCTTATCTCAAAAAACATTCATTGAAAGGAGTGTACAGTTCGAAGAAGAGCCCACAGAGGAGATCGAACTAGCTGAGGGGGAATGCGCAAATACTCCACTCCATGATGATGTAAGTGATGATACTTCCTATAATTTTTATTATTATGATATTGATGGTGGTGATGATGAAGATATTCATTCATATCATGACTCACCCATTCGTCCCAAGTCAGATGATAAAACCATTGAAGCAGGTCAGGATCTTGCTGGAAATCCACTATATTCTAGGAACAGATCTCAATTTCACAATTCCTACTCTACCTTTCAATTGAATATTGTTGATAGATTCTTCATGATGGTTGTATATGATCCTCAAAAATATTAGGAAGCATCACTTTATCCAAGATGGAAAACATCCATGCAAGAAGAGTTCAAGTCATTACAAGACAATGAGACTTGGGATTTGGTTCCCTTGCCCTCCAAGAGGAAACTAGTGCAATGTAAGTGGGTCTATAGGACCAAAGTGGCTGTTTATGGTTATGATATCAAGTATAAGTCCATGTTGGTTTCCAAATGATTCTCTCAAGTCCAATTAATTGTTAATGTATTTGTAACTTCAGAATGTATTCACTTGTATATTTCTTATTGTATTTCATTGTACCCCGACGGAGATGTTTATTCCTTGGATCGAGATAGTCATTAATATAATAAATTCATGTAAATTCATTGAGGTTAACCCTTTGTTGTAAGTCAGGGAAATAGTCCCCACAGTTGAGAGGTACTAGGGTTATTAGACTCTCCTAGTGAGGTCATCCCTATAGAGTAATTGTCAAGTAGAAAACTACTATAAATAGAGAGTGAGACTCTATATTTGATACACACACTCACTCAATTGTAGTGCATGAGTGAGAGAGGAGGAGCTCACACAATTAAGAGAGAACAACTTTCAGAGATCATCTTTGTGTTTTTGGGTTTTAATTTTTCTATTGGTGCCCATTCTATCTCTGAGGAAGTTGCGGGGTTTTCTCCTTTATGGTTTCCCTGAGGAAAACTCTTTCTTTCTCTTTTCTCTTGTTATTATTGTTGTGCATGTTACTCTTAGATAAGATCCTAGATCATATTGATTAAATGATAAAAATCGAACATTGTATCAGAGCTAACCTGAGAAGAAGACACTGTGCAGCTGAAAAATATAGGGATTCTTACTTTTTGCGTCTCTCTCCACAAATCATCAACAAATGGAGGTTAGGATAAATCTCCATTGAAGGGCACATCTTTCTGTTGAAGAAGAATTTGATTTCGAGCATTTTCAACTTTTGACCTGTCACTACTGCAGAAAATTAGGGCTTTTCACATAATAGTAATTTTTTAGTGAGCCCAGCATAGGATTTCTATCCTCCTCAAAATAAAAATTTAGAGACCAAGATCAAATTTTTTGGTTGGGTAAAACTCCGTGAAAGTCAAACCCTAATTTGACCCCAGACCAAAAAATCAACACTGCAAAAGATCAGCTCCAGATCCAATTCATGAATCTCAAATTGGTAATATATAAAACTCTTATATTTCCATTTAGGTTCTCATTAAAAAATGAATTAGAGAAGTTTCATTGTACAACCGAAATACAATTGCAATGGCACCTAATGGAAATTAGGGTTTTGTGCCTCAAAAACCCTAAAATAATAAAACTAGTAGTTTTGGTACATTCTCTATATCTAGATATTGGATAAGGATAAGGAGTCAAAAGGTTTATAGGTTGAATATAAATTCCTTATGTACCCTGTGTAAAAATTTTGGCCTCTGATTCTCTATATTCAGGGAGATATGATTCCTCCAAATCAGGGTTCCAGCCTCTCCCAGGATTTATCCCTAAACAAGAAACCTAGGGATAATTTCTATATATCGGGCTACGAAGGTCCAAATTAAATTTATCAAGATGTTATAGATAGGGCATGGACTGTAATTTCTGTGGTAAAATTTTCAGATCCCGAAGGTGAAACAATGACATGTGGAAGTCTATACAAGTAAACTATATTGAACAGTCCTAAAATAAGTCACCTTGGGAAAACTCTCATAAGTCCCAATTAGTGAAACCAATTCTTCTCAAACATGCGGTGTTGGAAAGAGTAAAGACTAGGGTACCTCAGTACGAAGTTTCACACATATAAGAATAGCAATTTTAGATATAGCATAGAAACAATATCAAGAAATTTTGTAGAAGAAATTGAAGAAAACTAGGGCATCATATATTTTGCAGTTCTAATCACAGTTTTGGGAAAATGAGTCTTTTTCTTAGCTCACCTTGAGGAGGCACATATTTATATCAAATCATATCTAGAAGTAGAAGTTTTGAAAATTAGGTTTTCTCTAACAAACCCTATATCATCCAGTTCCAAAACCAGGACGGACACCTCAAATCGGTAAGATCTAATCTTTTTCTATTTACATTTGAGGTTCTCATTTCAAAATGACTTATCACACCAACTTGATGAAAATATTGGTGAAGCTGACAACTTCCAAGTATGGAAGTATATGAAATCTGTGCTCCTTGAAGAAATTGACTTGGAGGAATTTCTAAGAGCCAGAGGGAGATGAGGCTAAGGCTAGAGCCAAGAGAATCATTACAGATTATATTAAAGATCATCTCATCCCTCATGTGTCATCCTTGAAGACACCAAAAGGAAGTGTTCGATGCTATGATGAAGGAATCAAATAAGAATAAGATATTGTTATAACCACCTTGAATGGCCTCCCAGGATCATGGGATTCATTCATTCTAGGAATGTGTGCCAGAAGGAAGTGATTACCTTCAACAGAATCTGGGAAGAGTGCACACAAGAAGAAGCTCGACTCATAATAAGAGAAGAGAAGATGGGAGAAACTAAATATCAAGCTCTCATGATTCAAAGAAGATCCCTCAAGCGATGAGGAATATGAAGGAATTAATTCTTGAAGAACCTCTTATCCATCTTGGAATTTGGATAAGAAATGATGATGTCATGAGTGAAGAAGATGATGAAGCTGAAGGATCAAGGAGTCTACCCATGAAACAAATAAAGATAAGTATTTGAATTATATTTTCCTATATATCTAGTTTTTTATATGACATTGTTTAGTTGAGAAATGTATTATGTGTGATAGAATGGTTTCATTAATGACAGTATACTACTAATATGCATGTGATGGGTAAGTAGCCCATGGTATTATACAACACTCCATTGCTACTTATCTAGGATTAAAGCTATTTGTTAGCATATTGGGATTAGTGCACAATCTCAATAATGTTATGGTGGAGATGGAAAGCATATGGAAATTTTGTGTGTATACCAGTTATGGATGAATGTTGTATTGGATAAAATAGTTGCCGGATTATAAATTTATGCATAATAATTTTCCATTGTTAATATTCCTTATGAAATGTTTCTAACAACTAATGCATTTGACTTGTAAGGAAAATCGCATACAATCACCTACAAGAAAAGAAGGATGAGACTTGTTCCGAAGGACAAGTGACGACAGTTTAAGAAATAATCCAAAATTAAGAATAATATGACAAGACTTCAAGAGGCCTCAGACACACTTCAGTTATGTGACACTGTTGTGCGACATCATTGATATAGAGCTGACATCATTGATACAGAGCCTTCCAGCTATGAAGAAGTAGCCAAGAAGAAAGGGAAGGAGAGCACGAGTTCAAGAATATGATGTCTAGGATGCGGTATCGAGACTTGAAGGGAAGTCTATAGTGTTTTCCATACGGATCTACAAGATCTAGCATGCAGTAGATGGAAACATCGTGGGATACAAGGCAAGATTCGTAGGATGCAGAGGCTTCTCATAGAAAGAAGGTATAGACTACGAAGAGACATTTGTAGCCACTGGGAGTTGAGGCATATGACAGGAAGACTCATGTGTGCAAATTAGAGAAGGCCTTGTACGAGCTCAGAAGGAACCCATGGGATAACACCTACATGAGGAGTTTGAATATCATCTAGAGTGATGAAGATATTAACCTTTGCTACAAGGTTGAAGATGAAATCCTATAGAGGATGACAAGCTCACAAATGGGTGCAAGAAGAACTTTTCAAAAGGTTCAATATAGAGGAGATTGATATCCAATGAACCTACATGGATACATAGAATATTAGTAGCAGAGGAAGCTACTTATCACTCCATTACATAATGTTTCAATACATAGAGTATGAAATACAGAGGGATAATGATGCTCCACTTCAGAGGGAGTGACTACAGAAGATCCTAAGGTTCGACATGATATGATAGAATGGACAGATTACTGATGGCTCTAGGATTTACTAAGAGCAAAGAAGATTCCAACCTTTTCTTCAAGGTTGAAGGCAGAAGACCAATGATTCTCCTTTTATATGTCGATGACCTGCTCTTGACAGGAACTCACTAAAGATGCAAAGACGAATCTTCCTGTCGAGTTCGAGATGAAAGACTTGGGTATGATGCACTACTTTCTAGGCATGGAGGTGTGGCAAAATGCAAATGGAATATCCTTGGGATAAGGGAAGTATGCAGTGGATATCTTGAATAGGTTCGGGATGATGGACTGCAAGCACATGACCACACGTATGACATTGAACCTGAAGCTATTGAGTGATGCTTCATCAGAGTCATTTGATGCTATGATGTATCATCAGATTATTGGGTCATTGATGTACCTGACTAACATGATACCTGATATTTTCTTTGTTGTAAACACATTGAGCCAGTTCCTGATAGATTTGAGACATGCTCACCTGATTGCTGCAAATCATATTCTAAGCTACTTGAAGGTTACAGTTGACTATGGGCTCAAGTATGAGGTGAATCAGAAGATTAACCTGGAGGGTTATGTGGATTTGGATTGGGCAGGAACTCTCATTGATAGGAAGAGAACTTTGGGGTGTTGATTTAGTATGGTTTTAGGTGTGATATCTTGGTTTAGTAGGAAGAAGTCCTGCATGGCACTAAGTACAGCCAAAACAGAATATGTCGCAGCTTGTTCGACTAGTTGTGAGGAAGTATGGCTGAGGAATCTATTGTCTAATTTGTTTGATCTCGAGTTAGATGCTACTTGTATACATTGTGACAACCATAGTTGTGTGAATTTGTCATAGAACTCAATGTTCCATGACAAGTTGAAGCATATCGATATCAAGTATCACTATATCAGAGATATGGTGTAGAGAGGAGCAGTGAAGCTCTAGTATGTTGCGAGGGACAAGAAGATAGCTGATGTGTTAACCAATTTGTTGGCCATAGTGAAGTTTGATTACTTCAAAGAGAATCTTGTTGTTCTTCAGATCGAGGTTCCCTCCAAGGGGAAGTGATACACGCGATCCCTTCCCAGATGGTATTAGGTGTGTCCTACCATGCCGATGAATGTGAATTTTTTGTTATGTGTATCTGGGTTGTGCTCCAAGATGATATGAAGAGAAATATCTTGCAAAATCCAAGGCCTACATCCAACATGAAAAAGGGATGGCTCTGTAGAGAAATACCTTGCAGGGGCTAAGGCCTACATCCAGTATGGAAAAGGGATGGCTCTGTAGAACTACATCTAGAATGAAAAAAGGCCGGATCTATAGAGAAATACCTTGTGGAGGGAAAGGCCTACATCTAGCATGAAAAGGGGATGGCTCTATAGAACTACATCAAACATCAAAAAGGGTTGGCTCTGTAGAGAAAGACCTTGCAGAGGGCAAGGCCTACATCAAACATGAAAAAGGGCTAACTCTGTAGAACTACATCCAGCATGAAAAAGGGTTGGCTATGTAGAGGAATACCTTGTAGAGGGAAAGGCCTACATCCAGCATGAAAAAGGGATGGCTCTATAGAACTCCATCCAGCATGAAAAAGGGTCGGCTCTGTAGATGGAGAACTACATCCAGCATGAACAAGGGCTAGCTTTGTAGAACTACATTCAGCATGAAAAAGGGATGGCACTGTAGACTTACATCCATCATGAAAAAGGGATGGCTATGTCGATGAATACCTACATGGAGGCTAGGCCTACATCCATCATGAAAAGGGCTAGCTCTGTAGAACTTCCTATAACGAGTAGATTTGAGAGATAGCACCATTTGCTCGAGATAGCGGTAGGACTGTTGATGATGATCCAACTTTGATGATGATCCATATTTGATGATGATATAGTGATGAATACTTGTGCTAATGAACTGTGTCAAGAGAATACCTTCCTAGTTAAGAGGGAGTGTTAATGTATTTGTAACTTCGGAATGTATTCACTTGTATATTTCTTAATGTATTTCATTGTACCCTGATGGAGATGTTTATTCCTCCAATCAAGAGATTCGTTAATATAATAAATTCATGTAAATTCATTGAGGTTAACCCTCCATTTTAATTTAGGGCAATAGTCCTCGTAGTTGAGGGGTATTAGGGTTATTAGACTCTCCTAGAGAGATCGGCCCTAGTATAAAGAGAGAGTGAGACTCTCTATTTGATAAACACACTCACTAAACTATAGCGCATGAGTGAGAGAGGAGGAGCTCACAAAAGGGAGAGAGAGAAAAGCTATCGGAGATCATATTTTTGTTTTTTGGTTTTACTTTTGCTATTGGTGCTCATTCTATCTCTGAGGAAGTTGCAGGGTTTTCTTCTTTATGGTTTCCCCGAGGAAAACTCTTTGTGTCTCTTGTATATTGTGATTATTGTTGTGCATGTTATTCTCTCAAATAAGATCCTAGATAATATTCATTAAATGATAAAAATTGAATAGTAATGGACTATACAGAGACATTTTCACTAGTTGCAAAGATGGACTCTATTGGGCTAGTTTTAGCCATTGTTGCATCTAAGTGCTAGGAGGTTCACCACATGGATCTAAAGAGTGTATTTATTCGTGTTGACCTTCATGAGGAGATCTATATGCAGAAACTTGAAGGTTTCATTCATTATCCTTCACTTTTATGCAGGTTTAAGAAGTCTCTCTATGGCCCTAAGCAAGCCCCTAGGGCTTGGTATGCCAAGATGGACAATTTTCTGCTTTCTCTTGGATTTGAAAGATGTAAATATGATCCTAATTTTTATTTGTGGCATGTTGGTGAATTATTGTAGGTCATAGTGTTGTATGTTGATTAAATTTTTATTACAGGTAGTTGCACTAAAGATATTGGATCAATTCATTCTTCTTTGAACAGTGAATTCTCCATGATTGATCTTGGTTTGTTGAGGCAATTTCTTGGATTATAAATTGAGCAATCTGAAGTAGGGATAAAGGTCAGAAAATAAAAGTATGTTGTAGACCTATTATTGACGTTTAAAATGGCTTAATATAAGTCATCCAAGTTCCCATTCCTTTCAGGAATAAAATTAGGTGAATTTGGTGCATCTCCATTGGTGGACAACTCGTTGTACAAACAACTAGTTGGGAGTTTATTGTATCTTACACACTCTCGACCTAGTTTAACATATTTTGTAGGTGTTGTTTCTAGATATATGTAGGATCCTAATGAAATCCATTGGAATCCTACAAAAATAATCTTGCATTATGTGCAAGTAACCAAACACTTCAGGGTACACTATATTGTTGGTTCTCCATTAGAACTAGTTGGATTTACTGATTTTGATTGGGTTGGAGATTACATTGACATAAATTCGACTTTAGGTCATGTATTCATGCTTTAAAATGGTCCCATATGTTGGTCAAGAAATAAATGACACACCATATCCATCTCTTCAGTTGAGGTCAAGTACAAAGGAGCAGTGAACGCAGCTACACAATGTGAGTGGCTGTAAGGTATTCTTGGGGAACTTGGATTTGAATTTGATTCACCCACATTGATTTGGTGTGAAAATAAAAGTGAAATCAATATTTACACTGATCCAATGTAGACACAAAGGACCAAACACATTAATATACACATGCACTACATCTGGAGCTTGGTGCATGAGGAGGTGATATCCTTGCAGTATTGCCCATCTGCAGAGCAAACTACTAATATATTCACCAAGAGATTCATAGAGAAGAAATTCACCTATATTAGATCCCTTATTGGAGTGGGTGACACATGTTGATGGATGATATTCACTTTTAGATTTTGTTCCATGTCCATTTTAGAGGGGAGGTTTTGTTCCCATGAGGTTCTGCTCCTTACCTTGTTTTTATGGACAAATAAAATTTTTGTATGAGGTGACTTGAGCCTTAGTTGCCAAGGTCTCAATAATATGTCTAAGATTTACTAAGTTATGCTTAAGGGGTTTATTAGAGCCCTAATCCACCTTAGTACCATGATCATACACCTAGGATACATTCTATTAGCTTTTATGCTATGTCATATGGTCCAAAACTTAGGCTATGTTAATCAACCTTGGTCTATTGGGTGTTTTGGACTCAGTTACTACAGTTGAGGTGCTCCACTTTGATCATTCTAAATGATAGTCACCCTCATTAATGATATATAAGTCTTGGTGTGCTCCCCATCCCTTAAATCATGGAAATTGTTTGACCATAGGAACTAGTGCATGTTTGTGGTGGTTTTTGGCTTTCCTTAGACATTTATTGCTGCCTTGAGCCACTCCCACTAACCCATGTGCTCACCCACACCTATATTTCCCACATTTATGTCTCATCGTGCTCCATCCATGTTCCCACTAGAATTCGTGACTGTTTGGGATGGTTTGGGAGCTCATTGGTCCACTTAGGGGGGTTTTGAGGTCAAATCCTAGACTGACACTTGTATGCCTTCACATGGAATCCAAAGGCTAAATATTTATCCCTAATGTAATATAAACCTTATCCATATGTATTTACATGTTGGAATTTCATGATAATATCCATTATTGACTACATTTGTGTATGATAATTTCACTCTTTCTTTTTTTGTGTGCATAATTGTGTGTAATATCGAATTGTGAGAATCCCCTTGGCTCCTATATCCTACTGTGAAGAAATTCTCACATAATGGAAAATATATTTAATATGTATTAATGGTAGCTTAAAGTTAGCTTTGAACATGGAACCTTTCTGTATTTCATTCAAACAATTGGGCAATCAACTTGTCCTTGAATCACACCAATTCCATGAGTTATTTTACTCCTTTGGGTCATCTAAAGAATGGCCACTACAACAAATTTTACTTTTAGGGGGGTTGTCTTCCACATCCAAAAGTCACTTTTGGGGGCATTTTTGGCTTTGGAGGCGGTCTTTACATAATCGCCCGTAATAACAACAATGCTAAAAGTTTTGAATTTTAGGGGCAATTTTGGAAGAGATCAAAATTGCCTGTAAAAGTGACTTTTGGGGGCGGTTCTAACCCCCCCCCTACCCTCTTCCCCCCCAAAAAAAAGTGGCTTTTAAGGGTGGTTCTAAACCCCCCCTCGTAGACACCTATAGGGGTTGTTCCAAACCTCCCCTAAAAGTCCTTATTACAAACCTTTGGCGGTAGTTACAAAACCCCTCGTAGATACCTATAGAGGCAGTTACAAAATCCCCTCACTGAGGTACCTAAAGGGGTGGTTTCAAACCCCCCCTGTAGATTCCTACAAGGATGGTTCTAACCCCCCCTAAAAATCCATCTTACAAACCTTTGGGGGTGGTCTTAACAACCCCCCCCCAATAGCATCAACGTTAAAAGTGACTTTTGGGGGCGGTTCAAAACCCCCCCTAAAATTTTTAATTACAAAACTTTGGGGGCGGTTATAAACCCCCCTCTTAGGAACCTACGGAGGAGGTTAACCCCCCCCCCCCCTAAAAGTATTTATTACAAAATTTTGGGGGCGGATATAAACCCCCCTCATAGGTACCTATGGAGGCAGTTCGAAACCCCCCCTAAAATTATTTACAAACCTTTGGGGGCAGTTATAAACCCCCCTCGTAGGTACCTATGGAGGCGGTTCAAACCCCTCCCCCCTAAAACGTTTTACAAACCTTTCGGGGAAGTTATAAACCCCCCTCGTAGCTACCTATGGAGACGGTTCAAAATTCCCCTGAAAATCTTTACAAACCTTTGGGGGGAGTTATGAACCCCCCTCATATAAACTTACAGGGGGGGTTTTGAACCCCCCTCGTTGTAACATACAGGGGAAGTTTTGAACCCCCCTCATAGTGACATATGAAGCCAGTTTAGAACCCCCCTCATAGTGACATATGAAGTCAGCTTAGAACCCCCCTCATACCCATGAAAAATTATAATAAAATATATTTTATTAAAATATCAATATTGCAATATCATTAGGGCACGAAGGAATCGAACCTTCAACCTCCTACTTGTAAAGCAGGCGCTCTTCCATTGAGATAGAACCCTTTAAGAATTGGGGAAATGGGAAATATTAAAACCAATATTGCATCATTTGTAATTATAAGAAAAGGATAATAATCCCAACATTTTTTTTGACTCGAGAGACTTAAGAAAGTAGTTTGAATGGCTCTGACCTTCTTTAGATATATGTTAACCATTTCAAATTGTATGGCGCTGGCCTTCTTCAGATATATGCTAACCACTTCAAATCCTATGATGTAATCAAGATAATGTAGATGTATGTTAGGAAATTCACATTTAGACACTCAAGCATATAATTATGCATCCAATTGACCTCAAGTTGGCCTAGTAATGAAGATCCACAAGTTGTGGAAGATGAACCTCTTTCTTCATCCATATTCTCATTTAAAAATAAAATTCAAAGTCCAATTCATAGTGACACATCATACTCTTCAACATCTCATTATATTCCACCACCCAAGAGAGGAAGACCTTCTGTAGCGGAGTTGACAAGAAGAGTAGCTTTGGATGAAAAATTTACCAATCTAGAGAAGATTTTATTAGGGCGATTTACCAGCTAGAGAATATAAAATAGAGGCCAGATTAACTATGGATAAATGAACAGGTTTACTCTTAGGCTTGTTATGTAATTTTACCAACTATATGGACATATTCATGTAGTATAAATTACCAGCTATATGGCCATTTTAATGCAGAAATTTTGTACCAAGTGAGCATATTTGTGATCAAACTCGGCATCTCTCTCCTAGAATGTTGTATGAAGTCCATCCATCCCATCCCAATGAGGATATATGATTTAATATAATCATCCATATCTAGTTGATCGATAACTATTACCACCAATAGCAAGGGAAACAACATACCAGCCAGCATAAAAGGCAGCTAACCTGTTGGGCCAGGAAAGAGCAGCAGGAATAAGGTGCAGAAGAAACAATTATGCATAAGGAGGAAACAAAAGTGTAAGCATAGGAAGGAAAAGAAAGTGTGTAATGTAGTAAAGGAAGGAAATGAAGCATGGAATAGAGAAAGCTACAGCAAGGAATAGTGTGATGAAGGAAAAGTGAATCTACATGCGTGCAGAAAAGTAACGGCTAGAAAGCAACAGGTCAGGAATATCATGGGTGCTAAATTCGGTGTAATCTGGCGGATGATATACATATGAAGGAATATATGTAAGTGAGGTTGATAGCACCCTATTCCAATCTATGATATCTTGTAACCATTTTTTACGGCTGATTATGACCTGCACTAAATGAATTGTATGTAGTCGACCCTACATGGTCTTGTAGAAGTTATAAATAAGAGGAACCCATTTTATATAAGGGTTGGAAAATAGTTGAAGAAATCATAGAAGAGTTAGATAGTAGTGTCATAGAAGTATTTTGAGCCACAGAACCTGGTTTGTAGAGGAGTTTCCAAATAGTAGGAGTCATTCTACAGCTTAGTGCGTAGATAGTAGTTAGAAGAGTCGATCTGGGCTGTGTGCAGATCAGTAGGAGTAATTAGAAGAAGATCATAATAAACCAGAGAGAATGAGAGCAAGAAAGAGTCAGTGAGCCAAAAATACATATCTCAAACAGTCTACAGTCAATTTGCATATTGAAATGTGCATATATTTCTCATGCCAGATGAAGAGCACCGTTGTGGTTTTTCCCAGTTGGGTATCCACGTTACATCTTGTGTCGCTTGAATGTGCATGTTGAATGTTTGTGGGTTGTTTTGTATTGCTTATATTTATTGCTTAAGTGAACGTTGCAATATTGGTGAAAGGAGTTTAATGAATGAATGTCCAACATCATTGAGCATTTTTTATTATTTCATGTTCATTTACGGTTAAGTTGATTAAGGAAGAATCTGTGTCACACTATTGTGCCACTGTCGAGTTAGTAAAAATACTCCAACCTTCTGACTCTATCAAGCACCTTGGTTGTGCACCAGGGGACTATAAACCGCTTCCTAACTATGGAAACATAGTTCTGCTAGTTTCCCATTGAGGAAAGATATATCAGGTGAGACCGCGCCTACATCGCAGGTGTTACCGATTGAGCTTGCTCTGTCAGGCCGATATATTTGGGTGGTTTTTTGGTGTTTTGTGGGTTTATTAAGTCTAGTTCATGATATTGAGGAAAATTAGGAAACAAATGGTTTTGTTGATGGGACCCTTAATCATTTGATCCAAGGGAAATGTTGTGGCATCTAACAAAGAAAGAAATCAAGGATTGGATGGAGTCTAAGACATTAGCATTTGTGCAAGGGGGGACGGAAGATCATGGTTGAGCCCAGAAGACTGGTTGGACCGATACCTATACACAGATATTCACCAAATATTCTTTGCATAGTTTTTGGTTGTGCTGCATGAGTGCTTGTCAAGATTAGAAACTCGACAGAAAAACTTTCAGAGAAGGCAAGCGGTCAAGTGGAGTGCTCAGCTGATCCACGAGTTAGCAAGTGTAAGTAACCCCATCTCTAGAGATATTTAATTTTGGTTCAATAGTATTTTGCAAGGATATATTACTGATTTTGTAGTTGAAATGATAACCTCATATAGTGAGGCTGAAATCATTTTTTTCCAAGGACCCTGCGGGAGGTACTTGTTATCTATAAAATTATGGATAAAGATGCTCAACTATGAGAAGGGAATTTTGCAGTTGAGCAGTTGAGTCGCATATCCAGAGGAAAGGATATGTCATAGATGACCTTTAAAGAGAATGGGAAATAATGAGTTGAGATGTTCCCAGGAAGTACAGAACCTAAACTAGAAGCTAAATTTTTAAGGAGTGGAAGAAGATTCCGGTCAGGGAAAAGGAGAAAGACAATAGTAGGTAGACAAAATCCTAGTCTGTTCAGAGAAAGGGAGTACGAGTTTGATTCATGTCTAGATGAAGGGTCTTGCAATGAAGAGCAAGAATATCAACCAATTTCTAAAGGAGTAGAAGAGTCAGAGGAATTTGCAGAGACACCAAAATCAGAACGCAACAGTACCACACTAGGAGCATCGCCAGAAGTAAGGTATAAAACCTCATATCCCAAAATAACTGTGAATACTGGTAGCACTAGTGTTGTGACTAGTGCGCAAGGAAGTCCACCATCATTAGATTTTTCATTAAACATCGCCGACACTGACTCAATGTCTGGGACAAATATTAGGTTACCTATATTCAATGGAAATGGAGTAGAAGATCCATATCAGCATTGGTTCCTCTCTGAAGCTATTTGCACGGTTCGATAAGTTCAAAATGAGGACATAAGGAAAGCACAGATGATTAAAAATCTATGGGGTCAGTGATTTATGAGTTTATAAAACCTAAATCTAAGTCGCAGTTTATCACCAAAATCAAGGAGATAAAACAGTCACCGACAGAGTCCGTATGGGATTTTGACCAGCAGTTTAAAAATCTGATGGCCAAAGTAAGTTTCCAAATGTTGTATGTACAACATAAAGAGTGGTTTATTGCTGCACTATTCCCACACATCCAAGTCCCTTTGATGAAACATAATATTGTGTCGCAAACGTAAGTGCTGGAAATAGCTATGAAGCTGGAATCCTCACCGATCAGAGATGGTGGTGCAGGGATGATGCAGATTCAGTCACAATTGGCTAACCTGATGGTACAACTTCAATATATTAAGAAGGAAAAATAAATCTTGGAGGATTTATGGTGTACAATATGTAGAACAGATGGACACCACAAGGATAATTGTCATGCGTACATGAACTATATCTCGTCAGGTGCACCTAATCCATTGAGTAACCAAGGACTAGCCTAGTGAAGAATATGCTAGACTGTAGAACATCACAATGAGGATTGTCTCTACCTACAGAATATTGTAAGTACCCTAGCCAACCTTTATTGTAAATTTTGTAAGTCAGTAGGACATGATGAGAAATATTGTTGAGCATATCAGCTCTTGAAGGAGAATAGGGTAGAAACCTACTTAATGAATAATGAAGGGCAGGTTCAGTATGAACAGGCACAAGAGCACTACCATCCTGTGCATTATCCACAGTATCATCCTCAATAAATGCAGAATCAGTATCCACTGCAGCAACAACACCCTCAGCTTAGGGGGGGGTGTAAATTTCAGAGGTAGAGGACATAACTTAGGAGGATTTGGCAGAGGAAGAGTTCAAGTCGTGTGCTATAATTGTGGGCAGCAGGGCCATTATTCTAGATATCACCATGAACCTGCAAATACATCTTCATATTGCAAAGCAAGGGATCATAATGTGGAACAATGTCCCTAGTTGATTTCAAAATGGCAAGCTCAAACTGTGGGAGGTCCTAACCCCACGTAGAATCCCAACCTGAATCCTAACTTGAATGATCAAATGATTGATGTTGAGCCAAGAGTTCCAATTGTTGTTTTCTTAACATGAGGATTTGTTGCGACTGGAGCGGATCAAAATATATTGTAGATGCGACCCACAACATAAAAGAAAGTACAGTTTGATGTTCAGAAATAGAAGCAAATATTTTTGGACGTGCGACCGGAGTTTGTAGATACACAACAACCGTCCACCTCATGTCAAGTCAAGGAGATGCTTGAATGATTTCAATGGCTATTCCAAAAGAAGGTTCCAGACAAACTCTTATAGAAGAAACCCCATGGCAGCCTGAAAGAAGATTCAACCATGTTAACAAGAAATTCAAAACTGGTCGAGAGTTAAGAATGACTGCACAGATAGGAGATTATGACATGGATTATATTATCCTAGATGTGGGGTTGGACATCAATATTTTGACACGACAAAATTAGGAAATCATGGGTAAGTTGCGCTTGGACTGGTCCCTTGTCCAATTGAAGCTTGTGAATCAGGCGAAGGTTCTACCGATTGGTAGGTTAAGTCAAGTTCCTGTCAACATTGAGGGGATGTGAACATTTTCATATTTTAAAGTTACAAATATTTTCAATGACACAAACCTATATCCTGCACTTCTCGGGCTAGATTGGGCGATAGACAATCAAACAATCATAAAATTTAAGAAAAGAATCCTCTGATTCAAAGATGAAGAAATGACGGTAGTTTCACCCATTGACCCACTTGAGGGGAAAATATATTTCGAACCAGTCTATAAAGAAGGACAAGGTGATTATCTGGACCATATCTATAATTTCACTACCTTAAAATATTATTACATAAATCCTACAATGGATGGGAACATGAGATGGAGGAGTACTAGCTCATGCACATCAGATTTAGGAGAGGCATTGGAGAATTGGAAAAACATACTACATGAAGTATCTATGAGGAGATGTTCCAGGATTACTAAGTCTATGTGATGGGTGGAGACTCAGTTGAGAGAGTTACCCACATTTAAGGTCTTACCTAATCTTGTGACTTTTCAAAGTGAGTTTTAAGGAATGGTAATAGAACCACAATGCTTGTCCGCATTAGAATATGTGCTGAAAGCTACGCCCACTAGATGGTGGGGTACACATAAGAAATCTATATTCGAATGGACACAATGCAAAAGATTGCTGAAAGTGAGATTTGATGAAGAAATCATAGGTTCAGGTCAGAAGCACACGGGGTTATCAAACCCTGTTGAAAACCTCAATCAGTGTCACATGGCATTTGCAGAATACCCACAACATGAATGGGTCCATCATTTCATACACACAATAGAAATGCCACCTAGGAGCTAGTACACTTCCATGGAGTTACAAAAAGGAGCTCAATATTGGAAGGAGGTAGTTACAATTCATGCACACATTTTCATTTGCTGATGAGCAGCCGACAGTTGATGTTGCACTTCAAATGATAAAAGAGAAAATATTTGTTGAAATCCCTGTCGAAGTGGCGAATTCCCACCAGTGTAGTGCGACGATTCAACACTAGATGGCTTGTTATAATATGTCCTAAGAACCAAATGATGATTCAACCAACCTTAACATACCAAAGTCGAAGGGTATGCGCGAGGTGGAAGGAAGTGGAATTTCTAGCGAACAATTCCTCAAGCCGTTCAAAATTAAGAAAGTCAACATTGGTTCACCGAAAAACCCAAAGTTCGCCAATATTGGAGATTATTGGGATGAGGAAACAGTAGAAAAAATCACAAACTTGTTGCATGAATTTCAGGACCTGTTCCCTACCAACTTCTCAGAGATGAAGGGAATAGTAGGAGATGTAGGGGAGATGATAATACCACTGAAACCAAATGCAAAACCAGTTAAACAACAACCTTATAGGTTGAATCTGGGGTATAAAGAAAAGGTGAAAGTTGAGTTAGACCGAATGTTAGACGAAAGAATCATTGAATCAGTTGAAGAATCAGAATGGACCAGCCCTATAGTAATTTAGGATAAGAAGACAACAAGTGAAGTCAAGATCTGTGTCGACCTGAGAAATTCGAATGATGCATGCTTGCAAGATCCATTGCCAACACCATTCATGGATGGAGTACTTGAAAGCGTCAAAGGACAGGAAATGTGTTCATTTACTGACAGATTTTTTGGTTATCACCAAATCAGAATAACAAAGGAGCATTGACACAAAATGACCTTCGTGATAGAATGGGGCTACTATCAGTATACGATAATGCCCTTTGGACTCAAGAATGCTCCAGCAATTTTTTCTAGAATAGTAGTTTCTGCTTTTAAATATTTCATACATAAATTTCTTGAAGTCCACTTTGATTGTTGGACTGTGTTTGTTCTAGTAAGAGACCATATTGAAATTTTGCGCATGATGCTGTAGCGTTGTCACCAGTATCAGATCACGCAGAATTCAAAGAAATGTATTGTATGTGCATCATTTGGTGTATTGTTAGGACATGTAGTGTGTTGCGATGGAATTTTTGGTCGACCCAGAAAAATTTGCAATTATCCTTGACTTACCACCACCTACATCAATCGTGCAACTCATATCAACGTTAGGACACAAAAGATATTATAGAAAATTTATCAGAGGATATGCATAGATAATTGCTTCAATGGAGAAACTTCTCAAAAAAGATGCAAAGTTCCAGTGGAAAGAAATTTGTCAAGAAAGTTTAGACAAGTTAAATGCCAAGATGGATACCACGCCAATATTGGTATTTCCAGACTAGAAGAAGTAGTTCCATGTTCATGTCACTGCATCGTTTGTCGTGCTCAGCATAGTTCTGACATAACTGGGTGAGGGCGTGATTGAGCACCCTATTTATTTTGCCAACAGAAAAATTTTGACGGTAGAGAAAAATTACACTACGACAGAAAGAGAAGGAATCGCCATGGTATATGCACTACATAAGTTTCGACACTATTTGTTGGGTGGACACTTTAAAATGTACACTGATCATTCGACATTAAAATACCTAGTCAACAAGCTAGTGTTGGGGGGGGAATATTTGTCCATGGATCCTCTTATGTCAAGAATATGATTTTGAAGTCATTGTTAAAACTGGTCGAATGAATGTGGGGCCTGATCACTTGTCAATGATAGAAAATGGTGAAGAACCAAACATCCTAGAGGATAATTTTCTTGATGCACAACTATTTGCAATCAGCGCATATGATAATATGTATTGGGCTATCATCCACCTCTTGAGTATAGGTTATGCGCCTGAAGGGTTCACCACTGCATAGGAGAAACACTTAGTCATCAAAGCCGTTGATTTTGAATTGATCACGGGACAACTATACAAATTGGGCCCTGATGAAATATTGCATCGGTGTATTTTAGAACACAAACGACCTTGGACAATGAGTGAAGCACATGATGGTGTCACAGGAGGACACTACGCTGGAAAGGAAAAAGTGTGCAATATATTGCAAGCAAAATTATGGTGGCCAACCATAAATATATGTACTAAGAACTTTTGTCAAAGCTGTGATGTTTTCTAGAGAACAAGAAAATTGTCGAGACGCGACAAAATGCCGCTAGTGCTGCAGATAACCCTACAAGCATTTGATAAATCGGTCGTTGATTTTTTTGGTCTATGAGTCTGCCAGGAAAAAGGAATGGCATGTGCTATATTATTACAATGATGGATTACTTAACCAGATGGGCAGAAGCATCACCTATTAAATATTGTACTGCTGCGACTGCAGAAAATTTTCTATTTGAAAATTTGGTGACCCGATTTGGATTCCGGAAGATTCTCCTAAGTGATCAAGGTACGCATTTTGTTAACAAGTTGATTAATGAGATTATTGTAGAATTTCAGATTGAGCATAGGAAAACGACACCCTATCATCCTCAAGAGAATGGAATAGTTGAAGCATTCAACAAGATTTTGGAAAATGCATTAACCAAAGTATGCAACGCGCACATAGATGATCGGGATCAGAAATTTATAGCTGTGTTATGGGAATATCGCACAACTTGAAAAATATTAACATGACACACTCCATTTAGATTGGTATATGGACAAGAATTTGTTGTGGCGATGGAATATATTGTGTTGATCCTAAGAATTGTTTCGCTAACTGAAATGATCGATGTGGATGCTTTCGAGCAAAGATTTTCGCAACTCATTCAAATGGAGGAGGAACTCTTCATCACAGGGTTTCATCAAAACATAGAAAAAAAAATACAGAAAGAATGGCATGATCGCAATATTAATACTAAGTATTTCGAAGTTGGAGGACTTGTTTTGATGTACAACAACAAATGTTTGAAGCATCCAGGTAAATTGAAAACACATTGGCTAGGGACATATGTGATCACACACATCATTGACGTAGGCACAGTAAAATTAAATAAGTTGGATGGGACACCGGTCGTAGGAATGATCAATGGCAGTTGGTTGAAACCTTACCAGGATGGTTATGACATGTAAAAGAGGAAACTAAAAATACAAAGAGAAAAGAGAAAAGAAAAAGAGAAAAATAAATTGATATGTCGCATGTCTGCGACACGAATATGCAAATCCCACAATAAAAGCGGGAATGATATATGGATTCCATTAAAGCACAGATACCTAAAAATATTTAGGCAGTTATGACATCGCAATGTCATTAATTTAACAAGTCCAAGGAAAAGTGGTGGCATGCTTTTTGGTCTCATATGTCATCCTCGCCAAAAATGTCCTTACCGGTATAGGTCAGAGCTCAAGCGTGCGAAGTAAATTTTGGAATGGGTTGAGCGGGAAACCCATGTAATCAACAATATGCATCTCTACCATCGAATGATTACATGCAGGATGAGCGCCTGCATATAAATATGCACCTTCATCATCAAGATTCATTTTACCTACAAGAGAGAAGAAGAGTGCATCAGTGTATGTATATGTGAAGAGATGAAGGTGATGGTCATTTCAATTTCCAGTACCAGGGAACAGTCCAACATTATTAGTGCATCACCCTTCTCGATACTGGAAGATGTTATATCACCTAAAGTATAGCAAGTGCAACAAGAACCAGAACCAATGGTACAATCGACTCCACAAACTATTCCTACTACTCCTTTGGCCCCAGTCTAGAATCCACCAACTTCAAGTCGTCGATCATATGTACCAATGGAATTTTCGAGCGTAGACCTTCCAGTATCATCAAGGCCTTTGCTATAAGAGTTGAATCTTGGAAAGAAGTGAAAGTTCACCAAATAAACACCAGATCCACCACCAAGAAGATATAGGAATTATAGTATAGAGGAGTGGAACTTGCTACTACCATACATTCCACCAAGGAGACCAGAGGTGCCAGAAGTAATGCTCCCGAAGAAATCACACTCCTCCCTGATTGCACCCAAGATCCCCGATGGGGTTCAACTGCTAAAAGATATCATACTGAAGCTGGTGAGATTGAAATTTGAAGACAATGATACGCACAAACAACCTGACATGGACAGAAACAAGTACATGGTAACTATTCTAGCCGTACCTCCCGCACCACATCTTGTTGTTCCAATAGAGTGGGATCGAGGAATAGCCCGGGAGGGCCTAGTTAATTTACTGCATATGCCACATTTTGATTGAAGTAAAGAAGTGAGCACATATGTGCGTTAGCTGCTGGTATGCTTCCATGGAGGATTTTTGTGGCTCGCGAGACCATATTATGTCGATGTTGAGATAATTGCATCGATCATGGGTCTCCCACGCTCAGGAATCGACCCTGCACCATATCTGAGGAAGGATCAGGATACAAAAAAGATGAGGGACGAGTATGACCTTGTTTGTGCAAACAGAGGATTCCTTATTTCCTCTATAACTGAAATATAGTGAGGTTCACCGTGAAAGTATTATCTTGCAAGCTGATGTGCAATATGCGACCCACTGAGTGCACTACAGGGACCATTGAACCAGTGAAACTCTGCGTTGAAGGAGTGTAGATCAATTGGTCCCAGTATCTAGTGAATGAGCTGCTAGAAGATGTATCCCAAGTGTAGGAAGAAGGTAAAACACTATTCCATTACTCTTGGTTTCTTCTGTTGATTTCCTTCATAGTTTGGTCTGACCCACCAGACTACCAGCCACTGGACGTCCCAGTGTTCTATCAAGGTGCGAAGTATCAGAACCTTTGGTTTGATAAGTAAGATAATATTCAACAGAAGGATAAAAATATAGAGTTCTTTCTTCATGCGGAAGTGCTAAGTATAGTACTGCAACAATAGCATAGACTGCTCACTGCGACAGTCCAGATATATGCACCTTTTATAATGTTCTAGACTGGTGTCCATAATATCATCCTGTAGCCACCACATGACCCAAAGAAACAAGCACAGCTAGTGCACTTCATTATTACTTACTAGTATGTTGAAGCTACCATCCAATACTGGACTAAAGAATGGTGCATCCCAGTAGAAGAGGAGACAAACCAAGGCATAGGCAGGGGTGACGCGCAAGACAACCAATCGCATGATTAAGAAGAAGAAGAAGAAGAAGAAGAAGAAGAAGAAAGTGATGAGAACTCTACATAAGATGAATCAGATGACACGAAAACTAATGAGGAAATGCAGAACCAAAAGAAAGAGAAGGAAAAGGAGCAGCACGAACCAAAGCACAAGAAAAGGAAAGATGAAAAAACAGCTAATACAATTAGCTTAGAGGAAGAAGATATCACCATAATAAAAAACGTAGCTACGGAAGTAGTGTAGGCCAGCCTCCAGAGCATAAGTAGAAAATAGACGTGCTTAACTAACAATATCACAGTGCATGTTAATAGGATTACAAAATCCATCAATGAAGTATGGGGCGTAGTCAAAGCTTAGACGCACACGGTCGACCCTACGGATACACTAGAGATGCCAATACTGTTGCCAATGATCAAGGTCGATCTAGTCGCACATGTACTAGAAATGGGAACAAAATAATTTGATGATGTTTTCCATGAGTTGGTGACATTGTCTATTGATTTTTCCAAAATCACAATGGCTGAGGTATATGTTTTTCAGCATGCGACCGCGACAGAGATCAGAATCTCGAAAAGTGCTCTCGCATATCAGGCCCAGAAGGAAACAAGGAAGGCACAAAAGCGCAAGTCCCTCCTTAGGAAGAAGGAGCAGGAAATTAAGGCATAAGAAAAAAGAAGTCTCACATTGGATGAAGCCATCCGCAACGTAGTCGCAGAATTCCCGGTGGAAGGGCCAAGAATAAATAGATGCTGCCTCCAAGATAGCCTGGTTATCCAAGATTGTGGCGGACTTAAAGAAGCAGGTGGAATAACTTAAAGTGCAGAAAATACCAAGTACACTTCCTAAGGTGATAGAAGCACGCCAGAAAAAAAAACATCTGAGGCTGTTGATAGAATTAAACAAGGAGAGAAATTATGTAATGAAGAAATCGACACTATCTCTGCAACTGGGGAATTCCTCCTAGAGGATGAAAAAACGGAGAAAATCATTGAGGATTTGCGCCAAACTGAGTTAAAAATAACAGTGATTAAGGAAGACATGAAGAAGCTGCCTATAAAGGAAAATATTGCAAAGATAGTCGAGCTGAAAAAGCTACAACAACAGGTGAAAACTCTGTGCGACTAGGAGAAAATCAAAAATGAAAAAGTTCCAGGACATCAATTAGAAGTCGAACGAGTTACAGGGCTCCTTCATCCTGTATAGCAAAAGCTCCAGCACATAACTCAGTCACTCGAATATGTAATGCGGGAACATATCATTTCCGACCGTGTCGAGCAATTGGAAAAGAAAGTAGAGGAGGTGCGACAAGAAGTTGTCCATGTAGAAGGAATTCTCAATGAATTTCAGGCTAAGGTCGGAACCGTGGCGTAGTGACTATATGAGCCATAAAAATTCTTAGTGGCTTGGGATGAGCCACATGTGAGTGTTGGGGCCTATTGGGCCAGGAAAGAGCAATAGGAATAAGGTGCACAAGAAACAAATATGCACAAGGAGGAAAAAGAAGCACAAGCACATGAAGGAAACACAAGCGCATGACACAGTAAAGGAAGGAAATGAAGTGCAGAATAGAGAAAGTTGCGGTGAGGAATAGTGCGACGGAGGAAAAGAGAATCTACAGGTGTGCAGAAAAGTAACGTCTAGAAAGTGATAGGTCAGGAAGATTGTGGGTTCTAAAGTCAGCATAAGCCGGTAGATGACGCACGTATGAAGGAATATATGTAAGTCAAGTCGATAGCGCCTTCTGTCAGTCTATGAAACCTTGTAACCATTTTTATGGCTGATTATGACCTGGACTAAATGAACTGTATGTAGTCGACCCTGCGTGGTCTTGTAGAAGTTATAAATAAGAGGAACCTGTTTTGTATAAGGGTTGGAAAATAGTTGGAGAAATCAAAGAAGAGTTATATAGTAGTGTCGTGGAAGGATGTTGAGTCATGGAACCCAATTTGCAGAGAGGTTGTCAAACAATAGGAGTCATTCTGCAACTTAGTGGACAGATAGTAGTTACAAGAGTCGATCCAAGCTGTGTGCAGATCAATAGGAGTAGTTAGAAGAATATCATAATAAAAACAGAGAGCATGAGAGCGAGAAAGAGTCTGTGAGCCAAAAATACATATATCAAACAGTCTGCAGTCAAGTCACAGAATGAAAGGTGCATATATTTCTCATGCCAGATGAAGAGCACCTTTGTGGTTTTTTCCATTTGGGTTTCCACGTTACATCTTATGTCACTTGAATGTGCATGTTGAATGTTTGTGGGTTAATTTGTATTGTTTATATTTATTTCATAAGTGGTTGTTGCAATATTGGTGAAAGGATTTAAATTAATGAATGTCCAGCATCATTGAGCATTTTGTATTATTTCACATTCATTTAATGTTAAGTTGATTAAGGAAGAATCTGTATCGCACTGTTGCGCCACTGTTGAGCACCTTGGTTGTGCGCCAGGGGACTGTATACCCTCACCTAACTATGGAAACATGGTTCTGGCAGTTTCCCACTGAGGAAAGATATCTCGGGTGATACTGTTCTTGCGTCACAGGTGTTGTCGACTAAGCTTGCTCTGTCAGGACGATATCTTTGGGTGTTTTATTGGTATTTTGTGGGTTTGTTGATCTTGGGTCATGAGAGTGAGGAAAAGTAGCCAACATAACCCCCTATTTTTAATAAATAAAAAGGGTAGGAATTTACTCATTTAGAAGGATGAATTTTTTAGGAGAAGGACCTTTTTTGCTGATAGCTTCTCAGGTTTTCAGAGGATGAGAAGATCAGATTCAGAAGGTTAGGCTATGGGTTCAAAGAACCCTTCTTGTAATTCTGTACCATTATGTGTGAATGTGTATTCCTCTATGTACTCATTCTCTGGGAGTGGGCTAATATCTCGACCATTTTCATTGGGCCCCACTGTGTGCCTTCGAGAGATGCATGACTCTGTTTGCATCACCACCCATCCCTCCACTCCGTCTCTGGCTAGATCGGTTGGAATCCCCACGGGACCACACCACCATCGACTGTTGATAGAATCGACACAGGACCCGCCTATAGAAGAATTGACATGGGACTCTTGCAAGATCTAGTATAAAAATATATAAGGTGAAAATAAGGGTAGCCCAGCCCATTGAGGTGCAATATAAAATGAATCGGGTGTATTATAGGTTTAAAAAGTTCCTTCAAAGAATGAATAAAGTTTTAAAAGTTTCAAAGCTAAATCTAGAAACATTCAAGAAGGAAACATGGTTCTGTTGTGGGTTGAGAAGCATGATGACCCTGGTAAACAAGGAATGCCTAATAGTTTATGGAAAGGGACTTACATTACTAATTATGTTTGTGGCAAATTTCACAAATATTTTCATTTGTCCATTTTGGATGGATAATTTTGGATTTTACTTTCAATGATTCATTTGTATTTCATCAGTTTTGACGTTTTTGAGAAATACTTCATATATTTTCCAGACGAATTTAGGTGCCTTTGGAAAATTGACTTCACAAATTTACTATACTATGGCTTCTTAAATGATGAATACAACCCAAATTTTACTATATTGCGACTTCTTAAATGATGACTCTGACCCAGCTCAATTTTATTCTCTGATTCACTTATTGGTGGCTCTTTAAAAAAAAATTGTTTTTCTATTGTTAACCAAAACACAACAGCTCATCACTATTTGTTAATGGCATCTCACATGGTATGACAACTTCACACTATGGCGACACATCTGACTTCTAGAATTCACATAAGGAACAAGCTCTAGTCGCAATTGATAGCTCAATTTCGGGTGGCTCCAACCATGATTCTTTTACGCCTCATTCATTTAGTTCCCATCATAGGTTTTCCCTAGAACTTGGATTGTTCCTAGATTAAGCCCATGTTCTCTCACACAAATGGCATCTTGATTGGTGTCCCTATAAATTTGGCTTATGTATGATAGCAGTCCCTCTATGCCTTCTCTGATCTCAGTGGTCCCTAGGCTCCACCATGTTTTCTCCATTTTGGTTTCTTCCTCTAATATGTGTGGATAGGAATATGCATAATTAATGAGAAATAGTGAATTCATTTAGACATTATATGATGCAATATCTCATTACATAGTAGGTGGAGAGGAGTATAGGACCTAACTCGCAAATAAATTACTACACTAATTAATACATTAAATGGATCACTATTGCTTAACTTTATTAATAATATTTATTAGACTTTATTATACACTAAGTCCTAATTAACATGTTCTTGGTGCGAAATATGAGGATTATCTCTAACAGGGTTTGTTGGTGGTTCCATTTGATCCTTCTCTTTCTTATGGATCTCAATGGTCTCCTTCAGCAGAGAGTGCACCCAACAGATCCATTCAGTTTAGGTTGTTGTGCAGACAACACTAATGACAATGCAGTGATGGGAAGATCCAATTCCATAGCTAGGTGTCTTTGCAATAGTGATTTACATGGTGTGGAAGGTGCAATAGCAAATATGTACAACAGAATGCAAATTGTTGTGTGATCATGGTGCAGTGAGTGAAGGTGCAACACTAGTCATCGTAGGAGGCACATAGGAATTATATAGACGGCAGGGCACATGCATATGCATGTGCCAGTTTAGTGTCTTCATACATTTTCCCTCTGCAGTTACATAATTCCATATTTGGCCTTTCTCTAAAATTACCAAGTTTGTTGTTCTATATTTATTATTTATCATTTTAATTTTTGGAAAATAGTTGGAGTTTGTAATTTCTATTTTCCGAGATATTAATCAATTATGTGATTGAAGTTCTGCAAATTCTTCTTGCTGTCATAAATTTCAGAATTTTGTTTATGCTAGAGTATGTTTACTGTTGACTTTGGAGAGATTTTTAGCGAAAGCAGTGTCTATACTTTTGAATATACAATTCAGAGACTAGTATATGCAGAGAGAAGGGTTATCATTTCCATATATAGAGTTTCAGATTACTAGTTGTAGTGTTTTACCCTTCAAGTGCAGATCTGTTGGTCCATGAATTAAATTTCCTATTCATATTTTGGGGTTGTTGTATTGTTAACTTTCTATTTCACCAATTTGTACCCATTCCTAAAGTTGCTTGTTTTAAAGGAAGCTGAAACATATGCAAAAGCAAAATGGTCTATTTTTTATGGAAACCTTAGCAAAGATTGCGCCAAATGTCAATGAATTGTTCTATGAAATTGGTAATGATTATAATGTCAAAGTTTCAGAGTTTGTATGCATGCTAATCTTTTCATAATCCAAACCAATATCCTATTTGTGTGCCCTACTTGGCTGACTTGTTTGCCACTATATGGTAGTGTCCATCTTTGATTTATTTTGTGCCACTAATTTATATTTACAGCATAGCTTTCTTGGGATAATGTTTCTTTTTCTTGCATCAATCTTCATTTGGATGAAATGATGTGAATGGTTTTGGGGGCTTCTATGAAACTTATATTTTAATCTTGCTGGATGAATTGCTGTGAAATTATTGATAGGGTGGATGTTTAGTTTAAATGTGCATGATTTATGGTATCTTATCTACCAAAGAGACTCAATGTTAAGCACCAAATAACCATTCATCGTAAGGATATTTTTATGAAGTTCGAGACACAAGATTTTGTACATAAAACACCCTTGCATATACATATATAAAGTTATGCATTGTTAACCTTTTCCAAATAGATTCCTATAAACAAAATCCTAGACTTACAAGAAAATAAATACTGCTTTGCACATACAATTTCTTGGTTTCTTTATAAGCAACAATACAAATTACTTTGCAAGTTGAAACCAAAAGGTTAAGCCACTATATGTAATTGGAAAAATATTCTACCAAAACATCCAATAATATGTATCAACAATGCCAAAAGGTTCTAAAATATTATGAGTAAGTCGGTTCAGTTACCTGCCATGGTTGTTGAGTAAATAAAGCCACGAACTCTCTATTAAATACAAAGGTAATAACACAGTTCCGTTAACTCTATTTTTAATGATGTTCAAGGATGAAATTACCAAAATACTAACTTTCCCAGACAATTAAATGAAACAACTCCATACATATAAAAACCATTAAAATCAATGTAAACATTGCCTAAGAAAGTAGATGGTCAATGGCTCCAAAGTACCAGTGTGAGAATAGAAGGAATCCGGAGTGACATTGATGATAAAAATCAAACCCAAATTGGGCATTCATGCATCCAAAATCATGATGTAAATAATGCACAAAATAACTTAGATTACTACTAGACTTTGACAAGCTACTCCGAGGGTAGGAGAATAAATCATTTAATATACAAGCAAGGAATCAAATATCCACAACATATGATTTATAATTTCACAGATTAAAGTATAAAATGTTTCTCTCAATTTAGACTATTTTCAGGGTAATTGAAGTTGCATAACAGATATACTCTAAAATGTGTTATAGATGAAGAATAAAGCCAAATAAAAAATCAAACCTTTTCTACAGTTGTATGTGTAACAAGCATTGAATCCAGCATTACCAGCTCGAAGATATGCTTCTACATCTCTTCCCAAAAATCCAGTTGTAGCACTTAAACCAACACCAAAATAAAAATGTACTCGACTACTAAAAGCTCTGACCGCTTGATAATTGTGAAGCACAATAACAAAATCAGTAAGCTCTCCACCCATATGTATGTAACCAATACAATAACAAAGTCAACTACATATTCAAAGCTCATCCATGTTACAAAATGGAATTCTATTATTACAACATAAAAAGTATCAAACCCTTAAAGTTCAAGTAAAACTTTGAAACAAGAGGAAGTGCTTTGTTCATTGATGATCCTTTTATAGTACCTCACTTCCTCATTGACCTTCAACACATTAGATATTCATATCCATCTCTCATACCAAGGCACACTATGTGATCATGCATGCAACTCAAAACCTAAATAAATAGTACCCCTCTCACTAGAAGATCACACTGATGATCCAAAAGTACAAAAATTGTACATAACCTACCATCATAACTACTAGTACAGGATGGCCTAATTTTGGGTTCTCCCTATGTAATTCTGCATTTTCTGCACAAACATAGTTGGATCCCTGTATGATCACATGCAACCTAAAACACCTACCAGCTCACCAGAAATCAGAGTTTCCTTTTTCATGAAGTAACCACATGCATGTCAAAAGTACTTATGTTTCTGCCAAGGCCCAATATAATACCGTAGGCATGTTCTACCTACCTAGCAAACTACCAAACATCAATGCTTTTTTTTTATGAAGAAGTCAAATATTCAGAAGTGTATGTGTTTCTACCAATATAATATCATAGGAAAGCTCTCCATTGTGTGTTCTACCTTCCCCGAGCTTGCATGTCAAAAACACCCACAGGAAGGTCACATGCACACCCTAATTTGTATACCAACCAATCACTAAATATATCTGAATGTAAAGGTGCTTTGCTTGTATGAAAACCTCCCACATGCTAATACAACATCTTGAAAATAGAAACTTGCTAAAAAAAAATAGCAAGTCACCCAAAATCAAAGAATACCCTGTTGAAAAACTCTCCTTCGCATGCATGCTAGACATCTTGCATGTCACATGCATGCATGTGAACTTATTGATATGAACCTTAAATAACTCTGAAACTGAAAACTCAACATGATCTTGAACCATGGAACCAAAGGGTCACGTATGTGCTTAATCATTAACACTAAATATCTACCCACTTTCAATGTCTGTCAGTGGAATGTGGTTTTTATGATTCCTTCTTTGAGGAGTAGTGCGTCAAAGTTCTTGACTCTAGACTCTAGAAATGTGAACAAAACCTAATCTATGTTTTTTGTATTGATAGATGGGAAAGGAACCCAACAGATTGGAATCAAAGAGGAGCATTATGCACTGGATGGGTTTCTAGCGTTCTCCAAGGCGAGTGAGCCAATGGAGAAAACTAAATTCATAGATCGTTGACATTTGAATGGCGTTTCTTTTTTAAATTCATGGTTAAAATTTAAATACCTTAATCATTTTCACCTAAGTGCATATAAGTAGAGTAAAAGGATATATAATTCCCACAGTGGAACAAACTAACACTGATGAAATTTAAATACCTTATTCATTTTCACCTATGTACATATAAGTAGAGTAAAATGATATATAATTTTACATTGTTTTTACAATAGATCATCCAGTCAATTGAATACAGGAGTTATCTATGAATTACATTAATGGATCATTGAGTTTTGAATGGATTGTAAATTAAATTGATGAATCATTAGATTTTGAAAATAAATGTTGTAGATTGGAATGATAAGCCGCATCGATCGACGAATGGATTTTTCAATTATGAATACTTTCAGTGTTACCCTAATATGGAGTACATTTTGGGACATCCAAAAGGGGATAAGAAGAAGAGGCAAATAACTGTAAATTCTTAAAAAATGTAATTAAATTTCTTATAAAAAAGTCGTTATGTAAGAAAATAGTTGACAGTAGTGGATTAGATCACAGGTTTCAAGAATTGCTAGGAAGGGGATTCTGTATAATAGTGTATTAAAAAATGGTGGGATAAGAAGGAGCTCAAGGAATGAAAGGTTGTTCCTTACATGACTTGCTGGGGTGTGTGGATAGCCTGAAATCAATTTATTTTTGAAGAAAAGGGAATTCCTTCTTTTCAGGTAGCATCCCAAGCCAAATCACTAGCTTCAACATATAAGATGCTAGTGTATCAGAAGACATAAAGGAAACATGATAGATATGAGAATGAATAAGGAGGAGCAAGCCTAGGGTTTTTTGATGGATCTAATCAAATCCCTGAGGGTAGCAGTAGCGTGGGATGTGCCTTATTGTTGAAAAGTAAGGGTTAGTAGTGTTTTAACACAACTAATAAACTTAAATGCATGAACAAATAAATTCATACTCATAATGGTGTTGCTTAATAAAATTTAAGCTGTAATAAAACAAAATATAATTTTCATCTCTTTCAATTTAACACTCCATTAGTCATTGCGTTAACATTAATCCTCAAGAATAATCAAATTCCATGTACAGCAACAACATGATAAAATAATCTACAGTAGATATTAGCAGTAAGGAATCATGACCAGTATTTGAACCATCCTTATACTCAGATACCTTAGTTTGATCTTGTCACCGAAGGGACAAGTCAATAGGTAAACAATTTTACGTACCTTGAGAGAGAGAGTCTAATAGGTGTAAAGTAGAAGCATACTGACCTAGACTTCTTAGTCAACAAGCACAGTCATACAGTCATGCTGACAAAGGACACACAGTCATACTAGGTAAGAATGCAATCACATAGTGCAGGGACACATAGTCATACTTTGCACATCGTGCTTTCACGTTCATGCTGATAAACCCACGGTCCATACCAGACTCATAGTTATGCTAGAGAATACCAATAATCCACACAATAAAATAGACTTCCAGTCATAAAACAAATTCATGGTTTTATAGGCCCTCACGTTGGTGTAGAGACCACCAAGATAGGGTAGACACCACCGATCATGCTACAAATGAGTAGGTGGATCATGTTACAAATGAAAACATGGAGCAGAGTCACAAGAAGATATGGATCTGAGTCATGCAGAGATGTGGATCATAGTCATGCAGGTATGTGGAGAAGAGTCACGCGGGGCAATAAAGGGTCCATGGCAAGCAGATGGAGCACCCAGTGGGCAGAACAGTCACACGTTGTTCAGTTATGATGAGGAAGAAATGCGTGAGCAGTGGTACATCATTCGTGTGGGTGGTCATGAGTCAAGTCGGCAGAGATGCCATGGATAAGCTGGATAGAGGCCATGATCTAGTAATGTTAGATTTTTAACATTAAGCTAGCATTATATTAGGATCTTTAACTAAGAGAATAACAAGCACAACAATCAAACACAAGAGACAATGAACACGGAGTTTTTTCTCAGGGAAACCATAAATGGAGAAAACCCCACAACTTCCTCGAAGATAGAATCAACACCAAAAGTAAAACCCCAAAATAGTAATATGATCTCCCGACAGCAATAAACTCCTTCTTCCTTGCCCCAGTGTCTTCTTCTTCCTTAGCTATGCGCTACAACTGAGTGTGAGTGAGTGTGTGATAAATAGAGAGGCTAGCTCTCTATTTATACTAATTCCTGACTTGACTAAACCCAACTAGGGCCGACTTCACTAGGTGAGTCTAATAACCCTAGTGCCCCTGAACTATGGGGACTTTAACCCTTAACCAATAGGAGGGTTAACCACAATGACTTGACATGACTTGTTTATATTATAGAGCCTCCCGATAAGAACATCAGGGCATGACATGACTCAAGTAAATTACAAATACATCCCAGAATAAACATCAGGTTACAATACATAAGAAATACAAGTGAATACATTCTCAAGTTACAATTACATCAACATTCCCTCTTAACTATGAAGGTATTCTCTTAACACAATTTATCATCACAAGTCTTCTTCTCTGTATCATCTGGATCATCGTCAAGTTCTCATCATCTTCATCATCGGATCTAGATCATCACTCAATCTGGATCATCATCATTGGATCTGGATCATCACTGGATCTAGATCATCACTACTGGATCATCATCACTAGATCATCACGGGTGCTATCTCATGATTCTTCTCGTCACAGGAATTTCTACAAAGCCATCCCTTTTTCATGTTGGTTGTAGGCCTAGCCTCCATGTAGGTTTTCTTTAGCACTTATATTTGACACCAAGTCAGAATGGCCCACCTAGCACTTACATCGACCATGAGAGGAACACATCCAACACCATGTCAAAAAGGAACACCTAGCACTCACATCTAAACATGTAGGAACCAATCCTATAATCATATCAGAAAGGCCCAGCACTCACATTCACTAGCATGATAGGACACAACTACTATCATCTGTGAAAAGGCTCAGCACTTACACCACCGGCATGATAGGACACACCTACTATCATCTGTGGAAAGGCACAGGACTCACATCCACCAACATGATAGGACACACCTACTATCATCTGTGGAAAGGCTCAGCACTTACAATCACCAACATGGTAGGACACACCTACTACCATATATGAAAAGGAACAACACTTACATCTGACCATGGAAGGAACTTAATCCTCTAACCATTTCAAAAGGGCACTCAGTCATAGACTAAGGGTTCCTGGTAACTAACCAGGTGCCTCCATTCTCCCAGAGAATGGCAACAACCCTTATATCTGATCAAGTGGGAACACATCCCTCAATCACATCAGAATGGACATGTACTCGTATCTAATCATGTGAGAACACATCACACAGTCATATCAGAATGGCCCTTAGTCCTAGACTGATTTTTCCTGGTAACTCACCAGGCAACTCCATTCCAAGAATGGAAATAGCCCTTATATCTGATCAAGTGGGAACACATCCCTCAATCACATCAGAATGGCCATGCGCTCACATCTGATCATGTAAGTCTACATCTTACAATCGTATCAGAAATGCCCTCAGTCCCAGACTAAGTATTCCTAGTACCTCACCAGGCAGCTCCATTCCAAGAATGGCAATAGCCCTTATATTTGATCATGTAGGAACCAATCCTACAATCATATGAGAATGGCTTAGCACTCATATCTGACATGGAAGGAACCAATCCTCTCACCATGATAAAATGGATCAGCCCTTACATCTAACCATGGAAGGAACCAATCCTCTCACCATGTCAGAATGGCTCACGGACTCATCACTTCCCCTTGGAGGGAACCTCGATCTGGAGAACACCAAGCTTCTCCTTGAAGTACTCAAACTTCACTCTGGCCAATGGCTTCATCAACACATCAGATATATGTTCGTCCATCGCAACATACTGGAGCTTCACTGCTCCCCTCTGCACGATATCCCTAATATAGTGATACTTGATCTCGATATGCTTCGACTTGTCATGGAACATCGGGTTCTCTGACAACTTCACACAACTCTGGTTGTTGCAATATATACAAGTAGCATCCAACTTGAGATCAAATAAATTAGAGAGTATCTTTCTTAGCCATACATTAGAGGAAATTTGGGGTCTAAAATGGGATTTATAAGAAAACATGCCAAAATAAGTTCTTGTGAGTTGGAATTCAAGAACTAATAGAATTTCAATAAAATGAGTCAACCATAATGGTTGAATTGACATATTTGTCATTAAAAAAACTACTTTTTTTGTTTGTATTTTTGACATATCTCCCTATGTTTTTACTCAAATTTTGATCGAGAGAGCTCGTTGGATGCAGAATTTGATTCTGCATCCAACGAGTACCCATATTGCATACTTTTGATGGACCCCACTACCCCAAAAACAAGAAATACCTAAAAAAAATGTGATGATGACATCATCATCACATTTTTTGAGGTATTTCTTATTTTTGGAGTAGCAGGGTCCATCAAAAGTATGCAGTGTGGATACTCGTTGGATGAAGAATCAAATTTGGCATCCAATGAGCTCTCTCAACCAAAATTTGAGTAAAAACACAGGGAGATATGTCGAAAATATGAACACAAAAAGTAGTTTTTTTCTTTCTTCCTCCAAAATTAATAAATATTATTTTATTGTTTTAGCTATTTTTTTTATTATTTTAACTATTATTTTATTATTTTCCTTGGGAGGCCCAATTTAGACCCCAAAATTCCTCTAATGCTACCTCACAACCAGTTGAACAAGCTGCGACATACTCTACTTCAGCTGTACTTAGTGCCACACAGGATTGCTTCCTGCTAAACCAAGAGATCACACCTGATCCCATACTGAAGCAACACCCTGAAGTGCTCTTCCTATCGATGGCATTGCTTGCCTAATCTGAATCAACATAACCCTCTAGGTTAATCTTCTGACTCGCCTTATACTTGAGCCCATAATCAATTGTACCCCTCAGGTACCTCAGAATATGCTTTGCAGCAATCAAGTGAACATGTCTTGGATCTATCTGAAACTGGCTCAAGGTGTTCACAACAAAGAAAATATCTAGTCTCGTGTTCATCAGGTACATCAAGGACCCAATCATCTGACGATACATCGTAGCATCAACTATCTCTGATGAAGCATCACTCAATAGCTTCAGGTTCGATGCCATAGGTGTGGCCATAGCCTTGCAGTCCATCATCCAAAACCTCTTCAGGATCTCTACTGTATATTTCCCTTGTCTTAGGGAAATTCCATCTACATTCTGCCACACCTCCATGCCTAGAAAATAATGCATCATACCCAAGTCCTTCATTTCGAACTTGGCAGCAAGCTTTCTCTTCATATCAGCAATCAACCCATCCATACATGTTACAAACAAATCATCTACATATAGTAGGAGCATCACTGGGTTTCCATCTTCAACCTTGTAGTGAAGGTTGGAATCTGTTTTACTCTTGGTAAAGCCTAAACTAGATAGAAAGTTGTCAATTCTACCATACCATGTCCCAGGTGTCTGTTTCAAACTGTACAGGGCTTTATTCAATCTACACACATGAGACTCCCTGTCATGTGTCTCAAAACCAAGTGGTTGTTCCACATACACTTCCTCTTCTACTACACCATTCAAGAAAGCAGTCTTGACATCCATCTGGTGTATTTTCCATTTCATCACTACAGCCAGAGCAAGTACTGATCTAATGGAAGTGTATCTCATTATAGGTGCAAAATTTTCTTCATAATCTATTCCTTCTTTCTGGGAGAAACCACGAGCAAAAAACCTTGCTTTATATTTTTCAATGCTACCATCTACAGCATGCTTGATCTTCTAGATCCATTTGGAAGTTACGATAGACTTCCCTGCTGGTCTTGGGACAACATCCCAAAAATCATTCTTCATGATCGATTGATACTCTTCGATCATAGCATCCTTCCATTCTTTCCGTTTTGCCGCTTCTTCATAATTGGAAGGTTCTTTATCGATGAAATCACATAATAAAGCTACATATCCGAAGTAGGATCTAGTCCTCTTTCTTTCTCTTCTGGAGCCCCATATATTTTCGCACCTTGGATAGCTTCTCGTACCCAAGCAAGTTTCCTCTTATGAGGATTCTTCTCATGAGGTGGATCTATAGGTTCTTGTGGTTCTTCAAATTATCGATCTTCTTCTTGAGTTTCTTCAGTCATGGTTGTATCATGAATCCTGGGTGCTTCCGCTTCTTCAGGAACTTCAACAAGATTCTTTCTAGATTTGTTGTAAGCTGAGTCTTCGTCAAATGTCACATCCCTGCTAATGTTGATCTTCTTGAATCCTGGGAAGTATATTCTGTAATCCTTCGAGCTTTCAGAGTATCCCACAAATATACCCTTCTTTCCTGAAGGATCTAATTTTGTCCTCTTCTCTTTTGGAATATTTATGTACACTAGACAGCCGAATATTCTGAGATGGTTGAATTCTAGTTTCTTGCCGAAAAAGACTTCTTCAGGTGTCTTGTTCTTGAGTACTCTGTGTGGTGTACGGTTCTGTACATACACCGCTGTCCTTGCAACTTCTTCCCATAGATGCATAAGATCTTGATCATGAAGCATAGCTCTTGCAGCTTCCATGATAGTTCTATTATTCCTTTCTGCAATCCCATTCTATTGTGGATTATATGGGGTGGACAACTCCCTCTTAATCCCTGAGTCTTTGCATAACTCTTTGAATTCATTTGATGTGAATTCTCTGCCATTATCTGATCGAAAGGTCTTGATCTTCTTTTCTGTGTGATTCTCAGTCAAGGCTTTGAATTCCTTGAACTTACTGAATACTTCATCTTTATTCTTCATGAAGTAAATCCATGTCTTCCTAGAAAAGTCATCAATGAAAGAAACATAGGATACATACCCGCTTAGTGATTTTGATGACATTGGTCCGCATACATCGGAGTGGATGATTTCCAAGATTATTTTTGCTTTGCTCTCGCTACTTGGAAATGTCTGCTTTGTGTTCTTTCCTTGCGCACATCCTTTACATACCCCATCATGTTTTGCTTGTATTTCTGGAATACCTTCAACATCTTTTCTTGCAAGTGGTAGTGCTCTATAATGCACATGTGCAAGCCTTCTATGCCAAAGTTCATTTGGCTCTACTGTGTCATGGACCAAGGCTTGTTCTGGATGGCCCTTCAATTTGTACAAACCTCCTTATTGTTCCCCAATCACTACTGCATCATCAATAGTCTTTCCCTTTGGCCACATAATGACTTGGCCATCTATAAATGCAACCCTCATTCCTTTTGCATATAATGCATATATGGATAGAAGGTTCTTATTTAGTCCTGGTACAAACAATACTTCCTTCATTGTCATAGACTTTCCAAATTCTAGCTTATATGAGGATTCCCCACTACCTTTTAATGGATACTGGTAGTCATCTTCGAGCTTCACCTTGTGAGGTGATTCATGTTCTGATAGTTTCACAAAGGATTCCTTGAATCATGTCATATTTTTGGAAGCCCCACTGTTTATAAGCCAATAATTGCTTCCATGATTAATGTTTCCTGTAAGAGCGAAAATCAAAACATATTCTTCATCACTTGAAGAATATTCACTTTCATATCTGGTTCTCTTTGTAGAAGGTTCATCAATCTCTGCAGCATGAACATGATGTCTTCTCTTTTTTCCCTTCTTCTTGTGAGAGACATTTTTGTTTCTAGGACATTCTCTAGCATAGTGTCCTTTCTCGTCACATGTATAACATCTGATTCTAGACAAATCTTTTCTAATGTTATCTTTGTGAGAGTGCTTACCTATGGGGTGATGAGAACTTCATCTGGTTTTCTTGGAGTGTACCGTGAGAGCTTGATCTTCACTTCCCATATTTTCTTCTCAAGCTTCTTCTTGAGAGCACTCTTCCCATAGTCTGCTAAACTTGACTAACTTCTTTCTGGCACAGATTCCTTGAATAAAGGAGTCCCATGATCTAGGGAGACCATTCAAGGTGGTCATTACAATCTCTACATTTTCCACTTCTTCATCTACTACTTCCAGTTGCTCCTTGATATGAGAAACTCTAGTGAAGTAAGACTGGATGGTCTCTGCATTCTGAATCTTCACATTCTTTAGTTGGGTTCTCAGATTCATCTTTCAGTTTATGTTCTTCCCTTCAAACAATTTGGTTAGGGCATCAAACATAGTTTTAGGTGTCTTTAAGGAGGACACCTATGGTATGAGGTGATCCTTGATTGAATCAGCAATGATCCTCTTTGCCATAACCAACTTCTTATTATGCAAGGCCTTTGCCTCATCTCCCTCTGGAACTGGAACCTCCTCATTTATATAGGAGTCCAACTTATTCTCTTCCAGGACCAAGGAGATCCTATACTTCCAGGATCAGAATTTATCACCTCCCTCAATATTTTCATTAATCTTGGTATGATGAGACATCTTAACTGAGAACCTCAAATGGAAATACAAAATATTTAGATCTTACCAGGTCAAGATGTCGGATATGGTTTTGGAGCTGAAATTCTATAGTGCTGGTTCAGGAGCAGATTAGGGTTTTTCTTTTTCAAAGTTCTGTCCAACCAAATGCTTTGATTTTGATCCCTAACTTTCATTTTGAGGAGGAGATCAATCCAGGCCTGGACTCACTAAGAATATCCGCTTCTGTGGAAAGCCCTAATTTCCAACAGTAGTGTCGGGTCCAAAACTGAAAAACCTCAGAATTGGATTCTGCTTCGACAGAAAGATGTGCCCTAGGGAGGAGAGTTATTTCAACCTTCTTTTTCTAAAAATCAGTGGAGAGAGATCCACAAATTAGGAATCCCTAGTTCCCGCAGCTGCACAGTATCTTCTTCTCAGGTTAGCTTTGATACCATGTTAGATTTTTAACATTAAGCTAGCATAATATTAGGATATTTAATTGAGAGAATAACAAGCACAGCAATCAAACACAAGAGACAATGAACACAGTGATTTTCCTCAAGAAAACCATAAATGGAGAAAACCCCACAACTTCCTCGGAGATAGAATCAGCACCAAAAGTAAAACCGCAAAATAGTAAGATGATCTCCCGACAGCAGCAACCTCTTTCTTCCTTTCCCCAGTGTCTTCTTCTTCCTCAGCTATGCGCTACAACTGAGTGTGAGTGAGTGTGTGATAAATAGAGAGGCTAGCTCTCTATTTATACTAATTCACGACTTGAATAAACCCAACTAGGGCCGACTTCACTAGGTGAGTCTAATAACCCTAGTGCCCTGGAACTACGGGGACTTTAACCCTTAACCAATAGGAGGGATACCCACAATGACTTGACATGACTTGTTTTTATTATAGAACCTCCCGATAGGAACATCGAGGCATGACATGACTCAAGTACATTACAAATACATCCCAGAATAAACATCGGATTACTATACATAAGAAATACAAGTGAATACATTTCGAAGTTACAATTACATCAACAAGTAACGCATGAAGGTGGACCATGAGATAGGGACATGGGTAAACTGGGCAGGGAGAGTCAACCATTGCGGTCACTCTGAGAAAGGGAACCCGAGTACACTGGGGTGATCATGCAGTGGCAGCAGAAAGGATCACGTGAGGAGGGAGAAACAGATCATGTGCAGGGTAGCACAGGCTGAGCGGGTACAAAAATTGGGTCAATATCATAGTAGACCTCATGGGCAGAACAGTCGAGTCACGCTCAAGGCCATGCTGGGTAATACAAAGAGGGATGTTTTGTTGACGAGAGCCATCATGCTGAGCACATGGAGCAGAGGTGAGCCAGCAGAGAAAACAACCCAACATAGAATCCACAGGAATTAGATCCTTGTATTTTATGATCACAATAAACCTTGATTTATAATCAAAGGTCTCAACAAAATGGTCCAACAAAAAACAAAAAAATTTCCAACAAAAAATCAAGACGATGGTCCAAAATTCTAATAAGGGTGGTCCAAATATTTATTAATAAAACCATATTAATAAAATCATGTAGTAAATATAACTTAGGATAGAATCAAAAAGTTCCATGATAGGTCCAACGACCAAAAACAATAAGGTGAATAAATTTGTCCAAAGTTTATATAATCATAAAAGTATAAAGTTAAATGGTCAAAGGTTTTATAAATAAAATCCATAAAGTAAAGTGTACCAAAAATAAAAACCATAAGGTAAGGGTACACACACACAAAAGAGAAATAGGACCACAATAAGGAAAACCTACAAACCCACAAGATGAAGGTGAACCATATAAGGCGAACAACCAACTTCTTTAGGACCAACAAGACCAGTAATATTTTCTCTCTCTTAAGGTACATTGTTTTATATATTTTCTCATCATTGTATAAGGGGAAGATCCAAATGGATGGTATGATCATTTTTTCCTTAACACTTATTTTAAGGTTTAGGTGTTGTTAGCGGATAAATCTACCCAAGCAGACTCAATCAAGATCTCCCTAGTCCAATCAAATCTAGAACAAATCAAGTACATAATACAATCTACTTTCCTAGATCAATAGATATGCAAGTTAAACATATAGATCACTTACCTAAGGTCTGAAAACCATTTTCCTCTTTGTTGATCCAAGCTCCAGAAATTTCATATCTCAAGCTGCAAAACCGTGTAGAGAAAATAGAAACAAGCAAATAGTACAAGCATATCTAGATATGCATTCATCTAAGCTAACAATTAAGGAAGAAATATCTAAACATTATCAACACAACAATACTTATGGAAAGATTTTGTATCACTGTAATAATAGGAAATACATAGAGGAAGAATGTTACAACCAAATCCCCAACGTTGTGAACTTCCATCCAACAGTCCAAGCCAAGCCTCCAAACAATGATGGTTCGCCTCCTAAAGGATGAGTAGGGATCACATAAGAAATTCCACCACCATAAGAGTACTATATTCCTTCCTCCCTCCTCATGGAGAGAGGCTTCAAATTTATAAGGATAAAGGGATAGAGTAGGTTGAAGATTAATAGGAGAGGTATAAGGGATCCTCCCATTATATTAGGGAACCGAATGTCACCTCACCTAGAAGTTAGGGATGACCCTCCACCTTATCTAACTTTGAGAAGGGCCTCAAAGCTTCTAATTATTCACTCTAATCACCCCTGGCACACCTTTCATGAAGAGACAAAGTGCCATAGTAGGGTTGGTGCACCTTGCAAGAAGGATAAGTGTGTCGGGGACACACCCTATTAAGGTTAAAAGTGTGTCAGCTAGGGCCTAGGACACCTTGACTGAAGGGAAGGAGCGCCAGCCTACTTAGAGGAGGTAAAAGGATAGGGACAACCTCAGAATAAATGCACTTTAGCTAAGGGAAATTTAGGGATTTGTGTACAAATTTGACACATGGCTCATGATGATGAGATTTTGGTGTAACATAATTCCCCCAAAGCATGAATCTATATGAATGTGATAGGTGAAATGATTTGCGAAGTGAAGAAATCAAAGGCAATTATGTTGGTTGGAATATGTTGAAGTACAACTGACTCAAGTCCCACATGACTCATAACATGGATTTCCACCAATACATTGCAAATCAATGGTAGTAGAGACCGACTGGACATAATCATAGCTACTAGACACAAACGTAGATCCATGATGAGATGATAACACAGCCATGACCAATACAAAGTGGATCCATGTAATATGACTGAAAAAAACTCCATCGCAACCTACGAAAGATATTAGTTAACCCAGGGTCTTCAAGCTAAACCCACAACGATACGAACCTAACCATGTGATTAAAATCTCTTGATGTCGAACATGGTAGAAACCACTTGATTACCAGTCATTGATGTATACTGTTAACAAGTGCGAGAGAGATCACCATTGATGTCAATGATTCCCAAGGTATCTCAGTACAAACTACCAAGTGTGAATAAAGGACTTGGAGTCGAACACTCGGTAGAATATTCCAGTCAGAGGTCATTTATGGAAACCTACTGTTGAAGGGGAGGAAAACTGCCATTGAGGTATGCAGGCTTCAAGGTACTTGACTTGGTTTCTAAGTCCAATCCCCGAATGATGTGTTGAATTCGATAGGAATAGACTCAGTGAAGGAGGGCCATGATGTATCCCCCATCATCGACATGAAACATGATCATAGATTTTTTAGAGTAAATCGGACAGCAGAGTGATATACGAGACTGATTGAGAAATGACCAACATGATAGAAGGTAAGATGACTGTAGATAGTGAATGGATGACCAATTTTATCTTGAACATGGGCATGGCATGAATTGGAAGTAATGACTTTGACGATACTGATACCAATCCCCTAATGCAACTGATGGCGGGATCATTCTTGGACAACTCAAATGAGTAAGAAGACTCAAGGAATTAGCAGAAAATGAAGACAAATGGATTACCCAAGTACTAAATACATATGCAGACGAGTTCCATATTCAAGAGTAACTATGTACTTTCGTAACTATAATGAAATACAAACTCTTTCATTATGCCCGTCATGATTGACAAGTACCTATTTTCATTTTAACGAGGTCAAATAAGGTAACAAACACTCGTTGCAGCTCATCAAGTGATGAGTTCATCCTCATACATTTTATGAACCCAAGAAAGGAGGGGTTCATTCCCAGAAAGGGTCCTTCATCATTTGATTTTATGAGTCTGATGAAAGCAAACTCATTTGTCGTTTCATATTTAGATAGTCTGAAATGACTTAGAAGACTCCAGGATGGAATTTTTTCATAAAATTAGTCTCTGAGGACTGAAAAAGTATTAAATAATGCCTACGATAACTCTTCTAGTTGTGATAAAATAGAGTGTACTTTTTTGTAAATGAGTCCAGTCGATCCCAAAAAAGGGGTAAACTACCATCAACTAGACGATCATTTAATTAATTTTACAAGAGTGAAAGCATCAAGTTCACTTAGCCATCTTTTCGTATTTAGGGAGCCTGAAAAGGGATTAAAGGTGACTCCATAAGGGGTTCTCTTTTTCATAATCCAATTTTAACAAGTCTAAAAAAGTAGTAAAAGTATCCTCGATACCTCTTCACTAAGTTTTTAACGAGCACGCCGAAAGTATAAAAGGAACTCAGAACCTTTTTCATGTTTGAATTAAGAGCACGAAAAATGAAAAGTAAGCGCAACACCATCTTACTATTTTTAACGAGCTTGAAGAACGGTTAAAATAATGCTCAAGGCATCTGCTTCATTTTTTAAACGAGCTTGACACAGAATAGGAACTATGCTCAAAATGTTGTTTCAAGGTTTAGCGAGCTCAAAACTAAAAAGAAAGTATGCTCAAAATCACTCCCATTGATGGGTATTTTCCCAACGTGATGTCCATTGGTTTGTATTTTCCCCCAGTATAACTGTCAAGTAACTTAACTCCAACAAGGGGTGGATGCATAGCCCCCAAGCTTCATTTTGTCTGCTTACTTTATTCTTCATCCAACTAAATTATGGGTTACTTCTAGGGAAAGGTTCACCAAAAACAGAGGAAGAAAGAGAGCCAAGCGATACAGGAAGATGAAATGAAGGTTCAAATATTGAGTCTTGACATAATGGAAGAATTCATTTCATTTTTTTTAACGAGCTTGACATGAAAAGAGAAATTTTCTCAAGGAGACTTGTTTCATTTTTACACAAGCTTGAAACAAAAAATAACTATGCTTGTGGGGAGCTATTTCATTTTTACAAAAGCTTGAAATAGAGAATAACTATGCTTGTGGGGATCTGTTTCTTTTTAACAAAAGACTGAAACAGAGAATAACTATGCTTGAGGTCGGTTTTATTTTTTAACGAGCTTGAAACCAAAAATAAACATTGCTCAAAGATATTTGTTTCTTTTTTTAAAGAGCTTGCCATAGAATGGGAACTCTGCTCACAGGCATTTGTTTCATTTTTTAATGAGCTTGACACAGGATAGGAACTATTCTCACAAGCACCTGTGTCATTTTTTAACGAGCTTGACAACAAATGGGAACTATGCTCATAAGCATATGTTTCATTTTTAATGATCTTGGCACAGAATGGGAACTGGGCTCATCTTCAATTCTTAGCCAACATGATGCCCATAGGTTGGTGGGTTTCCCCCTTACATAATAATCTAACGTCCTAACTCTAGTATGATGTCCAGAGACTGGAGATAGACCCCCAAAGCTTCCTCATGAGGAGAAAAATCTATGTTTTTAAAACAACTGAACTTTGTCATGATTTTCGGAGTCTAGAGACACGGTAGGTGAAGGGGAAGGAAGCACAAGAACACGCGGGACATTCAGGGAATTATGATAGATAGGATTCATATGATGATTAGGTTTAACAAAGGAAATTTGATCAATGGTCATAATATTCCCATCATGGGGAAAATGCATCACTTGAAAGAGTGGGGACACTACAACTTTCATGGCATAAACATAATCTTTCCCAAGGAGCAGATTAAAATATAAGGGACCTTGGGCTTCCATAACATCAATACAGATAGTTTTCCCTCCTAAAGTGATAGGAAAATGAGGAAGGATCCCTAAAGTTGCAGTAGGTATTCAATTAAAATAAAGTATCTGATCAGTGGGTGGCACAAGCTGAGGAGAACCAGTGGCTTTCCAAGCAGTTGAGGATAGAATACTAACATAATCCCCTTTGTCAACAATAGTGTGGAGTATGATTTTATCCATAAATCATACAGATACATTGAAAGGGACACTCGAATGAAGATGAGATTCTGTTAGATTACTCCAATCAAAGGAAATAACCTCATCACTTGGAGAGGGTTCAGTTGAAAGAGACAAAATTTCCTCTTGCGTAGAACGATCTGAACTGACTACGAAAACTTCAGCGGATTTCAATTCACTATCAATTGGAAAATGAGGGAAAGGCAAAGAGTGTGTCAAGGTGACTACTTCAATATCAACACTCTTTGACAAAAGAGTGGGATCGGGTGGAGATGACATCGACTCGACCACTTTAACTTCACTCTCCAAAGGAAGAGTGGGACGAACTACCTGTTCTTCACTCTCTAAAGAAAGAGTGGGATCGACTGATGATGGAATTGGATCGACCACTTTATCAACCAATGGGAGGTCAAGGTACAAGTTACGATAACCTGTTGGAAGCCATTGCTGAGGAACAGTAATATCTTCCAACAACTTTGAAGCTTCATCCATGCGAGGACAAAGGTAAATAAGGTGCATGTCCTTACATAACAAGCAAGGATATCTGACTTTTCCTTTTCGAATCTTAACCACAGAGTCACTGGTTGATGGGGTATAATCAATATGATGGCCAGAGGCTGATGACATCGGGTGTTGAGAATCCTCATACCACTCTTCTAAAACCTGGGACAAACCATGACAATATTTTAGAAGATGGTCACCCTTGCAAAGTCTACAAGGGAACTTAGGCTTACTAGGTTTTTTTGTGGGAAATTCAACACTCTCAGCACTGTGATCAGTGACTGATGGGTTTCCAACATGACAATCAGAGGTTGGAGCTGTGACCTTTTGCTTATTGTTCTTATTCTTATCCTTCCTTTTTGTCTTCTTCTTACCCACCCATTTACTAACATCTGAGTTTTCAACAGGTGAAGAGGAAGAAAGGGAAGTTGACTCAACATTCAAGGAAGAAGGAGAAGGATTAACATGAGGTTGATGCTCATGCGGTGAAGGACCATGATCTGACATAGATGTTGCACTTGGTATAACGGGATTGGATAATAACCATATAGGTAATCCTATAGTCAATCTGGGAAGAATCAAAGTGTCCATAAAGGGAGGACTAACACTTATACAAGGGGGGGAAACAAAATACATACCCTAAAAAGGGGCCTCTTGGTTGGTGGTCCCAGGTGAGTCTTCCATATCTAAACTCTCTAATAATCTATGAATTACAACACAAATCAAACACTACTCGAGTCTAAAAGCAACAAACAAACTGTATGAATAGGAGTGGATGAAAAGTCAGGATTCTCACATGATTGTCAAGGCTTCACAACTAGCGATATACCATAAGGTCCAAAAGTAAAATGTGACAAGGAATATTGGGACCATACACTTTCTTGAATACCCAACTACATAGACAGTACGTGCATAGTAAACTCCCCGAGTGTTGTTCTCAGTGTATTACGATGCCAAGACGTCCAAATGGTTAACTCGGCTGGTCACAGGAATCCTAACAGGGTTTCCTGATATACACTAGGTATGGGGGAGATCAACTCCGTAGTGGTGTTATCTAATGCACAATCACAAAACATAATCCTTCTGATATACTACTGAGTATGTGAATTACTTTTCTATATACCCAAAGGTATGTGAAAATCCATTCAATATATCGGTTGGTACGTGGAATAACTACAATGCATTTGGATGCAGTGCAGGAAAACAATGACAAATTCCACACTTAAATACGTTGGAACACGTCTCTAACTTAAGCACGCTTACTAAATGATTTAATCCTAAGCTATCATTAATTTTATCTTGTGTGGTTAAGAGGATGCATGAGGTGTAGACAAAAAATGTAAAAAGAATGCAAATACTAGCTACATGACTATGCACATTCCACTTTCGATGAAAACTACCTAAGGTAAGGAGAGAATTTTTCTTTTCAAACCAAAATGAACCTAAACAGTAATGCAAATAAAAATTCCTTCCTAGAGTGCAATAACTCTAACTTTCTGCAATAATAAGCCAAAATGTGCAACGAACTCAAAGATGTGACAAATCCTAACAATGTATAAAACAAAATAATGAATCACTTCGATTTTCAAATGCACGTATGAAAATGGAACTTGACAACTAAACTCTTTTCAGATCTACAAATAGAAAATGAGGTAATATCTACAACACTCTAATCATTCATAAATGCCCAAGGAAAAATAATGAGCACCCAAACAAATCAAAGACATTCAATAATTGCTCAAAATAGACCAAAATGCAACCAAAAATAAAAAATGAATGGTGGAGGAAGGGTTTGGAGATTAGATCTGAACATATCTAAAAAAATCATAAGGGATGGCAAGATTGAACCAATAGGTGGGGGAATTAAATTCTCTCCACAACCAAGTTACTTACATGACTAGTAAAACATCCACAATCAATAAAATAAAAACCAAACATAGACAATGTTGGTCCTAGGGGCTCTGTGACCATAATATACAGCCTACATATCACTATCAATCAGACCAAAATCCAAAAAATAATGAAATCCCAGTTAATCCCTAATTTTTAAGGGGCTATCGCACCTAAGAAAACTGCACCTAAATGCCAGAGAGGGGTTGGTGCACCCTGTACAATTGCAAAAAGTGCAAGTGGTGCTCTGACATTCCATTGCATCCAAATAACCTCTCAAATTGTGGGGCTAAAGTTATCTAGAAAAGTACCTTTTGTCCTACCTTTTTTTATTATGCACTTTTATAGTAGCTCTGCTCACTACATTTTTAGGAACTAATATAAAGATTCCTTACCATCTCCATAATATATCGTGCATTCATTGGGACATGCATCATTCCACTTGGAAACATCCATACCTAAATCCATTGCTAATGACACGATCTTATTGTGATTTAGGAAATTTGTTATTAAATGGAAGGTGTAGGCTTGATAACAACCTCTAACAATTTCATCAACAATTATAAGATACAGTTTAGAGTGACATTAAATTTTTGGAAATTTTTATTGAGAATAAACTTGAAATTTCCATTCGGTAAAAAAACACACTTACTGTAGAAGGTCAATGAAAATATTGCTTGTCCATCCATAGACAACCTTAAGTTAAGAAGGGATAACAAATATTTCAATATGGAGTATCATGCACCCGAGAAAACTTGGTGTCCTTGTCATATGTAGAATATTGGTATCATGAGGTTATCCATTAGTGCCCATATTAATGGAATTTAGAATCTCTCTTACATTGGGTTCAATGTTATCTATTCTTGTACATGTGCATGGTCATAACTAGAAAAATGATTTTCCATACAATCATTATGTGTACTCTCATTATTGGGGCTATTATTAACATTACCTTCACCAACCATGTTGGGTAAACCATTACCACTTCCAATTGTTAAATCATTATTTTGAATTAATGGGTCTTAAGGACTTACACCTAAACCACACACATAAATGGTCCACCTAATCCACACTAATATATGTTGCATTGATGGGTCTCAGGGACTTAACAATGGTTAGGGATGAAAACCATGCTTTTATCCCTAAAGGACTCTTTTAGGTCTTCAATATAATGAACCACACCATAAACCACCAACATATCCAACTTGTAGTTGAAATAATATCCCCTCTATGGATATTATGTGATGTCTTAAGGCCTTATAATGCATCACTCATGAGCCACAAAGGGAATCAATGTTACATGTAGGCTAGAGATTCCATGCATAGTTCTTATGTGGTTGTCTAGGTTAACATGCATGGACCATCAACTCCATAGAAAATCAATGTGGCATTAGACCCTAAATTTAGTTCATGGTCCATGGTATAGGCCATAAGAACCATCATGATTAATGTTACAAATATTGAAATGGCTACCATATCTCACTTGCAAGGTAAATTAAATATGCGTAGGGACCTACACATGGAACATGACAGCATAAGGTATTAGATTTCTCCTTATATCATGGAATGGTCCTAACAATCCATCCATAGTGTTCCCCCACTCAATGTGGTGGACATATCACATGTAGGCTAAGGATTCCCTACATATGCCTTATGCAATGGTGTGGGTTACTATGCAAAGACCATGAGCCCCATAGACAAATGTTAATTGGAAGATGGAATAGGTTGGTTCAATATATATCTTATAATTTCTCAAAATTATATTTGAAGAAGATATATTGGTGTGATTTAAAAACCCTGCTAATGGAAGGTACATAGTGTGTTTGGGCATGCTTCCATGTTTTTAAACAATTGAGAGATTGAGGGAAATTCGTGGTGGTCAAAGTTTACAAATCATTCTTGAAGGCCTTAATATTTGTGTGGGTGGACCTATAAAACAAAGTAATCACATGGGAGCTTTTAATGAAATGCACATGGAAAGGTACTAGTATGTTTCCTCTTTGTAATAGTAAATCAAAGGCAATATAACATTTTCTAGTTAGATGTCGTTACTCTAGGAAGGCCCAGGAAACATCAAAAACATTGACTGGTAGAGGAGGGGTTTCAGAAGTAAACTCAAATGGATATTAAGCTCACAAAACATAGTTGGATGAAAAGGTGGTTGCTAAACATAATATTGCACCTCTTAGAATTTTCTAGGAACCACGACTAGCTAGGAACAAGTAGATATTCTAAGACCAATTCACATCTCCCTTGCAAGTTTTCTAGAAGATTTAGCATGTATATGATGGACTTATGAACATTTTGAGAATAAATTTACCAATGCAGGTTGGGAATTTTGAAATCGACAAAACATTTCCATAGGTTTTTCTTAATGAATCTTTCATGGTAAATTTTGACCTATGTAAAGTGTGGGGAATTCATCTACTTGACCAAGGATCGCCACTTTACCTTCACCTGATAGCATGGAAATGGGTGTAACAATATGGACAAGATTTAGTCCTTACTTATATTTATGGGTATAGCTATATGCAAAGGCATATTATATCCACAAATGATGATTAAAATAATGACAATGATGATAATTATGAGAATGATGATGATGGATATGAAAATGATAAACCCTAAATTATTATAAACCCCATAACCCCAAATCCCCTAACCACTTAAACCCTTAAACCCTAACCCCTAAGGCCCTTAACCACTAAATTTGACCATATTGACCATAGTGACCATAACCCCATTAAACCCTAAGCTTAACTCTTTATAATCCCCCTAAATTACCCAAAGACCCTAATCGGTTAACACACTAAACCCTAACCCATGAGTTCCCTAAACCCTAAGGCCCCTAACCACTAAATGTGACCATAGTGACCATAGTGACTATGTATATTATGTAACGCATTAATATGACATAACGTGACCATAAGCCCCCTAACCACCAAAACCCCTAATAACTAATCCCTTAAATCCTAAACCTAAACCTAATTATACACCTAACTCCTAACCCCCCTAATGTTACCTTAATGACCATAGTGACCATAAACCCATTAAACTGTAACCCTAACTCCTTATAAACTCCCTAATCCCAAATCCCCTAACCCGTTAACCAACTAATCCCTAACCCCTAAATCCATTAAGTGTTAATTAATGTGACCACTGTGACCATAGTGTGACCATAGTGACTATGTATTTTGCACAATTCATACATCATAATGTGATCATAAGGAACCTAACCACTAAAACCCCTAACAATTAAGCATTGAATTATGTAAATCCTTCTATCCCAAAATATCACGATAGGTAAAGAAAATTCCAATACTAATGACTTTTGGAGGTGGTTTTTTAAACCCCCCCCAATTCCCCAACCCCCTAATGTGACCATAATGACTATAGTGGACATAACCTCGTTAAAGCATAACCATGACTCCTTATAAACCCCCTATTCCTAAATCCCCTGACCCCTTAACCAATTAAACCATAATCAAAATATAAAAAAAGTAATCCTTGCCATAATCATCATCATCGACAAGTAGGGGCCATTTAAGCCCAAGGGCTTATCTAAACTAGTGGTTTTCCATGATGTTGGGAATTTAGTTAGGTTCATGGTGGCATGTGCCCATTTCAAATCCTTGTGTGTGAGTCACACTAGTCTACATTGATGGATTTACAGGGGAATATACCATCTATGAATGTTTGGAAAAATCCAATAGGTTTCTCCATGAGGTTTTCCTTGGAAAAAAGTAGGGTTCATTTAGAGGTTATCAAGGGTTAATTACTAGTAAGCATGGATTATTTAAGGGGGTAATTAGTGATCAAGTAGGGGTCATTTTGGTGCAAAGAGTGATAATTGGGGGTAATATATAGAGAAATAATGTTACAACCTAATCCCCAACGTTGCAACCTTCCATCCAAATATCCAATCCAAGCCTCCAAAGAATGATGGTTTGCCTCCCAAAGGATGAGTAGGGATCACCTAAGAAATTCCACCAACATAAGAGTACTATAGTCCTTACTCCCTCCTCATGGAGAGAGGATTCAAATTTAAGAGGGTAAAGGGATAGAGTAGGTTAAAGATTAAGAGGAGAGGTATAAGGGATCCTCCCATTAGTTTACAAAAGCGAATGCCACCTCACCTAGGAGTTATAGATGACCCTCCACCTCTTCTGACTTCGATAAGGGCCTCAAAGCTTCGAATTATCCACTATAATCACCCCTGGCACACCTTGCATGAAGAGACATAATGCCAGAGTAGGGCTTGCGAACCTTTCAATAAGGCTAAGTGTGTCGATGGCACACCCTGTCAAGGTTTAAAGTGTGTCAGCTAAGGCCTGGCACACCCTGACTGAAGGGAAGGAGAGCCAACCTACTTAGAGGAGGTAAAAGGCTAGGGACAACCTCAGAATCAATGCACTTTAGCTTAGGGAACTTTAGGGATTTAGGAAAAAATTTGACACATGGATCATGATGACGAGATTTTGGTGTAACATGCTAGTGACATCATTAAGGGGTGGTCAATCCCTTGAGAATAACTTTAGAAATAACCGATTGGGAGAGGGTACATCACACATAGTTATCGTCCATTGTTAAATAATGGATTTCATACCTAAGCTGAGTTTTAGTCTCACACTGAATAATGTTGATCAACCCCTAAACCCTGATCGGGTCCTCCATTTTCTCAAAGAATGGTTCTCATTACTAAGCTAAGATTTAGGCTCACACTGAAAGTTGATCAACTACCTGTAGGACCTACTTGGACATCATGTCCCTGGTCCCAGACCATAATATATCTCTGCCTCTACATGCAGGCTCTACTTGGACATCACGTCCTTGGTCCCAGACCAGAATAACCTATAAGCATGTAGGGGCCCTAGCCACATGCTATGGGATTTTCCATGGCATCAACCTACTTGATCCTATACCGGAACCCCCAGGAGACTAATGGGGGCCCTAGGGTACCTTTTAGGGTCTTACTCTGCCCTAGTTAACTAACTAGGGTACCATCATCCCTGAGAATGGGTCTCACATTTGCACTAACTATAACACTTATTTGTCTCATAATATCACTCAATAATTATGAATATGGCATTGGGGATGAGATCCAATAACTTTGCAGAATTAATGGCTTCGAGGTTTTTGCTTAAAGGAGCATGGGAGAAAAATGTTTCATATTTATGGAGACTTCATTAGTAATTAATTGAACAAAATTCTGAGCCTAACAGGTTATCCGAGGGTCACCAGTTGGTGGAAGGAAGGGTGAATCTTAAATATATTGGAGAAGGGTCTCCATATGTATAGGAATAATATAAATAACTGTTGAAATTGTCCCAAGGAAGTCATGGTGTGGTCTTGTTTTTCGTTTCTTTATGATACTAATCAATGTTGTCAAACTTGGACTCAGTATATATATATATATATATATATATATATATTGTTATATTGTTATATTGTTATATTGTTATATTTTTATCATTTAATCTAGCATAATATTAGGATCTTTAACTGAGAGAACAACAAGCACAACAATCAAACACAAGAGACAATGAACACAGTGTTTTTCCTCAGGGAAACCATAAATGGAGAAAACCCCGCAACTTCTTCAGAGATAGAATCAGCACCAAAAGTAAAACCCCAAAACAGTAAGATGATCTCTCGACAGCAGTAACCTCTTTCTTCCTTGCCCCAGTGTCTTTCTCTTAGTTAGCTATGTGCTACAACTGAGTTTGGATGAGTGTATGATAAATAGAGAGGCTAGCTCTCTATTTATACTAATTACCGACATGACTAAAACCCTACTAGGGCTGACCTCTCTAGGAGATTCTAATATCCCTATTTTCCTGGAACTGCGGGGACTTTAACCCTTAGACAATAGGAGGGTTACCCACAATGACTTGACATGAATTGTTTACATTATAGATCCTCCTGATAGGAACATCGAGGCATGACATGACACAAGTACATCCTGGAATAAACATCGGGTTATAATACATAAGAAATATAAGTGAATACATTCCAAAGTTACAATTACATCAACACTCCCTCTTAACTAGGAAGGTATTCTCTCGACACAATTTCCATCACTGGTCTTCTTCTCTGGATCATCTCGTCATCTGCATCTTCAAGTCATATTCGTCTTCAAGTCATCTTCATCTTCAAGTCCTATTCATCTTTGGATATGGATCATCATCATTGGATCTGGATGATCACTCGATTTGGATCATCACTGAACATCATCACTAGATCTGGATCATCACTCGATCTGGATCATCACTGCTAAATATTCATTACTAGATCATCACGGGTGCTATCTCATGATTCTTCTCATCATAGGAAGTTCAAAGAGCCAGCCCTTTTTCATGTTGGTTGTAGGCCTAGCCTCCATGTAGGTCTTCTTCAGCACTTATATCTGACACCAAGTTAGAATGCCCCACCCAGCACTCACATCTGATCATGTAGGAACCAATCCTATAATCACATCAGAAAGGCCCAAAACTCACATTCACCAGCATGATAGGACACAACTACTATCATCTGTGAAAAGGCTCAGCACTTACAACCACCAACATTATAGGACACAACTACTATCATCTGTGGAAAGGCACAGCACTCACATCCACCAGCATCGTAGGACACACCTACTACCATCTGTGGAAAGGCATAACACTTATAATCACCAGCATGGTAGGACACACCTACTACCATCTGTGAAAAGGAGTAGCACTCACATCCACCAGCATGATAGGACACACCTACTATCATCTGTGGAAAGGCCAGCACTCACATCCACTAACATGATAGGAAACACCTACTATCATATGTGGAAATGCTCTGCACTTAAATCTGATCATGTGGGAACACATCCCTCAGTCACATCAGAATGGCTCTCAGTCCTAGACTGAGGATTCCTGGTACCTCACCAGGTAGCTCCATTCCAAGAATGGCGGTAGCCCTTATATCTAACACGAAGTCAGAATGGCTAGCACTCACATCTGACATGGAAGGAACCAATCCTCTAACCATGACATAATGGATCAGCCCTTACATCTGATCAAGTGGGAACACATCCCTCTATCACATCAGAATGGCCATGCACTCATATTTGATCATGTGAGAACACATCTCACTGTCATATCAGAATGGCCCTCAGTCCTAGACTGAGTTTTCCTGGTACCTCACCAGGAAGCTCCATTCCAAGAATGGAAATATCCCTTATATCTGATCATGTAGGAACCAATCCTATAGTTGTATCATAATGGCTCACGGACTCATCACTTCCCTTTGGAGGGAACCTTGATCTGGAGAACACTAAGAATCTCCCTGAAGTACTCAAACTTCACCCTAGCCAATGGTTTCATAAATACATTAGCTATATGTTCGTCCATCACAACATACTGGAGCTTCACTACTCCCCTCTGCACCATATCCTTGATATAGTGATACTTGATCTCGATATGCTTTGACTTGTCATGGAACACCGGGTTCTCTGACAAATTCACACAACTTTGGTTGTCACAATATATACAAGTAGCATCTAACTAGAGATCAAATAAATCAGACAGTAGCTTCCTCAGCCATACTGCCTCAAAACTAGTTGAACAAGCTGCGACATACTATGCTTCAACTATACTTAATGCCACACAGGATTGCTTCCTGCTAAACCAAGAGATCACACCTGATCCCATACTGAAGCAACACCCTGAAGTGCTCTTCCTATCGATGGCACTGCCTGCCCAATCTGAATCAACATAACCCTCCAGGTTAATCTTTTGATTCGACTAGTACTTGAGCCCATAATCAACTGTACCCCTTAGGTACCTCAGAATATGCTTTGCAGCAATCAAGTGAACATTTCTCGGATCTGTCAGGAACTGGCTCAAGGTGTTCACAGCAAAGCAATTATCTGGTCTTGTGTTTTTCAGGTACATCAAGGACCCAATCATCTGACGACACATCGTAGCATCAACCAACTCTGATGAAGCATCGCTCAATAGCTTTAGGTTTGATGCCATAGGTTTGGCCATAGACTTACAGTCCATCATCCCAAACCTCTTTAGGATCTCTACTACATACTTCCCTTGTCCGAGGGATATTCCATCTACATTCTGCCACACCTCCATGCCTAGAAAATAATGCATCATACCCAAGTGCTTCATTTCGAACTCGGCAGCAAGCTTCCTCTTCGTATCAACAATCAACCCATCCATACCTATTACAAACAAATCATCTACATACAGTAGGAGCATCACTGGGTTGCCATCTTCAACCTTGTAATAAAGATTGGAATTTGCTTTACTCTTAGTAAAGCCCAAACTAGATAGAAATCTTACAATTCTGTCGTACCAAGTTCTGGGTGCCTGTTTCAAACCGTACAGGGCTTTCTTCAATCTACATACATGAGACTCTCTATCATGTGTCTCAAAACCGAGTGGTTACTCTACATATACTTCCTCTTCTACTACACCATTCAAGAAAGCAGTCTTGACATCCATCTAGTGTATCTTCCATTTCATTACTACAGCCAAAGCAAGTACTGATATGATGGAAGTGTATCTGGCTACAGGTGAAAAAGTTTCTTCATAGTCTATTCCTTCTTTCTGGGAGAAACCACGAGCAACAAATCTTGCTTATATTTTTCAATGCTACCATCTGCAGCATGCTCGATCTTGTAGATCCATTTGGAAGTTACAACTGACTTCCCTTCTAGTCTTGGGACAACATCCCAAACATCATTTTTCATGATCGATTGATATTCTTCGATCATAGCATCCTTCCATTCTTTCCATTCTGCTACTCCGCACATCCTTTGTAGACCCCATCATGTTTTGCTTGAATTTTTGAAAGATCTTCAACAACTTTGCTTTCAATTGGTAGTTCTTTGTAATTCACATGTGCAAGCCTTCCATGCCAAAGCTCATTTGTCTCTACTATGTCATGGAGCAAGGCTTGTTCTGGATGGCCCTTCAATTTGTACAATCCTCCTTCTTGTTCCCCAATCACTACTGCATCATCAATAGTCTTTCCTTTTGGCCACATGATGACTTGACCATCTATGAATGCAACCCTCATTCCTTTTGCATCTAATGCAGATATGGAGAGGAGGTTCTTTTTTAGTCCTGGTACAAACAATACTTCCTTCATTGTCATATACTTTCCAGAGTCTAGCTTATATGAAGATTGCCCACTACCTTTTATTGGATACTGGTAGTCATCTCCTAGCTTCACCTTGTGAGCTGATTCATGTTCTAAAAGTTTCACAAACGATTCTTTGAATCCTGTCATATGTTTGGAAGCCCCACTATCTATAAGCCAATCATTGCTTCCATGAGTAATGTTTCCCGTGAGAGCGGAAATAAAAAAATATTCTTCCTTGCTTGAAGAATCTTCACTTTCATATCTGGTTCTCTTTGATGAAGGTTCATCATCCTCTGCAGCATGAGCATGATGTCTTCTCTTGTTTCCCTTCTTCTTGTGAGAGACATTTTTGTTTCTAGGACATTCTCTAGCATAATGTCATTTCTCGTCACATGTATAGCATATGATTCTAAACAAATATTTTCTAGACTTATCTTTATGAAAGGAGTTACCTTTGGGGTGATGAGAACCTCTTCTGGGTTTCTTGGAGTGAACTATGAGAGCTTGATCTTCACTTCCCATATTTTCTTCTCGAGCTTCTATCTGATATTATTCTTGAGAGCACTCTTCCCATAGTCTGCTGAACTTGACTAACTTCTTTCTAGCACAGATTCCTTGAATAAAGGAGTCCCATGATCTAGGGAGACCATTCAAGGTGGTCATTACAATCTATGCATTTTCTACTTCTTCATCTACTGCTTCCAGTTTTTCCTTGATCTGAGAAACTCTTGTGAAGTAATACTGGATTGTTTCTGCATTCTGAATCTTCACATTCTTCAGTTGGTTTCTCAGAGTCATCTTCAGGTTTATGTTCTTCCCTTCAAACAATTTGGTTAGGGAATCAAACATAGCTTTAGGTGTCTTGAGGGAGGACACCTGTGGTATGAGGTGATCCTTGATAGAATCAGCAATGATCCTCTTTTCCATAACCAACTTCTTCTTATGTAAGGCCTTTTCCTCATCTCCCTCTAGAACCGGAACCTCCTCACTGATACAGGAGTCCAACTCATTTTCTTCCAGGACCAAGGAGATCCAATACTTCCAAGCTCGGAAGTTATCAGCTCCCTCAAGCTTTTCATCAAGATTGGTATGATGAGACATCTTAACTGAGAACCTCAAATGGAAATACAAAAGATTTATATCTTACCAGGTCAAGATGTCGGATCTAAATTTGGATTTGAAATCCTGCAGTGCTGGTTCAGGAGCAGATTAGGGTTTTGCTTTTCTGGAGTTCTATCCAACCAAATGCTTTGAATTTGATCCCTAACTTTGATTTTAGGGAGGAGATCAATCCAAGCTTGGGCTCACTAAAAAATTCCACTCCTGTGAAAAGCCCTAATTTCTGGAAGCACTGTCGGGTCCAAAGTTGAAAAACCTCAGAATTGGATTCTGCTTTGATAGAAAGATGCACCCTAAGGAGGAGAGTTATTCCAACCTTCTTTTGCTGAAAATCTGTGGAGAGAGATCCACAAAGTAGGAAGCCATAGTTCCTGCAACTACATAGTGTCTTCTTCTCAAGTTAGCTCTGATGCCATGTTAGATTTTTATCATTTAATCTAGCATAACATTAGGATATTTAACTGAGAGAACAACAAGCACAATAATCAAACACAAGAGACAATCAACATAGTGTTTTTCCTCGAGGAAACCATAAATGGAGAAAACCCCGCAACTTCCTCAAAGATAGAATCAACACCAAAAGTAAAACCCCAAAACGGTAAGATGATATCCCGACAGCAGTAACCTCTTTCTTCCTTGCCCCAGTGTCTTCTTCTTCCTCAGCTATGTGCTACAACTAAGTGTGAGTGAGTGTGTGATAAATAGAGAGGCAAGCTCTCTATTTATACTAATTCCCGACATGACTAAAACCCTACTAGGGGCGACCTCTCTAGGAGAGTCTAATAACCCTAGTGCCCCGGAACTGTGGGGACTTTAACCCTTAGACAATAGGAGGGTTACCCACAATGACTTGACATGACTTGTTTACATTATAGATCCTCCCAATAGGAACATCGGGGCATGACATGACACAAGTACATCCCGGAATAAACATCGGGTTATAATATATAAGAAATATAAGTGAATACATTCTGAAGTTACAATTACATCAACATATATTGTGCACAAAAAATATGGAGGTTTTCATGTTCTTTTTGTGGCAAGTCTCTCACAAGTCTGGTGAACGAGGAGTTTCAAGGGAAATTCATATGCAAGTACTTTCCCTAGACAAGAGTCCCAAGTCTTGGCCAAGTCAAACTACATTGATACTAATGGCTTGGGATATTCGGGTGTTTTCCAAGATAACCTCCTCCAATATGGTGGCCTCTTCCAAAAAAGGTAAATGAAACACATTTACAATTTTACTTTAGACAATAAAACTATTTATAATTTTACCATCTTGGTGGGAAAATGCATCCTTTTTTTATAAAGATTATTTCCATATGTCAGTTAACCCTATAAAACTATTTATTGTTCACATGTAAACCATAGTGAAACACAATCATTTATTGGTTTGTTTTATATTTTTGCAACATGATTGTGATATGAAATCACACAGGAAAAATAAAGAATTTAATTGCACATGAAAGTCTTGAGGCCAAAAATAATGATTCAGAAAAGATCAAATGCTCAAAAAGGTGTAGGTCATTGCAGTGTCCACGTTGGAAGTGGGTATCAGTACTGTTGCAGGTAGGAAGAGTGGGTCTTTCTGACTTGCAGTGGGGAATTACAAGTTCACATGGCAATGCAGAACTAGGACAGTAGATTGACCAATCTTGTGGAATACTGTACGATTCCAAATAAAACCCTATTAATAAAGCCATCAAAACAAAAAAGTGGGAAAGGGCATAGCAGATGTATATTTTGTAAGGAGGAGGAAACAATCAGCCATTTGGTTAATCTTTTGTGCTTATTCAAGACAGGTATGGGATGAGATGGACAATAGGAAAGGGGTTGGAGGAGTTTGGCAAGGGGAGACAATAGAAGGTTGTTTCAATGCCTGGAATATGAAGCCAAAACTAAAAGAATTTAAATCCCTTTCCCTGGTGGTATCCTAGGCATATGGCTTTCCATGAATACAATATTATTAGAGCAGAAATACATCCCCTCTTTCCAATGTGTTCCTCAAATCAGATTGACCTTTTCCAATTATAAGTCGCCAAATTCAGTGTCCATAAATAGCACTGTCATGAGCCTCTTGATAAATCTAGGGCATGGAGCTATTTTGAAATGGAGCTGTCCAAATCAAGCATTTAAGCTTGGAGCAGCAATGGCCATTTAAAACTCTTTTTAATACTATCTTTCCAAATAAAAAATACCCATAACGTTAACATTTTGACTTTCAAATTTACCAAAAAACATTACATATTTTTTAGACTAAAAAAAGTACATACTTATTTTCCTATGACCATATTTCTACTTTTATATTCCTCCAAAACATTTCTAGTGGTTTTATTCCTCCAAA